>JAJIZL010023679.1:420580-560758 GCA_023969395.1 Amblyomma maculatum
GATATAGCCATCCCAATGAAATGGCAACGCCATACCGATGATAAGTATTTGCATTCAGCAGAAAGTCAAAATTTGCAAGCATATCCGCAACAATATAAGAAATAAAACATTTCATTTGGAAAACTAGGTTGTTGCAATT
The DNA here is from genome assembly GCA_023969395.1 of Amblyomma maculatum. Taxonomy (NCBI): domain Eukaryota; kingdom Metazoa; phylum Arthropoda; class Arachnida; order Ixodida; family Ixodidae; genus Amblyomma; species Amblyomma maculatum. The sequence continues at coordinate 420,720 of JAJIZL010023679.1, forward strand.
GTTTGTAGTTTAAATTTATGGCTTTCTGAAAACGCGAAGCAGTTAAAGGAAGATTTCGTTGCTTTTCTCACATCACAACTTTTCTCTTTATTTCGGTGCGTAATTTCTTCAGTGCTACATTCATTTACATTCTTTTATTTAGTATAGTTTATTTTTATTAATTAATTTTTTTGCCCATTTTTATAGGCGTGGTTTTCTTTTTATGTATATACAGTTTTTCATCTCGCTTACGTGCACACTCCTCCTTTCTCTTAGTGCTTTGCGAGTGTCTACTCTAGATAGGAAAATATGGACTTATCAGGAAATTGGCATCAAGTAAAGGTTTGGCCGCACGGCTGGGTAGCGGAAGGATGGAGGTTTAAGTCATCGCGCCGATACTTCATGAGTTTTGGTTGTTTTCATTTTCTTGTGAAGCCTAATTATTTATCATTATCAGGATAGGAGGACACACCATTTTCACAAATCATATGCGCGACACTTATGATGCAGGAAATTATGTTTACAAAGCGTATTCCTAACAGGTTTCACTCTACTGACGGCTGACGTCTCTGTCATTTCAGACATCGTGATATTGAAAATCGGTCAGATCTGCATCTCCCGCTGCAGTTGATATTGCTTGACAGAGGATTTGATAATTTCCCGACAATTGTTTTCTCCTATTTTTTTTTTGCATACGTAAACCACAAGTGAACACATTTTCCCACATAACCGTAATGCTGAGATTGTGATGTTAAACGTTTCTGCTTTTTTTACAAGTATGCGCCATAAAATTTCTCAGAAAGTTTCCTAAGGTTGTTTGACCTGCAAGGTTACATGCCTGAAATTGGGTTTTCCTCCTTCGTTTTTTTGTTCTTGACTTTTTTTCTGCGGTTAACATCACAATGTTAATGCGAACGACCAACTGAAGTCCCACAAACAGCGCTTGGCATCAATCATGTGCGGTATAGAAGAAGCATCTATAGCACTCATGCAGTTATTGCATTCGTTTATGGTAAGCTTTATTACTGGAACAATTTTTACGCACTTGGAATGAGCAATACTGAAAGCACGGCGTACTGACAATCTCGCAAGGAACAAAAAGGCCGGCATCGCAGTTAAATGTCACGCCCAGTAAACTAAAACCCATTTTCATCTTGACGATGTTGCCAGGCTCAGGCAAAAAAGCTGAACAATGTTCGCTTTTCTTGCCGCGGCATGAAGAATCATCTGTCAGCCGTATTCCGTGCAGCAAAGGGCGATGTTCACATCTTACTTCTTTCTAAATGGATACTCTGCCACTCAGTTTATAGTTTTCTAAATGCCGAGTAGTGTCTGAGGGTTTAGGGAATCAAATGCCTTACGGAAATCCACAAAAACGAATTTAAACACTTCATCCTTATCGACTGCTGAAATCATAATCTCTTTCTTGATATTTGCTGGGTTATTTCAGTGGATTTGTTTTAGCGAATTTCATGCTGTAATATAATAGCTCAAAGAACTTACAGTTGATGTCCAGAAGTTTTCTATTGATTACTTAATGGACATTAAGATAAAATGGGCAGAATAGGGACGGGTTTACAATTAAACATCAAATTTATATCTCCACTTTTAAAAAGTGCAGTTAAATTATTTGCTCTGAATTTTGAAAGCAAGCTATTTGTGATGACATGACACCGATAAAATATAGGAGCAGTGGTATCAAGCACATATCTGACTGTACCAAGGGAGATGCAATCAGTATTGCGAAATTTTTGTGATGAGTTGATTGTTGGGAGCATTGAGGATTGCTCAACTGAAAATGCGTCTAGCTTTCTGAAGCGCTAAATATAAATTGTGAATGTACATGTTGAAATAAAGCTGTCAAAGCTGTCAAGAACAGGGGAGTAGGGGAGCGCACGCGAGTGCTTACTGTTAGACATATACCGGCGCATTTTGCATCAGAATAAAGGTAATAAAGCTGTGCCTGGAGCGTTTTACCGTACAAACGGAAGGAATGAATATATCACAAGCTACCATGTAGCGAAACTTGCATAGAAACCCATGGCAACGATGTAGTGGAGCATGAGTTCCTTTGCCCCGCCAGGATGCCCTGAGAGCTTTTCTAAGTACTAGTCCTAATAAAAACAAGAAAAACAGCATGAGAACATAGTGGGGTAAGCTCGGTGCGAATTTCGAATATTTTTGCTTCTAGACTACGAAAGACAAGTCTAACGACGACGGACTGAACAATGCCGGGCCCAGTCTGCAAACAATTCACCCCGTAGTGTTGTGGAAATTTAGTCCGACAGAAAATTTGGCTGCAAGTTTAAATCAGCTCTTGGTGTTAAACAGGGTCAATTCTTAGCCAAATTGTCCAAGCATCGTTCCCTCTCCGTCGTCGTCGGCCTTGCCTGTCAGTGACAGTCATGCAAAAGCACGCAGTTTTAGAGTAATCTACATTAACCTTCATACGTCAGGCTTAAGCAGCGGAATTTTCATCCACTGACCTGATGACTCACAAATGCATTGTAGTGCTTGCACACCATGAAAACACAGCGGCAGAATTAAGTTGCATTGAAGCAGCATAAATGTAATTTAATTTCTCATAAGTGGTCAAGTAGCACTATTGTTATGTAAATGATAAAGAAGAGTATAACATACGGCACAATATAAAGCCCCACAAAGTATAATGTTGCAACAGCAGCAGTACGACAAACCTTTGAGTAAGAAAATGCACATAAAAGGGTGTATTGTTAAGCATCATTTTTTTTATATCTACAGTTATCTACGAGATAATTTGTGCAAAGCTCTGTGCCCACAGATCACCCTTTTGAGAGCATATTTAAGTAAAGGCGAGCCGTCACTAAAACGAAACGTATTGCATTTTGTCCATTTTTTATTTACAAATAGCAGCCACCTTGCACGCATCTTGCCAAGGTGGTAAGATTTCCATAAACCCAAATATTACGCAACTGATATATACGCATGCCACAAAACAACCCTTCACAACGCACGGCAATAAAGCCTCGAACATCTGAATAGTCTGAAGTATTGTCACGAGTAAAAAAGATTATCATAAATCACGGATAACCGGATTACTGGATTGACAACGGGTGGCACTGCGGTTAAAAATAGGTTGAAAACTACAGTACCGGGCCGTACCTATTCTAAGTATTACTGGCCTCAGCGAGTTTCATTTTTGCTTAAATACAACCAGCCATGTTTGGTATAGTCACGACTAAGATAAAGCGAAATGCCATGTGCAGTAACGTAAAGGCGGCACTTTGACGGTCGGGATAAAAGTCCCCCCCTCCCTCGCCCCCCCCCCCCCCCCACGCCCGGAACAACACCCCCCCCCCCCCCCCCCCCCCCCCCCCCAAAAAAAAACTGTAAGCCTGCGACCTGCAGTGCCCAGTTCTGAGATATCACAGCTCTGGCCACCAGTAATTTGTGGCAATATTTCTTACTCTTGAGTGTACTTTGTCTTTGGATCTGTGCTCTATCCTTTGTTTGAGCAGCCACGTTACAAAATTTTACCTTACGTAATTTTGCAAAGCAATAAGGCTTAACTCCTGAGAACGACGAAAACAGTTCATCATATACAGTATCGCTGCAAACTGCCAAACATTGTTCTATTTTTTCAACAAGGGGGAGCAAACGCTTGACCAATATCGTCTCGAGACACACGTCTCATTAAAATCTTTAAAAAGGCGTTCACACGCAGACAAAATATGCAAGAGGCTGTTCCAGTGACGTTTCAGTGCCTCTGGACATAAAACCAGCGTCTTATTGCTAAAGTTCGCAGACTGCATGCCACAGTATTCGACAAGGCATTCAAACCTACAAAAAATATGTAGTAAGGCAACTTTTTCTTAATATACATCTCATCATATATGGCCCAAACATGCCCCCGAGCAGAAAACGAAGCTCCTTGCATTATACTAGTTTAAATAAGCGACAGCTGTGATCGAAGTGGTGTGACAGCCAATATACATCCACAATATCCAGCAAGTATCGTAATCGTTCAAGATAAGCTGTAATACGACAACACGTTTTACGTACTTGTGTGCGCGAATACAATTGACGTGTGGTTTCTGGCACGCCACTTGCTGCAGATTAGCGTCGCTTCTAAATGTCAAGAAGATCGATATTTTTATTGTGAGGACGTGGTGGCAGGTCAATGCAGATAATCTTAGAATTTTCGCTTTAGGGAGCCCGGGCCTGATACAGTCGTTACAGACAGGGTGGGCATTAAAACCATATACCACAAACCAAATACAAGAACAAACGGAGAAGCATAGTCAAGAGCAGGTCTTTTATGTTCATTAGTATGCTACATAAATGTAATAAGCAAAATGGATGTGCCACACATGTCATATTTAATGAAAATGATATACGGAGCATTACAAATAGGCTCTCTTAGTGGCCGTAAATTAGATGCTTCAGATAAAATGCTTACAGAAATCGGTTATTGCAACAGTCATGGAACTGCTTGACGCATCTTTTAACTGTATTCTGTGCTGCAAAAGGCAATGTTCGAATGGTTTTTTTGTTGGAATGTATATGGGAGCTAAGTTTAATATGAAGGATGACGACTGAATAAAGAAGCGTTCCCAGTGGGCAAGAGGCTTCCTAAATCTAGTGTCTAAGATAAACAGAGGTTATTATTATGCACATATTTTTATTCCGCTTTGCAGATATAGCCTTCTTGCTCACGTTTGTTTAAGGAAGGGGGTTAGAACATGAAAAAATATATCGTCATTATTGCAGAACATTTGTTTAACATAAAAAATGTTGCACTCTGTCAAAGGTTTGGAAGAGGAGTCAGCCTGAAACCTCGTTTTATTGCAATGTTTCTGTCTTCATTTCGGTCTTTAATGTGCTTGTCCATGGCGTCCTGTGGTAACCTACAGGCCAATTCCTATGCAGAATGTCATTTATATAGCGCTTGGCCAGAGGAGTCTTCCCCATTAAGGCTTCAGCGTATACACGGACCAGCTTGCGACCAACCTGTCAAATTTGTGGCGGTAGAGAGGGCACTGTGCACATGGTTTTGCTGTTTGTTCTTCCTGAAGCGCTTCTCCTTCTTGCAGCTGACCTCTTCCAACTTCCGGGCATACCATATCACACTGTGCGATACCTTAACCCGTTGCCAGGCAAAGGCGTTAACCCGTTCGTCCTCCTGCTCGTCGAGTGCACGTACCCAGTATGGCTGGCACGCTGCGCGGCCTCATACAGCTACATGATTCCGGCCTCCCAAGAAGTAACTGCCATGATGCGGAAGGACATCTGGTTCCATTTGCCGCAGGAACTTCGCATTCTTAGCGAGCGGAGGTTCTCGGGGATTTGGTGTCGGCCGTATGTGACATTTTTCGGCTTCTGTTTGAACACTTTATGTGTCGATATAATTTCACTAAAGGGAATGGTCGTCCTAAGTGACGCCTGTTGTGTGATCATGAAGGTCCGCCTGGTTAGCTCAATGCCACGATGGCGTGCAGACCGGTTTCGCGCTTTATACAGCCCACTCCTTTGGTGGCTTCGCGCGGCGGCCGCCTTTTCCATGTGGGGCCCCCGGGTTGAACAAAAAACGCTCCCCAATACTCCACGTGGCCCAGCGTGGGGACGGGGGGGGGGGGCGGAGGTGTTGAACGGATGATGATGGGTGAGTAGTTATGCGAGACTGGAGCATGGCAGTTCCATGAGTTAAGTCCCCCTTGCCCTCTGACAACGATACCGGCCAAATCATGCCCCAACTTGCCTCCAAGAATGTTCTCACAAATCACACTTCATTTAGGTCTATAGTACTGCTTTTGTTTTAAATGCGTGTCTTTGTTAATGCCTATCTTATTGAACAGCTTGAAAATTTGCTTTGTATGCGCGAGGGGCTCAACATTAGCTATATAACATATTTCCTTCTTCTCAAGCATGTATATCTTTAGAATGCGAGTTGGCGGGCTATTTCATTCTTCATGCCGATAGAACTGCCAAAGGACGGGGCAGAAGGAGCAACAGCCGCGTGTCTTTCACTGCTTCGGTCCTTGCGTCCCATTCCTTGGACAGTTCCAGCAACATCTGTATTTTGTGCAGGTTCTTTCACGTAGTAGTGCCCTGGAAAGGAAACATTAGTTTACATGCGGCATTAAAAAGTAAAGTGTTTTACTATACAATCATTACGGCAGATAAGAAGTACTTTTGCGAGGATTGTGACACACTTTGATCATTTGTTTTAACTGGAGCTAATTTAATGAATGTAGTTTATGTTCTTGGTGTATGATACTCATGCTAATGTTGCAAGTTGGGTTTGTTGGTACAGTTTTCGGACAAGCAGCGCAAATCAGCGCCCGTCATTTCATCATTGTCTGCATATATTTTGCGCTGCCTTTCTGAATACTGTTGTTTTTACTCAGTCGACTCAGTCGAGAGTCCTAGAGTGCCTTCAGTAAGTTCGCAGTAAAAACAAGGGACGGGATAAAACACAAAAGGATAGAGCACTGCTACTGGAAGTCATCTTTATCCAACTAGTCCAAAACGCATCAATCCAAGAGTGCATTGTATTCTCTGGCAGGGGCATACCTTGATCACAAAGCTATACTTACGGAATTCCGTTAAACATATGCGGCCGCACGCATAAATAGAATGGTAAAACTGGTAACTTTTCATCAAAGCTGCCGCACGACACCTCACAAGACCCGACAAACACACTCCCTTGCCCTCAGCCTAAGGCATAGCAACATGACAAGACGATCACTGAAAGGCAACAAAGCGGAAGCACTGCTCAAGATATCCCAATCCAACGTGTTCTCATGCTGTTTGCCCTATTAAAGGTGTTGTCCGCGACAATCTCTCGGCTCTCGGCCGCCCAGAAATGGCAGCTGTCGCTACAATAAAGCCGTCAGTGTGGCCTCCTGCGCTCTTCTGGGGCGTAGTAGCACGCGCCAGTGACGATAGGTCCGAAAAGGAAACCTTCACTACAGATGTCCATCTACAACACCTTTTGAAGATGCTAGATTTTTATTAGAACGCTCGTGGGTGATGCTCGAAACACTGGGATTTCAGGCAACTCGTGCGAGCATATCACTTTTCCTTGAACTTCATACTGATTTTTCACAATCACCAGATGATATCTGCAGATTACTTATAGGCAATCTGCCACGACCACAACCTGGTCACAAACTCACAACAGAGGTAACTCACAAAATCGTGTACACTCACATTGGAGCATATGATCAGCCAGTTCAGCCATTCTATGTTTGAGGCTTGTAAAGGTAATAATAATGACACCAGCTCCACATAACATTATGGGGACTCACTCAAACCAACACGGATTCGGCACCTGAGCATAGCTGGCCTTTCAGCAACCAATCCTGCCTCATACGTTACTTGGACGCAGGGACCTCATCATCGCTCACTTCTGGACTTCATAAAATCAGCCAACCTTTTTCCATTCATTTAATCATTCATTCATCCTTCATCTCATATCCTACTGATGCCCTGAGGCAATAAATATCGACTAAAAAAAGACCATCGTGTCTACCAGCAGGCGCAAAGTCAGATTCGATGCTACTACGATAAACTCAGCCGGTAAAATTGGCATAACTAGTGTCCTACACTAGATGTGCCCAAATCAGTAACGAAAATTTCACTAATCGTTCAGGGCATGCGCAGGCCATTCAAACTGCTTCAATCCTTCATAGCACTATTACTGCATGAAAGAAAATTTATAAAAATTTCAATGGGATGCTGAAAGCGAGTTTAATGCTTTCTCGTCAATGATGCATCCCGACGTGCCATTGCCCTCGCTTGACCTGCCTTTCACAATGAAACAGCTATCTGGGGCTATTGCAGAAATAGAGATGCACAACAACATGGATGTGCCCGTTTTGAAACCAGAAACATCCAACCAAAGAAGTGACACATCCTTCTGGCTCATCGTTCTGCTGATCCGCGTAGGTAAGATTATGTAGTGAATGATCACTCAGTTCCTCGAAAGCTATAATGAGTACCCTCAAAAAATAAATGTTTGTTTTCTCTGGTATAGGTGTGCCATTGGCAAAGTTTAGTCACCCCTTGAATACTGTCTTCAAGCTGGGTGCATTCCGACAGCGGTCTTCTTTGACATCAAGGCCGCTTTTGACTTCGACCCGGCTAGCCTTGGCCTCGGACAAAAGCTATACGAGTGGATTTTGCACTATTTACACGATCAACAAATATCTGTAACCACCCCAAACGGCGCAACTGTTTCATGCAGCGAAGAGGGTCATGCCTCATGGTGTGTTGTTCAGTGCTCTCTTTATCAATATTGTCTTTATCCCCATAACAACAAACATTTGAAGATCAGTGCGCATAATAATTTATGTGGTCATACCTGTATTTGGAGCGCGTCGAGTTCTCTCTAAAATTCCTAGAAGCCTAATCATGGAACGTTACTAAATAAACATATCTATGTATGATGCTCCCGAGATCGTCATCTCTCATCAGAGAAGATTGCTGCCACTGCTTTCCAACAGAACCCAATGACTTGATATCTTCGTTTCCACATGGATATTGCCTACCGCATATACTATGCCAATTATTCCTGGATGTTATGATTGACAGCAAACTCTCTTAGGAGTTGAAATAAACTCAAGGTGGTTACCCACACAACGTTAGCCCTCGCCGCCTGGAAGAAGGAACAATCATGGAATGTAGCAAACAAGAAAAAGAAAGATGGAGGGGAGGATAGAAGAGGAAAAGGCAGCAGCAGAGTCATTACTGGTCGTCAGCGGTGAGGGATCTTAGTTCGCCGTGTAGTTGATGGGAGGAGTCGCCGCAGGTATTCACGTAAGAATTCACGCTATGAGAGGCTTGCATAGTACGAATTAACTGACCGGCTCAGAAGTAGAGCTTTCTCCAATTAGTTGTCGTTTCTTGAAAGCAATCGTCAATAGTGTGGGAGGGTTCCTTACGAGGCACCCTAAAATACACTTCTTGACGCCTCGTAATAAAAACTGCACATTTGTTTCCTGAGGCATCACGGGATCAGCACGACAAAAGGGTGCTTTATTTTTTCAGTATAGGAAAAGAAAGACTCGTTGAGGCGCTGGACCTTTAAGTGAAGCAGTTTCCTCTTTCTTTCCTTAAGACGCTGCTGAAAACCTTCAACTGCTCTTTGAATGCCTCCAAAATCAGTAGGGGTTTCGTACCACGTGCCAGCGGAGTCATGAAGTATGAAAAAACCATTCCGGAGTGTTAAAACTTCGCCCCAATTATTGAAGGCTGCTTACTCAGTCGTGTTGTCCTAGCCCTTTGTGCATCTTCTGAAAAACAACAGAAACCTAAGATGCTGACTGGGCCATCTTATATGTCGTAGGTTTTGTCCGAGATCGATTGAGGATCGGTAGTACACCGTATTCTATTGGAAAACCTAGAAGTCGGCGGATAGTGCGGTGTGTTGACAGGCCTCCGAAAATACACGTTGAGCGCTATAGACCCCTTTCATAAATGTTAAGTCAGCTTCACCTCTATGCTGCATTCCCCTCTAATGGCGGAACAGCAATGTATTGAAACATTATATTATGGCCATAATTCATATAATTTATGCATCAGAACATATTCGCATAATTGCTCTATTACCACTACATGCATCTGTGTAAAAGCAACATGCGATTTCAGATCTATATCGCCGTTTTTCTGGCGGCCAGTGACGCCATGTTTGGGGAAAGAAGCAGCGTGGGAAAGCCAACTTAACGATTTTTGCAAGGGGTCCATTGTCACGGGTTTTAGTGGGTGTCCCCACCACGAACGGCAGCACCTACATCACGTGCCACGTGGTAGCGGCGAGGTTGAATGCAGCAAGCGAAGGGGCTTCTTTTGCTCTTAACTCTTGATTGATCTGAATGCGCCCGCAAAAGAACAAAGAAAGGCGGCGACGTCAAAAGCAGCAATTGTGTTCGTTGGTCGTCGATCTACTAATACCCGTTGCATGCGAAAATTGTCAATTTAAGGTCAGCAAAAAGGTAATTAGATACACACTTAAAAGCTGGCCAAAACGACCTGGAACACTGCTGAAAGGACGGTCATATCGTTCAGGATACATATCCACGGATTTTGACGATAAAATGGTAAATCCATGTTTCGACAGCACTAAGCATGAACAAGATCGTTCCGTGCGCTAAAATCAGTCATATCATGACGTGCTAAATAATGTATTGAACATAAGTAAATCTTTCAGTTGGTCGCGGCAATAAATGACGTGATTAAAGCATCCTTTACAACAGAGCGCAGGCGAATCAATGCTTTTATTAAATTCAGCAAATCTTGCATATGGTAAGCGACAATGTGATACGGTTTATTTCCTACCCGGCAAATTGGAAAATAAATTCGTTCGCTTAATATTTCAGGTGTTGCGATATTGTAGATTTTAAGCTAGAATGCTGAGTAACGACCCAAAACATACTGTATCAGAGCGTTTGCTTCTAGTAACATGAGGAATGAAAATGTTTCAAACTACAGTCGCATTTCATTCATATGCGCAGTGTAGAAATATGTCCTTCTACATCTAGCATGTCAAAATAGCAATTTTCAAGGTTGCAGTGGGTTGTTGTCATGCTGCAACTTTTTTCACCCCTTTTAAACAGTCTTTGCAGTCTGACTGATGAAAAAAATGCCATATATTCAAATTTATATATTTCTTAAAGTTAGCCAGATTCCTCAAGCAAAATATCGTTCTCACATGTCTTTATTCGCTGCTAAAAGATAAACAAAAAGAAACAAAGCTTAAGGGTAGTCACATTCCTCAGGGTTGCGTAGCATAAATGTATGCCATCACGCCGAAACTATTTCTAAAATATGCATCTGCGAACGCTTATGGTATCTTGTTCAATTACTTTTTCTTTTCGCATCGTTCATACCCAGAGCTATCTCCATTAGTTTAAAAAAATCCTTTCATAGGAAATATTCTGATGAAAATGTCTGTGATGCTAAGCGAGCAAGACCTACTTTCAGTTTGACGTAAATTCAGTGATAGTAAACTGATTGATCATAAAAGATGTATTGATGGCACAAGCGATATAAGAAACACAATTGGTGTGCGTATGAACGAAAGGGACCAGAGGAATAGAAAGACACATGTGCTTCACAGTTGCCTAATTTTAGAAGCATAAGTAGTTTGAGCAGCTTGGCCCAGACCTTGTCCAAAACAGCTACAAGTGAAAACGTGTAACAAACAGGAACAAAGACAAATAGTTAATTATACAGTTTGCTTGCGTGAGTACAGAAATGTTTCTTGGCTCATTTCAGTAAGAGGAACCATCGATAAGAAGCAATTTGGTCTAATCCACTTGTTTTTCCTTTTTTTATGGTACCGTAATTCATCTGGCTTTTATTGATTGATTTAAAATTAATAACCAGTAGAATATTAGCTAATTTTAGACAACTATTTGCCTAATTAGTGCGCTCTGTCATGTGCATAATAACCGCCTTGCTGTGCATTCCATCTGCTCAGTCCATACGCACTATCTTCCTAGGGAATAAAAACTCTTCTTGCTTGTTCAAAACTGGTCGCTTAATGCCAGTAGCACAGCAAAAACATTAAGTTCACGCTTAGCCAAAAACATCCGTACACGAGTTTCTCTAGGTGTGACATTTACCTTTTAGTATTATATAAAAAATAACGATACATCATTTCCAGAACACAAGCGCAGCTCATGCATACACAAATATGTGATAATGTGTTTTCTTGTGAAGAGCCCTTTTCATATACCAGGATTAGTCTCCCAAAGTAAGAACAGACTAAAAGGAAGTATCAGTTCTGCAGTTCTTTCGAAAACATGGGCTCCTTTACCGTGCGTAAGCACCACATAGCAAACGGGCGATTTTGTTTCGATTTCATCGAGAAGTGGCCTAGAAGCCTGGACTGAAGCCGTTTCTTTGAGTTAAGTATTCGAATTCCGCAACAACTTGACTACCAAAGCGAAGTTTTATAACTTTTTCACACAAGCCTGCGAGAGAAAAGCTGTAAACAAATTGACCTTCTACTTGAGAAATGTGCCTGTACGAAGTCGTACTGAATAATAATCATGGTGGTAGGCGAAGGTTTTATGCATGTCGTGGCGGGTTTTGTCAAGAACGGTGAAAATATAGCGTTTTAAATTTAATCTTCAGCTTCTATGATGAACCTGGTAGAGTACATATTATCAATGAAATTATTATAGCTCACGAATTAGGGATGCAACAAGGAATCAGCAACAAAAAAACCGTCACATGTTGACATTGATTTTAGAAAATAATATAGACTCTTTAGTGCGAAAAAAATTCGCTACTGACGCAAGAGATTTTCAATATTCTAAACGAATGAGCTTTGCCCTACGGAAATAAGGGGGAAAATAAGTGAATGCGAAGAAAGGTGAGCAGGAAACGATTACAATAAATGAGCGGGGATAGGTTCGTGGACAAATTGCTGAATAGGAATGAACTGTTCGAGCACAGTACTGATATTTGTCTTGAACGTATAACATTTGGTTACAGCTTGTTGGCTGAATAATAATAATAATAATAATAATAATAATAATAATAATAATAATAATAATAATAATAATAATAATAATTGGTTCACAGGAAGGGAAAGGCGCAGTATCTGTCACACTTACTCTGTGGACACATGAACCGCGCCGTCAGGGAAGGGATAAAGGAGCAGTGAAAGTGGAAAGAGAGAAAGGGGAGTCGTAGTGGAGGTCTACGGAGTAATTTCGACCCCCTGGGGATCTTTAACGTGCGCTGACATCGCACAGCACACTGACGCCACTTCGTTTCTCTCCGTCGAAACGCAACCGCCGCGACGGGCTCCAACCCGGGAACTCCGGCACAGCTAGTAGTCGGGCGTCTTACTACTGCACCACCCCCGCAGCCGGGGCAGGCTGAATGGCCACTTCCGATGTTTTTTTAATAATGAACGCCTCGGGCAGCTCAAGCCAGATTGACGCAGACGTGCATGAAGAACTAAGAGCGTTGGGCACAAATAACTGCGAGTATTATATACCATGCGTATATCATATTCACCCTATATTCCCCCTAATTCTGATATTCTTTAGCCGTGCAAGGCTGTTTCTTAGGCTAATTGTCTGACTTAGCTCATTTTCATGAAGATAAAAGTGCGAAAAAGGCACGGACCTGAGAAAGCCGCAGGAAACAGCGTAACGTGCCACTGAGTTTGTTCATTTAGACCATCTAAGCTTCCCGAGCGGCAAGAGCCTCAGTTCAACGTCACGAGCACCTCTGGAACACCAGAGCGCACCAGCACTACAGCTGCAGCTTTAGTGACGTCGTCGTTCGGCCCAGTGCCTAAAACATCCTCTTAGTCTTCCGACATGTCTGATACACACCGTGGCGCTAACACCGGGATATACCGTCCCGGTGCTTCCTAAACCGACGACTGGGAAAAGTGTCGTTCTAGACGAGCGACGGGAACAGTTTGTGTTAGTGGTGCAGTGGAGTCTGGCGTGAGAGGCAAGGACGTTATCTTGTAGGTAACGTCACTAAGTTGCTCGATGACGCGATAAGTACATACTTAACGGGGCATGAGTTTCTCGAACAGGCCCACATGGGCGACCTGGAGCCGAAGTAGGACGAGGGAGCCAGGTAAATAGCGACTTCTCGATGGTGGTTATCGCAACGATGTGTTTGGGCCGTCTGGGAAGCCCTGAGGCGATCAAGAGCAATGCTTTGGGAGGCGTCGACGCGTGCTATGACACCCGAAGCGTAACTGCTGGGATGGCCTTCAGCAGGCAGCAAATTGTAGTAAGGGAGGATAGTTCCGCGGCCAAAGAGCAGATAAAAGGGGTTAGTAGCCAGTTGTATTATGACTGGACGAATTGTACGCAAAAGTGACGAATGGCAGATTGAAGTCGCAGGTAAGATAGTGGTGAGAAACGTGCATGAAAAACATGTCGTTTAGGGTTCGGTTAAGGCGTTCAGGCCATTCGTTTGAGGATGATAGGCTGTCGGGAATCTGTGGCGAGTAGAGCATGACCGGAGAAAGTCGCCAAACTCTTTAGAAATGATTTGTTTGTTTGTTTCTGGGGTTTAACGCCCCACAGCGACTAAGGCTATGAGAGACGCTGTAGTGGAGGACTTCGGAAATTTCGACCACCTGGGGTTCTTTAACGTGCACTTTAGAACTGAAGAAGGAGCTAGATCCGTAAGGAGTTGACAAGGGGCCCCATGAAGCAGGATGATATCGTGAAGGAAATCAGTGACGTCGGAAGCACAGCTGGTCGGAATAGCTCCCGTGTAGCGTACCGCGTTGTGTAATCAGTGGCTACAGCAATCCATCTCTTCTTGGATGTCGACGTCGGAAAAGGCCCAAAGAGGTTAAGCCTGACGCGGGAAAATGAGTCAGGTGATCAGTTGAAGGTGATCACAAGGCTGAAGCTGCAGATTGTTTTCCGACGCTGGCGCAGATCACGTGCTGCAGGTGGTGGTGGTGGTGAAAACATTTATTATAATACATATAGGTATGTACACTAGGTGGGATGCCTAGACAGGCACTCCATTGGCGTTTGCCGCAGCCCGGGCGCGCTGCGTTAAGACCTTTTGGGCCTCTAGGGTGCAGCAGCCGGACAGGGTCGCCTCCCAGTTCTCTCGGCTGGGGTTGGGGATAGGGGGCAAAGATGGGGTTTTTTGGCAGGCCCACACCATGTGGTAGATTTCAGACACCTCCCCACAGTGCGAGCACAGCCCGTCGAATTGCGGATCAAAATGTTTTAGAATAGCCGGGCACAACATTGTATTGGTGAGCAGGCGCAGGAGCACCCGCTCGTTAGCCTTCCCCAGCCCTTTGCACGGGGTTGGAAGAGTTTGGTGCGTAGATCTGTAATATTCACATATTTCTTAAAATTGTACACTGGGCTGAAATCAAAATCCCGGTCCGCGTCGGGTCCCGTGGGAAATGCCCGGAGAGAAAGCGCGCGGGCGGCGGCGTCGGCTGCCTCATTCCCTTGGAGACCTTGGTGACCTGGAGCCGAAACGAGAGATCGGTACGCGGGATCCGAATCTCGACTGCAATTTTTGTATATGCGGTAAGCTAGAGGAGCAGTCCACCCTTGCTGGACGTTCCGATAAGCCCCTCGCGAGTCGGTTATGATGTATTTGGAGGAGGAGTCAGAGGCTGCGAGGGCGATGGCAACCTCTTCTGCGTGTGTTGGTGACTGGGCCTTGAACGTAAGGCCATCTACTGTTTTGCCCTTGTGTATGACCGCGGCTGTGTACCAACCCCTAGGGTTTGGGCCGGAGACATCCACATAGAAAACTCCTGGTTTTCTTCCATAATGGCGGTCCAAGGCCCGCGCCAGGCGCCGACCATTATGGTCCGGGGAGAGGCCGCACATGGAGGGCGCGTCTCCATTTTTCGGGAATGCTTCATCTCTCCTCAGTGAGTTGGGTGTGTTGGATGTGAAGTCGGGCAAGAAGACGGCGACCCGACTCTGTCTTTGTTAGACGCGTGTACTGATTGGTGAGGTGGGCCTCCCGAAGCTCCTTGAAAGTATTCACCACATCCAGCGCCATGAGACGGCTGGTAGAGGTGGAGACCGGGAGGTCCAGTGCTCGTTTCATGAGTTTACGGAGGATAACTTCGAGAATATCCTCCTCCTGTTTCCGCAGGTGGAGGTAGGGAGTCGAATACAAGATTCGACTGGTCACGAATGCGTTCGCCAGCCGCAAGGCATCCTTGCATCGTAACCCACCGCGCTTGTTGGAAACCCGGCGGACCATGCGGCCCACCTGGTCCGCCACCTGCCGGAGCTTGGCGAGTATTGTGTCGCATCGTCTCTGCTTGTGTATAAAAAGCCCAAGAGCTCTGATTTCCTTAGATTCTTGAATGGGACCGCTTTGCAAGGTGAGATTGATTTGAGTCGAGCATGAGCGCGAGGGGCGCAGATGCACGAATTCAGATTTCTGCGGTGAGCATTGGAGACCACAACCGCGGGCATAGCAGTCCACTATGCTAGCAGCCGTTTGCAGGCTTGTCTCCATGTCCCCCAGACGCCCTTGCGTGGTCCAGAGGGTGATGTCGTCGGCATACAGCGCGTGCTGCACACCTTCGGCCGCACCCAACAGAGCAGGCAAGCGCATCATTGCAACATTGAATAGCAGAGGGGACAGCACTGCGCCTTGCGGAGTGCCCCTCGTGCCGAGCAAAAAAGGTCCGTGTTCTTGATCCTGTATTCGGATATAAGACAGTCTGTCTGTGAGAAATTGTTTGATGTAGTTGAAAGTGTTCGTGCCGCAGTGAGTTTGACTCAAGTGCGTGAGTATGACCTCGTGTGTTACATTGTCGAATGCCCCTTTGAGATCCAGGGCGAGGACGATTTTGTCGTTTCTTGTGCATGTGACGGGGTTCAGTATTTCGCGGTCGAGTTGAAGCAGGACATCCTGTGCGGATCTGTGTGGGCGAAATCCGAACATGGTGTCCGCGAAAGTGTTGTGTTGTTCAAGGTACTCAGACAGCCGATCCCGCACCATCGTCTCCATCAATTTGCCCACACACGAGGTGAGAGAGATGGGTCGGAGGTTGTCCGTGTCGACTGGTTTCCCAGCTTTGGGAATAAAGGTGACGAGAGCCGTCTTCCATTCAATGGGAAGGGGCGTTTCCCCTGTCCAGATTGCATTGATATAGTCAAGAAGGCACTGGTGCGCTGTGTCAGGGAGGTTCGCCAGAAGTTTAACGGTGACCTTGTCCCTGCCTGGCGCAGTGCCCTTCTTCATTTTGGCCAGACTGGCCCGCAGATCGTGGAGCCGGAATGGGTTATCCAACTCCGAGTTTTCCCTGCCTACATAGGAATAGGCCGATCCACGGGGGTCCTGAATTGTGCACAGGTAGCGATCGCGTAGCGCCAATGCCAGCTGCATTGTGTTTCCTTGGAATGAGTGCATGGCTTTGTGTAGGTGTTTTTGCGTTTCCGTGCGTGTCTGTGTTGGATTCATGAGGGCTCGGAAGAGCCGCCACGTGTTGCGGCTCGACATTTGCCTCGCCGCCGTGTTGCAACGGTCCACCCAGTTAGAGTCAGCGAGTTGGGCCGCGTACTCTGCTGCCTGCCTGGTGAGATCCGCAATGCGAGCTTTCAGCTTCTTGTTGTGTTTCTGACGCTTCCAGCGGCGCGTGAGGCCACGGCGTGCTTCCCAGAGATACAGGAGGTGGTTGTCCACGTCCGTAACTACCTCTGTGAGCTGTATTTGTTTCTCATGGGAGTGAAGGTGCGCCATGACTGACTGGGACCAGGTCGTATAGCCCTGCTCTGCGATGTTCGTGTTAGTTTCTGTTGGGAAATTTTAGCGAAAGGTAGTTCAATCGGGGATGCGGGCTTTCGTTGTGGGGCGCTTCAGGGGGCGTGTGTAAACGGTTGTGTTGAGGAGCTGCAGCACAGCGGCAAACAGAGCGATAGCGCGAGGCCAGAAAAACCAGCTGCGCACGCTATTACACGTGCGTGGCAGTTTCAGGTGCCCTGCTGTAGGGGTGTTACAAAGTTGGGACAAAACAGTAGGGTGGAGATAAGTAGGGACAACGAGCAAAAGTTTGCACCATCTGGGTGCATGTTGTGTCGGAACGATGTACCGTCCCGCAGCATGAACGTATTGACGGAACAGTCGTCGGTATGCAGCTGGTCGATAATCAGTCGTTGAGAAGATCCAAGAATGTTCCTTGCCGATGTGCAGAAAATTCATGATGGACAACACGTAGTCATCAGCAGGTTTTAGGATCGGCGGACACAACACGTAGTTGTCAGAAGTAATTTAGGAGGATCGGCAAGAATTCCGGACACAAACAGTTAGCATCTTGACTCAATCGGTCTGACCTGTAGGCAAAATCAAATTTCTATTCATATAAGCGCTAGGCCCAGCGATCTAAGGGCCCAGTATGGTTTTCAGGTGACAACCAACAAACGGCATGGTGGTTTGCTACTACTCGAAAGGGCATCCCAAACAAATAGAGGCAGAATTTAATAAATGTCCGAACAAGTGCGAGGTATTCCGGTTCGGTAATTGAACAGTTGCGCTCAGATGGAGACGACATGCGGCTGGCATGGGCACTCCGACGACCTCCGGCGCTGCATGGTTGTACACAAAAAACAGTCCACACACAAGAGAATTAAACCAGAACGTGAACACAGATGATGCGCTCACTACCAACTGCCAGTTTTTGTGGTACGAAGAACAAAGCTTCCCACAAAACGTGGGGTTACAGCGGGCGGATCATCTGCGTTGACATCCTGGTTTAAAGATCGATGGACGAAAAATACTTTGCGCGCCGAAGGCGGTTGAGAGAGTCGTCAATCCGCGGCAAGGGGTAGACATCCTTCTTGATTACGGCGTTCAGTTTGCGGTAATCGACGCAAAAACGTAACGTGCCGTCTTTCTTTTTAACTAGAACGACCGGGGAGGACCACGGGCTATTGGAAGGCTGGATAACCTCATCTTCGAGCATTTCCTGAACTTGTGCACTAATAACTTCGCGCTCGGTCGAAGAGACGCGGTAGGGGTGCTGGCGGATTGGGCGCACATTATCGAACGTCACGATCTGGTGCTTGGCGATGGGAGCTCAGCGGAGACGGAGGCGGCGGGGATGGTGTGATCCCGTGCCGAAGCTCGC
The DNA here is from genome assembly GCA_023969395.1 of Amblyomma maculatum. Lineage (NCBI taxonomy): Eukaryota > Metazoa > Arthropoda > Arachnida > Ixodida > Ixodidae > Amblyomma > Amblyomma maculatum. The sequence goes on from JAJIZL010023679.1 coordinate 439,300, forward strand.
TGCTGAAGCACTTTCTCTATAGTGGATGTTTCCGCAAAGAATTCTGCAACAGTTTTCGGCGGGCTGCGCACCAGGCCAGCGAAAAGCTGCTCTTTGACGCCACGCATGAGGTAGCGCAGCTTTTTGTCCTCGGACATCGTAGGATCCGCACGCTTAAACAGGCGCGTCATGTCTTCGGTATACGCCGCGACGGTTTCGTTAGGCATTTGGATCCGAGTGTGTGAGCGCGTTCGGCCCGTTCGCGGCGATCTGAGCTTCCGTAAGTTGCCGCAAGATGACGTTTCAACTCACTCCAAGACAACAGCTGGTCTTCATGGTTCTCGAACCACGTCCGAGCGCCATCCTCGAGGCTGAAATATACATTTCGAAGCCGTGCAGCGTCCTCCCAGAGGTTGAATGTAGCTACCCTTTCGTAGTGCTGCAACCAGTCGTCGACGTCTTCATAGGTGTCCCCGTGAAAGGTCTTTGGGACGCGGGGGTTTTGCAACGTCACGTAGGTGGGGGTCCCGCCAGGCATTGCGACGACGTCGTGGCTACTGGTAGTCATGCCCGAGGGGGAAAACTCAGGTGGTAGGCCTCGTTGCCTGCGGCTAGTGCGGTGAACGGGCGTTTCCTCGAATATATGACCAGCACTCCTGCTTAGCGTAGGGGTACGGGACATCAGACCTGACCTCCACCAGATTTGTCACGTTGTTGGCGACTGGGGCTAGGTGAACAGAGCCGGTACAGGTAGAATTACACGGTCCAAGGTTTAGGTACGTCCTGCGAGTCCGGAGCCGATTCACTTCAACGTCGTCTTTCACTCCGAGCGCCCCCTGGCAATATAAAAGCTCAAAGCCCCGTTATAACGGAGAGTAATAGTAGAAAGTAGGCGGAAAACATAGCAGCAAGAATTTATTAATGAATGCCTGCGAGGATGATACTAATGCTACCTTCACGAAACGTTTTTCCCAAACTTTGTTACACCTATAGATGGTTTGATAATTCGACAATATGGTCATTCGTCTTATCAGGGCAATTTTACATTTACAACATTAAATGATTGTGGGAGTATGAGATTGTTTTAGACAATGCACTCAGTTAACATTTATTTGCGGCCTTCAGACTTAAAAACGCATATTTTATCTAATATACAGATATAAAAAGTCCTGGATGGCCATGAAGAATACAGAAAGAGTTTTTAAAACAAAACCGTCTACGTTTATTCGCTCCAGCAAAATTTGGCGCCTTTTCTGAAAGTTATCACCATTTCTAGAAAACATGCTTAAGCCGGCACGTGGAGAGCATTACGTACCTCCGGCCTATGTGTTTTCAAATTGTAGTGCGACTAGGCATCTACGACCAATGTCTCCCAAAACTGAATGCCACACCAAAGACCAAGGATGCCATGAACAAGAAGTGTTTGAGGAATTCGCTTCTACTACCACAGCTACATAGCGAATTTCGCTACATATATTGACCGCTAACAATGGTGATTGTTCAAACTGTACACCTTATGTTCTGGGCCACAAGTTATGCAAAAACATTATATTTTCTCATAGAGAGGCCTCGGATGTTGCTGCCTTGCAGTGCTTTCTAACCACTGTTCATGAAGCCTCGTAACTACCGATCTCTTTTATAGCCTTTTTTTCAAGAAGGTGCTGATTCGGTGGCCGCAGTGTAAAGAGAAGCATCCGGGGTCACCTGCCTATTAAAATATTGGAGGAGGTGTTTCTCTCTACTGAAAGGGAAGGCAGCCGCACGCATGAAAACCTCCCCTGCAGGTTGTGGCGGCGCTGCCGAGCAATTAGGCAGTGTAGTCCTTTAAAGAGACAATACAGCATGTCTGGATGCACGAATATGCCTCTAGGCCGATTGCACGAAGAAACGGTCGACTGGAGCATCACACTATTCACTCACAGTACATACCAGGGGATGTCATCTTGCTCGTGATGTCTCCAGTTCAGAGGATCCAAAGCTGAATCTTGAATTCCGAATGAGATCACTCTTTTTCTTTTTGTAGCATGACACATCGATATTATAATACCCTATTTTTTTTCTTTCATTTTAGGATTTATGCATACATTTGCTATATGAAAAAGAAAGGAACTTAGCGCCTTTTTGAGTATTTCAGAAGGTCTTTTCCTACGTGTTGAATTTAGCAAGGAAGGAATAAGAATTGAGGCTTTTTCTTTGCATATTAGCGGCGGTAAAAGACAGCGATCTCGATTTGCCTTGGCACACTGTCGACGTGCAACGGCTCCAGAAAGTGAAACTAGTCCGGCAATCTGAAAAGAATGCCGTGACAGGCCTGGATGCACGCAAAAGAGTAGCACTCATTCCGTTTACCCACCAGACTTCCCACAACCTGAGGAAGATTGGAAAGCGCGCAGGCGTTGACTGTTGTGTTTTTGGCCCCACTCAAACTATCGGTTCTATGCAAGAAACCTAACCCGTGCTATAGCAAAAAGAAAAAATCGTGCATGATTAGACACCAGAATCGGTTTGTCACTTGCGACGAAAGTGTTGTATATCGCGTTTCGTTGTTCGGCGGACGCGAATACATTGGACAAACCGGCAGGTGTATAAATACCAGATTGAAAGAACACAACAAGAATGTAAATGATGGTGATCAGTGCCATCTTAGCACGTACTGTCGTAATTGTGGCGATGAGTCTACACGTCGCCGCAGAAAACCTTGCGTGCTTGCGTTCAAAAAAGCACAATCGTTGCTCGACACAATGATCAGTGTGTCAGGGAGATAAATGAGGCGGTAAACACAGCTTGTACAGAGGAAAGGTGTGTAAGCATACCATCAGTCCCACTAACCAAGAAATAGCTGAAGTTTCTGGATCGATGGTGATTAGGGCCTTGTCCTATCGCCTATGCCTTTCATGCTGATTGCTTTTCCTGCTCTTTTCTGCTGAAGCTTCAAATGTGTATAAATGCGTGGCATATCAGAGAAATAAATAGTTGGCAGTCAGCGCTCTTTTCACTCTGTCTGTCATCGTCCCTTCTGGTGGTTCGCGCTGCAATACAAGTTAGGCATGAACCAACTAGCCCGCCAAGCAACCGTTCTGGCATCGCTACCTGCTTAAAACATAGAGCTTACTCTCACGGCTTTCTTCATGCTAGTCTGTCTACGAATACCACTTTGCACTCAAGTTCAATGTTGTGCTCATGCACACATCAGCTGTTCGCGATAGAGAGTTTTCGGCACAGATGTGCGCACATAGCTAAAACAAATTAGTAACCAAGAAAACAATCTTGCAGTGACGTCTTAGGTAGGATCCCACATTACATTTATCTATACAAAAATTTTGTTAATCGAAGTTACGTTCCTCCCGTCCCACAACAGTGGCCGCTCCAATATATGAAGCACACTGTTTGTGTCCTCAAGCAGCTGTAGAGTGTTCCGGCAATCACAGTGACCTGTGGTGTCTCCAGATTGTTTCTGTTTGTGCATAAAAGTATAGGCTAGGTCAATTACTAAAAGCCCGTGACTCCCTCTTCAGAAATAAAGAGTAAAAGAAGAGGGTAGTAGTTTGGCATAAAAAAGAATGAAAGTATAGTAATAAGCAAGTGGCTAATTCTAATAAACCATAATTTTAGATCATTTCAGATCATGAATTGTTATCGTTTTGTTGGTCTTGTAACTATGAACGGTCGTCCGAGAATGTACCACCTGTACCTATTCGAGACTTTAATCGATCAGACGACACTGCCATAATAGACTACCTAGAAACATCTTTAGTTATTAACGAGAGCGATGATATTCATGTTTTGTCGAATAGGTTTAAAAAATCAATACTTTGCGCTATTGAAACTTTTGTTCCTCTGAAAAAAATAAAACATTTTCGAAGGAATTCTTGGGTCACCCGGGAAATTATACACCTGAAATGCAAAATAAAACGACATCGTAGGCAACTTAAGGCTCCTACTGCAACCTCTCAAGAATTAAAGCACGCGTTAGCACGAAAGTTAATGATGGCAAAGAACCATTACTACCACGTTATTCTTCCTTCATATTTAAATACTTATCCTAGCAGATTTTGGAGACATCTAAGTAAGAGCAAGGAAGTGATAGATAGAGTGAAAACGGATGAAACTGTGTTACTTGATATCCAGAAAATTGCGGATTCTTTTAATCATTACTTTCAAAGCGTTTTCACATTGAAACCTGTCCTTACTAAACCGAAATTATGTATAGATCCTAGTAGTATTCCTTCCATCTCAACAGAAGGCGTATTATCATTGCTACGCCAACTTGACACAAAGAAAGGCTGTGGAGTGGACGGCATTCCAAACACTTTTTTAAAATGCTATCCTTCACAGATTGCTGAGTATTTAGCCAATATGTTTTCAGTTTCCTTCCATACAAGCGATTTACCTTTTGACTGGAAAGTAGCACGTGTAGTGCCTATTCACAAATCAGGTGATCGATCAATGCTATCCAATTACCGTCCTGTATCAATAACTAGCAGCTGTTGCAAAATTATAGAACACATTCTGGCGGGTATCATTAGGGATTTTCTCAGTGACAAGAACATTTTACCACCTTTCCAACATGGATACCGAAAAGGAATGTCAACAGTTACCCAACTTGTGTCAACTGTTCATGAATTATCCTCTGCCATTGACAATTCCGGCCAAATGAACATGTTCTTGGATTTTGCCAAAACCTTCGATACGGCCCCACACAATAAACTTATTCATAAATTAGAGCTAATATGTCTTCCACAATATATAGTTCAATGGATAGAGGCATACTTGGAAAAGAGGAGTCAGTTTATTGAGGTGAATGGTGCCATTTCCGAATCACTGTGTGTCACTTCGGGTGTACCGCAGGGAAGTGTGTTGGGTCCATTACTGTTTCTTATATATAAAATGATTTGCCTGATGTTATTCCAAATTCTGTATCCATACGATTATTTGAAGATGATTGCATACTGTTTAAGCAGATAAGGGAAACTTCTGATCATGGTATTCTTGAAGCCTCTTTGACAGCTATTGACAAATAGTGTGTGGAATGCAGCATGAAACCTAATATAAAAAAAACTGTACTCCTACGTGTAACAAGGAAAAACATTTTAGCCCATTCACTTATTCCCTACAAGGCTCCGATATTAAAGAAGTAGCAAGCCATAAGTATTTAGGGCTGACACCAATCAATTGGACTGGTCACCGCATATCTCACAAATTTGTTCTTCGGCATTCTCGACACTCTGGTTTCTAAAACGCAAACTTAATCGCGCCCCCTCTAATATCAAACTTTTGGCATACAACACATTCATCCGAACTAAGCTCGAGTATGCCTCCATCATTTGGGACCCTCACACAAAAAAGAACATAACTGCTCTTGAAATGATACAAAGGAAAGCAGTCAGGTTTATTTTCCACGAGTACAGCAGATCTGATTCTCCCACACAGCTGATGGTAGAAAATGACATCCCGCTTCTTTCAGTCCGCCGCAAAATGAACAGAATTTTGTTTCTTCGTAAGATTCTGTCACAGGAAGTTAATATTCCATTACCTAACTTTGTCCAACCTTCTACTGCCAGACGAACACGACACACTAGGGAACATATGCTGCAACCTGTCTTTGCCCGAAAAAATTCATTTAAGTACAGTTTTTTCCCACGGACCATCTCTGATTGGAATTTGCTTCCAGAATTTCTTTTCCAAAGCAGTAATTTTAACAAGGCACTGGAAGGTCATTTGTTTCGTTAGGCTGCTCAACTTTTTAGTACTTTATATCTGTTTTCTTTGTTCATGCCGAATTGTGCTGTGTGTTATTGCCTATTTTTATTTGTTAGACTGTCAAATTTTTTAATAATTACTATTACCATTATGATTCCTTTTTGCTCGCCGAATTGTAGTGTGTATTGTATTTTTGTTTTTTCTGTGTGTGATTGTTACCTGGTATGCCCCTCCTGCTTGGGCCATAAGGCCTGCAGTATTTTGAAATAAATAAATAAATAATGTTTTCTTTTTCAGGGCTGGAATAAGACGTGAGTGATGTTCGGTTTCTCTATTTAGTATCTCACTTGTCAAGATGGCGCCATTTTTTATATTTTGGATGATGCCAGTCCGCGGCATGGTGCCTGTATCCAATAATCGCGATAATTATGTGAAATGCCTGGAACGTTTGCATTCTTTTTCATCAAGCAAACGTTTTCATGTACTTCGAACCAATAACGGTAAGGTCATGCGTTAGCACCGCTTACCGCTATAATCTGTAGTAAAGTGTGAACAGAGGTGAAGTAAAGCTAGAAAAAGCTAGCCAATAACCGATACTCTGATTGAATCACCTCGTACTCACCTCATTGTAATTTACTGCAAGCACATCAAGAATAGTACATTATAAAGAACGTAGCACAGCTTTGGTTTCGCGGTCAATTGTTTCCTTCTTTAGGAGATAAGTCGACTACTCTACTGCACTAAGACTATGTTTCATCACCGAATACTTTCTAAGGTATCCCTTATACATTTCGCCGAGATTAGAGTATTTGTTCCGCTTCACTCCTCTTTAATTCTTGAATCTTTTGAAATTATTGTAGTTGCGTTGATTATATTACCTTTTGTTAAGTGCTGTATAGAAATAGATAATAAATTTCAGTGAATAACGAGAACATCATTTTAGCTGCAAGACGGGGGCTCCTAGACGAATTCTCATTTATGATTATCACATATTGTGAATAAGTGCCTTAAAACGTCTTTTACAACGAATCTAATACAGATACTCATCCAAGGAAACTCTCCGGGCAATGGTGTCAACTAATTTCAAAGCGAAAGACATTCTTGTTTCATGATTGCTGTTTACGGGGCTTGACACCAGGAAAGGTTTACGGAGTTTGTCATCAGAACTCACTCATGACACAATTGGCGGTCTAGTCTATGCTCCGCCAAGATTATTACTTTGCAGGAATGCATGCGCGCTGCCCCATATTCTGTTTTCAGAATAAAGTGATTATTGTGGGAAAGCTGAGATTTATTAACGTGTGTGTTGATGTAAGGAAACTTAGTCAGGATAACACTCTGCATGTAAACTCCCGCCCAAAAAATACGAGTAGCCATCTTAAAAACAAGAGGTACGTGTATCCCAAAAACAAGCAGTATACTATTCAAGGTGTTTCATCTAAGATTTTACCTATTTTTTAAATATAGGAAATTTAAGTTTTAGTGTCGATTCTTCTTTTAGCTGTTGTATTAAGACTAGAGAAAAATCAGGAACCTTAAAGGGTACTATTTAGCTTAATAATTAACTAAGATTACCTAATTAACTTTTTATTTATACCAGCTAGGAGCTCCTTTCAAATTGCAACAGTGAGCTACCGGTGTGAGAATGCCAAATAGTATTTTAAACGACAAGGAACGCGCATTTCTTAAGGACTGCAGCGCTGGCAATTCTGGCCGCTTTCGACGCACGAAAACGAAACCTAGCAGTCGAGGCGCGCACTTATGCACGCCCATGAGTGACGCAGCCGTGACGTCACCGAGAGACCAGCCGTCTGGAGGCGACCACTGCCGCCCGCGAGACACGCGCCTGGAGCTACGTCATGATCTGGTAGGATCTTGAGATATCACCAACGCATTGCGGGCGAAGCTTGTCGTGGTGCGGGCGTAGCGCTGATGGTATGGGCAAATCAGCCCTCCCTCTTGACTGCTTTGGCTCCCAGAGGGTGAAATAAAAATAAAAGCAGTACATGCACAGATATCGCACCACCGGATATTTCACATTTTCTTTTCATACTCAGTAACGAGTTGCACTTTTGACCTTTCAATTTTCTCTTTCGCTCATGTTTTTGGATGCGTCTTCTGTTGCCGCCACAACATCAATTGCAGAATGGCTTCGGCAGTGCAGTGCAACTTTTCGACCGCTGAAAAGGTAGACATTGTCATTGCCTACATCAGTGCAAATGAAAACAGCAAGTTGGCAGCACAGATGTACAAGCCCAAGCATCCAGATTCTCGTGTGCCTGCGCAACCAACTTTCAAGACCATCTTCAACCGATTCCGTACGACTGGATCTGTGCAGCCTCAAAGAAGGAAGCGGAAAGCTCCAGCAGCCGAATCACATGAGACTGCTGTGATGTCGTACGTCGCCGCGAAGCCAGAAGCCAGCGTGAGAAAAATCGCCCAAGCGACCGGTGCCAGTATTTCCACTGTCTGGCGGCTGCTGTCAGCGCACAAATACCACCCTTATCATATTTGTCTGCATCAGGAATTGATGGTGAATGAGAGTTTTGTCAAGAAAACAACCTGACAATAGCGAATACTCATTTTCGACAGCCCAAGAGGCGCCTGTACACATGGACTTCACCGGACGGTCTGTACAGGCGTCAGATCGATTATATTCTTTGCCGGCAGAGATGGAGAAGCGCTATACAAGCAGTAAAAACAAGGCCTGGGGCCGATTGTGGCACCGATCATCAGCTTCTTGTTGCCAAAGTTAAGCTTCGATTGAGGAGAACGCAGAAAACTAGAAGGACTTTCAGGCATGATCTGGATAAAATTCCATTAGACTATGCTGCGGAAGTGAGGAATCGATTTCAAGAATTAGATCTGGAAGACAGAGAGCCCGAAGAGATGTGGACTGATGTTGGTGATATAATACAAGAAGTTGCTACTAAGGTACTTCCAAAGCAAAAGAAATGCAAGAAAGCAAACTGGTTATCTGAAGAGGCTTTGCAAATAGCTGAGGAAAGGAGGATGGCAAAAGTTATGGGGGAAAGAGAAAGATACAATGTTGTCAATGCGGACTTTCAGAAAATAGCAAGGAGAGATAAGAATGCCTTCCTGAACATGCAGTGCCAAGCAGTTGAGGACAACAGCCAATTAAGGAACACTGGAGCTCTGTATAAGACAATCAAAGATATCAAAGGAAACTTCTGTGCTCAGCTGGGCGTGATAAAGGAAAAACAAGGCAAGGACCTCACTGAAGCGTCAGAGATAAAGAAGAGGTGGCAGGAATACACAGAAGAACTGTAAAAGAAGGACCCGGATGTGCAAACCCAACATAAGACGGTTGTGATTACTGATCTCGAGCCGGGCATCCTGAAGAGTGAAGTTGAATGGGCCTTAGCCAGCCTTGCTAAGAACAAAGCTAGCGGAATTGATGGCATTCCAGCTGAGTTGCTTCAAAACCTCAACCATGACGCTGTTAACATTCTGCATACATTATGTCAGAAGATTTGGACAACCCTGCAGTGGCCACAGGATTGGAGGAGGTCAGTTTATATCCCCATTCCAAAGAAAGGCAGTGCCAAAGGTTGTTCCAACTACAGCACGATCGCGCTTATTTCGCATGCTAGCAAGGTGATGTTGAAAATCCTCCAAGGTAGGCTGCAGCAGTATGTGGATCGGGAGCTTCCGGACGTGCAAGCTGGGTTTCGCAAGGGCAGAGGAACTAGAGACCAAATTGCTAACCTTCGCTGGATCATGGAAAAAGCAAGAGAGTTCCAGAAACCCATCTACTTCTGCTTTATTGATTATGCGAAAGCGTTTGACTGCGTAGATCACAGCAGATTGTGGCAAGCTCTCCAAGAGATGGGAGTTCCAATTCACCTCATCTGTCTCCTCACGAACCTGTATGAAGGGCAAGAGGCCACAGTCAGAACTTGGCATGGTCTTACTGATTGGTTTCCGATCGAGAAAGGAGTGAGGCAAGGCTGCATACTGTCACCCTGCCTATTTAACCTATATGCAGAGTGCATCATGAGGAAGGCCGGTCTGGACGAGTCTTCAGCTGGAGTGAAGATTGCTGGAAAACGTATCAACAACCTTAGATATGCGGATACCACTTTAATGGCAGAAAGTGAAGTGGAACTCAAGAGACTTCTGATCTGCCTACAAAAAGAGAGTGAGAAGTTTGGGCTTAAACTGAACATTAAAAAGACAAAGATCATGGCGTCTTGCCCTATCAAGTCCTGGAGCATCAATGGACAAGAAGTGGAAGCTGTGACAGGTTTTCTGTTCTTGGGCTCCAAGATCACCTCAGAAGGAGACTGCAGCCATGAAATTAGGAGGCGCCTGCTTCTGGGAAAAAGAGCAATGGTTAGCCTTGACCGCCTAGTAAAGAGCAGATACATTAGTCTGCCAACCAAGATCCGTATAACTCGTGCTATGGTCTTTCCAGTTGTGATGTATGGATGCGAGAGTTGGACTGTGAAAAAGGCTGACCACCGAAGAATTGACGCGTTTGAATTGTGGTGCTGGCGAAGACTCTTGAGAGTTCCTTGGACTGCCAGAAGATTAAATCAGTCGATATTGTCGACCATAAACCCTGACTGCTCATTGGAGGGTCAAATTTTAAAGTTAAAACTAAGCTACTTTGGTCATCTGATGAGAAGAGAGTAGTCGCTGGAGAAAGATTTGATGTTGGGAAAGGTTGAGGGTCGCCGGAGAAGGGGTAGGCAGCGAACGCGTTGGTTAGATGGCATCATCGAGGCACTGCAGATGAAGTTATGTGATGTTAGGAAGAAAGTGAGAGACCGGAAAGCGTGGCGTGACATGGTCGATAGGGTCACGAAGAGTCGGACACGACTGAACGACTAAACTGAACTGACTACCAAAAAAGGCTGGACGTTTGAAACTGGTGTTTAATCCAATGTGATCAGAACCCTGTCTTCTTGCAGGATATCTTGTGGATTGACGAGGCCCAATTGAGCCGGAACGGGGTGATCAATGTGCATAATGCCCACTACTGGTCCCAGACGAACCCACATTGAGTGCGCCCACATCACCATCAGGTTCGGTAGTCGGCAAATATGTGGTGCGGTATTTTCCGAGGTCGCATTGTTAGGCCTTATTTTATTGATGGGAATCTTACTGGCAAGAGTTATGTTGCTGAGATTTTAAATAACTGTGTCTCTACTTTTGCTTGCGAGTTGCCACTAAATGCTCTTAGGTCAATGTGGTTTCAGCATGATGGAGCACCTCCACATTCGGCGGCACAGGTTGTGCAATTTCTGAACAGCTCCTTCCCCGAACAGTGGATTGGGCGCGGCGGACCAATTGCGTGGCCACCGTGTTCGCCAGACTTGACCCCACTCGATTTTTTTTGTGGGGTTACTTAAAGAGCAGGGTGCATAAAACCGAACCGCGAGCCTTGACGACCTAAAACAAAGGATCAAAACGTCACTAGAAAATGTTCCTCAAGAAATGATCATGCGAGTGGTGAATTCCGTGAAAGATCGCTTGATGGCACGTATTGCAGTGCAAGGAAGTCAGTTCGAACACGTACTCTGAGGAATGATATGCACTGTTTCTGTGTGGTCGGCCTTGAGATGCATAACTTAGCAATAAACGTTCTTTCAAAAACATCTCTGCGTTTACCGTTCCGATACTTATATTCAGTTGTCATCTAAACTGGGTGGCATATTAAGAGCAAATTTTTGCGAAGTGATCAAAAGGCTCCACTCTAAATCTTGTTAAACACACACAGCAACTAATTTCATCGCGAAGAAAAAATAACTACAGTATCCTAGAACTCGAAGGAAAAGTCTTGCTCTTGTCCGAAATATTGGGCACCAGAGCTCGAACAAACTCCTCAGCGAGCTACAAACAGCGCAATGCAAACCAAAAGGAAGTAAAAACCCTATGCCAACAAATAAAATACCCCGACGGCAGCCTTCGATTAAGCACAGTCAGACAGCCGATGAATCGCGGCTGTGACAGGATGACGCAGCTCCAGACGAGTATTTCACGAGCGGCAGCAGCCGCCTTCAGACGGCTTGATTCGCCCGGCGACGTCACGACTGCGTCACTCGTGGGCGCGTACAATTCCGCGCTTCGTCTGCTAGGTTTCGTTTTCTTTCGTCGAAAGTGGCCAGAATTGCCAGTGCTGCAGTCCTTAAGAAATGAACGTTTCTTGTCGTTTAAAGTACCATTTGGCATTCTCACACCGGTAGCTCACTGTTTCAATTTGAAAGTAGCTTCTAGCTGGTATAAAGTAAAAGTTAAGTAGTTAATCTTAGTTAATTATTAAGCTAATTAGTACGCTTTAGTGCTCCTGAATTTTCTCTACTCCTAATACAACAGCTAAAAGAAGAATCGACAATAAAACTTAATTTTCCTATATTTAAAAAATAGGTAAAATCTTAGATGAAACAGTCTGTATATTTCAGAAAATAAAAGAATTTTTCACTCATTAAAAGTGCTTGGCGTACACTTCAGAAACAAATTGCAACGGGGCACTAATGCGGATTTTATAATTCAGAAACTAAGCTGCATATTAGGTATACTATACTGAAACCACTACACCTTACCAACGTTAGCTAAACTGATCATTTACGTTCCAATATTTGCCTCACGTTTTGAGCTACTCGCACATTATCTGAGGCACAACATCAGCATCTAATCTGTCCAAAACATTATTGATGGGAAACGAAAACTTACTGCGAAATTGGTCGAAGTCTTTTTCGCTACATAACGAAGGCATTTTCTCGAAGTACAGTATACTGAAAATTCTTCATCTGTATAATCGAAATCTTGCGTACCTGCTATTTTTCACTGAAACAACCTAAATAGTTTATTAACAAATATAGCTAGATTATGTCACACTACTCAAAATATTATACGTGCAGCCCGAAAAGTTGTTTATTTCGTTAGACAGATAAATTTTGGCCATAAATGATTGGAAACAGCTTGCCGCAACTATTGAATTCCTATCTAAAAACCGCCAAAGGCATTCACTTAATAACGCAATCAGAGCTCATCTCCTTTGTGAAATGTATCACTTAAATAGCAATGTTACATTGTTATAGGCAGGTCTTGTTTTGCCTAATACGGTCAGTTTTTAATTAAGCCCCCCCATTTACGTGTAAATGAGTCCAAGGAGAAATGAAAATGAGAATATATTACTCGTCGGACCGCGAGTATGCGACATGTGATAACTGAAGTAACGCACATAGTTAATGCCTGTTACATCGACTTGTGCAGATATAATCAAAGCAAGATGCACTGTGGCAGTGGCATGAAGTGATGGCTTGAGGTAGATTATTTACACCTGCGACTCCAAGTATTTCGAGCACGAAGACTAGAAACAACTGCGAGTTCTCGGCGACCGTATTAAAATCCCTGCAGATGATGAGGGGAGCGTTCGGTCATAATCGGTGGTTAGCGTTCTTGCCTGTCGCTTCCGAATGCGGTCGCGTTCTCGTCGAAAGCTTTCTCTGCGCTCGGCAGCTGCACTCGTAGAAGGTTTCGCCGATGACGACGCCGTTATATGAGCTCATGGCGTATTAGAAAAAACAAGTGGCAGCTTACGAGTAGGACAGGCAAAAGGGAAAATGACAGTTCATACAGGAGTGTACAGTCACGTTTCAGTCAAGTGGTGCCATTTGGTGGCATTAACGCAATGAAACCGAATTCAAACTGTGCGTAACTGATAGCACATTGGCTCTGGGCTGGAATCTACCAAGTCTAGCAATCCTGTAATATCGCAATATATTATTGAAAGGAGTGGATAAAACTATTATTCAAAGTTATTTTTTACGCAAGTTTGCCATAAGGCATATTATAGGAACTCATGCAAGGAACCGGAGCAGGCGCCCGCTCTTATCGTTGTCGGTGAGCCAATTAGAAACGTCCTCTTCCCTTCTTGTGGTTAGTCCCACTACGCGCAGAATCTGTCCTTGATGCCCTTGTCCCTGCACAAGTCCATAGCAGGTGATCAACATCCACTTCTGCAGCTGGTGTGGAAAACTTCGGGCATGTGGTTGGTCAGATGTCTGCTTGAGATTCCCATCGGCATGTTACCGTTAAGGGCAGCCCCAGCTCTGATCCTTCTAAGGGAAACCTCCTCCAATCGTGTTAAGTTATGAGGGAGGGGAAATGTACACGGGGGAATGAGGGCACGTGTACGTTTTCTTAAATATGCTAAGATGGGAACAGCGGAGCGGGCATCAAAAGGGAACCTGGTGGGGGGCGCATTAGTGTTTGGAACTTCGTGTGTGAGGTGGTCAACTTTCCTCTGCTCAGCCTTCTCAGCATCGTCTTGTGTCCACTGTATCTGAATGCGTCTCTTTGTTTTTTTATTGAGTGCGTAAATGTCCTGGGTAACACATAGCGTCTTCGTCAATTTCTTCAGATGTTTTATGGCGGCTAGAGTCCGTATAGATGTGGGCTTCTGTTATGGAATCTCCCAGGTAGCATAAAGTGGGCTATGAAGTGTGGGCCCGGCAGGGTCCGATGTAGGCAATGCAGGACAGCCCCAGTGGGTTAAATGTGGGTGCTGCATAAGGGGCCGATGTAGGCCTGAAGAAGGCTGTCGACAAAGCCCCGATGGGCCCCACTAGCGACCGATCCAGGCAGCCCATGCGGGGCTGCCCACCTTTTCCCGCATTGCCAAAGGGGCACATCTAGCCAACTCCCACCCGATGGTCCTACTTTGGACAGATTCGGGCAGCCGCTCTAGATGAATTTTTGTTTTATTTCGGTTATCCCCTCAGATGACATAGGCCGATGCGGGTTTTATAGCGCAAGCCACACTTGAGCTTGCCCACCTTATTCCCATAGGGGTCCGACGCAGGAAATTGATGGGAAGCCCTAAACCAAGTTTTCCCAATCAATATTTATGCACATAATTAATTATTTTATACGTGTTAGAACTTTTAAAACAGTCACAATATTAAATTTTAAAATAATTCTTAACATTAATGTAGCCTAAATGATTTCATGTTTTTAGGAAAAGTTTTATTAGACATTAGACGTTCACATTAGACATTCATATAAGTGGCGACAAATGTCCGAAACAGAAAATACACATGATAAACAACAAATGAAAGTGCACATAAAATACCTCCTTAGGAAGAAATACATCACAAATCAGTATTTACATTCAGAATAAAATTTGGCAGTTCGTGATGATGACAATCGGTTAATACCTAGACTTCTGAAACCGGCATGCACTGCCCTCCAAAAAACATGAGCAACGAGGCATTGCTGGGCCATGTGACGATTGGATTCCTGAAGTGGGCAGTTTAGGCACTGCGCGGTCAGCACAATGCCCCATCGTTGCAGCCGATCTGGTGTAGGCAAAACCACCACTCCAAAAGCCACATAAAGTCACGTAAATGCCCTGGAAGAAACGACGCTGTGAGTGGTAACCAGTAAGTGGGGTCCACCTTTCGCCAACGTTCTGCGGGCACCAGCGGAATTAGTAACGTTCCCATTGACTTCACTACTCTGTTCGTCGAGATGTCTGAGTCAGGGCTCACGTGGCGGGCGTGGCGACGAAATGCCACTATACACGAAAAAAAAAAAAACAGGCATCTGGAAAACCTGAGGGCCCCTGTTGAGTGGTATGTCAGGGATAAGCTCCCTCACACTTGTGCCTAAAAAATAGAAAGCAAGCACCCGTGCTGGGCACTCATCACCCTGCAGCAAACGAAGAAGGTAGCGTAGAGCCAGCAGCCGACAGCAGACTGGCAAAGAAGGGACGGCAAACCCACCCTTCCAATGTGGCTGGCCGAGTGCCGCACGGAATACTAGTTCATTTCGACCTGCCCAAAAAAACGAACTGACAAGAGACTGAAGAGAACGTAAATTTCTGAGAGGTGGATGCGCTACATGTGCGACGTACGATATTCGCCCGCAGAAAACAGTGTGGACAAGGTAGCGTTTCTCCAACATGGGTAGTTCAAAGGCACTGGCTGTAGTCACCTTGCTGCGCACCTCGTTTAAGAAGATAGTCCAAACCGAAGCTGCTATCCCACGTGCCACGTGCCCTGTATGCGGATGGTGTCACTGTGCATAATTGGTAGGGCACCATAAAGCACGTTTCTGGCCTGCCAATTAAAATATATATACTTTTTTCAAAATTGAGAGCAGCCCAAGACACCTTGCCGTATATGTCAAAACGATGATGGCAGCGCAGCAGGCTCGCTTCATCACGTATATACAACGTATTATCATCCGCGTAAGCAATCACACGCAGCGTCTGACAGCCTGGGAGAGGGAGGCCACGGATACGTTGGTCTGTAATTGTTACCCTCAAATAAGGCTCTAAGCTGAGAGCAAACAAAAGAGGTGAGAGCGGAAAACCTTGCCGGACACCGCGGGTCACATGTCACAGGGCACTTTCCCACCTATCCATCGCCAGTTTGCTTTGAATGCAATCATACATGCTTTTAATTAAACATAAAATTTTGCGGAAACGCAGATCGCATTTAGAATCAGATCGCATTAGAACGCCGAATATGTAGCCTTGTTCTAGCCTGTCAAAAGCTTTTTCTTGACCTAAAGAAACAAGGATACCACTAGCTGAACGTCTCCGTGTGTATTCAATAATGTCTCGAGTGGTATACGACAACCTGCGTATTTCCCTGCAGAACTACTGAGTACACCTGATGACAACCAATAAGGTAGGCCATCACACCCCTCAAGCGCTGAACCACGATGGCTGCGAGAGCTTTGTAGTCTACGTTTAGAAGGGTGATCGGCCTCCACTCTTCGGGACGACATGACCCAGGATCACGTTTTGGGATCAAACTTATTGTCCCTTTTCGAAAACTGACCGCAAAATCTAAATGCTCAAAGCACCGTCGAAGGACATTGGTCAGTGCTGGACCGAAAACGTCCCAGAAAACCGAAATAAAATTCCACAGGAAGCCCATCAGTCCCAGGCGCTGACCCGCGTTTCATTGACTCTAAAGCTGTCTTTACCTCTTCTAAAGAGAGAAGTGCACAAAGCACATCATGCATCTCCGGGCTGACTAGCGGCAACCCAGCTAACATTTGATGCATCTCTACAGCTCCTGACCAGCATTTGACCACGCCATTAGTTTGAGGTGCGTCAAGAAACGCATACAATCAATAGTTTGTTAAGACGTAGAGTACCGCGCTCCGCTCCATGCTGAGCTATGGATCTAAGTTCGCGCAAATCAAAGCCCCTCATGGACTACGCCTTCCACGCCAGGCCGCCGCCGAAGGGATGAGGCTCCAATAAGGCACCGATATCGGCTGTGTAACTCCTCGCTCCAGGCGCGCATCTGAGGGGTATGCCAACCCGCTCTGTGTGTGATCCTGATCTTCGCAGCCGTGTCTACCAGCTCCTGAGACACTCGACGACGTAGTGCATGACCCTCTACTGAACTGTGCAGGCGCCAAATCGATTTGAGCGTGTCCCATTCATTTTTAGCACATCACTGTCGGAAAGCGAAACGCGTAAAGCTCGCGACAAGCTCTCACGCGAACGCGAATCGTGTAGGACGCGCACATCAAAACGCCACGGACGAAATGAGCCAGCGCTACGAAAGGAAAGGCTGAGCATGACTGGCCTGCGGTGTGTTATGAATGGTCGTCTGAGGCAAGGTCACAACAACCATAGCCGACACATACGCGAAAGGAACTGCGGCACATATGCGCGGTCTAGCCTGCTCGCAGATCAAGCACGACGCCATGTCCAGCAGAAACTTGACCCATGCATCATTTCTGATTTGATTTATGTATAAGAAGGGAAAGGCGCGGTAACTGTCGCGCTTGTTTTCTGTGGACACCACAACCGCGCCGTACGGAAGGGAGGAAGTTGGGAGTGAAAGTGGAAAGAGAGAAAAAGGAGCCGTAGTGGAGGCCTACGGAGTAATTTCGACCACCTGGGGATCTTTAACGTCCGCTGACATCGCACAGCACACGGACGCCTCTTAGCTTCGCCTCCGATACTCACCAACCTTTTGACGGGTGCAATAAATGTTATTTCTCTCTCTCTCGCCTCCATCTAAACGCAGCCGCCGAGGTCGGGTTTGAATCCGGGTACTCCGGCACTGTAGTTGGGCGTCTTACCACTGCACCACCCCAGCGAGTCCTGTCGGTCGCCCTCAACCAGGGCCTTGAAGATCAACATGTGAGTCTATGACACAATTAAAATCGCCCACTGTTATTACTTGGCGGCCGTCTAAAAAGGAAACATCCCACCCCTTTAAAGAAGTTATTAATAAGGCTGGAGTCCGCGGGAGCATAAATGCACAAGATGCGCAAACTCACAGCCGAAAACCCGTCATAAGTGATGATCACGCAAAAGGAATCTGTTTAGCACCACAATTCCTACACCACTCGAGCGCGAAGTGGCGAGAGGAAAGAAGCACTCCAAATGAAAATCGCGCTTAAAGGTCAATACATCAGAAAGAGTAGTAAAATTTGTTTCCTGAAGACACAAGATATCAGAGTCTGTTCTGAAAGCCAAATCTACTATTTCTGTCTGTTTTCGTATATTACAAAACCCCTGAGCGCTTAAAGAAAGTATTTTCAGTCCTAATGCCATATCGGGCGTTGAATATGGAACGCCACTAAGGCAGATGCGCGCCCTGAGGAGGAGGAGGTAAAAACTTTATTTGCAGAAGAATTCGAGGCACGCAGGCCTCCTGGGTCTCCGCACGACCCCACTCACGATCTAAACGTTCATTTTATGTTTATCCATGACGTATGCGGCCCGGCTGACGACGATCTTCTGCCTGGCCGGGTCCGCTGATCGCAGTGAGGTCTCCCGGTCCTCCTAGGTTCGGAGAGGCACCGGCCCGGCGGGGGGAGGAGACGCAGGGCAGGATAAAAGAATGTGGGTAAGAGTGGTCTTGGGGTGGGAGCACAAAGTGCATATGGGGGATACCGGCTTAAATTTGGAAAGTAGAGCTGGTGTCGGTAGAGTTCGTGTCTGCAGACGACGCCAGATTGACTGCTCTCTGATAGTGAGGGATGGGTGGGGTGACGGATAGATGAGGCGCTCAGCGCGGGAGTTTGCGGTGAACTCAGCAAACGAGTGCATACGATCCTTCGAGAAATTCTCCATGAGGTCCGCCTGTGCCTGGTTTCTAGACCCTCGGGCTAAGGAGTCGGGAGCCTCGTTGCCACAAAAAGGCGCTGAACACTGCGCCCGAAAGTGATCCGTGGAGCCAGATCGCCTGCAAACACGCTGCATATCTTCATAGTCAAAGATTCCGCGATGCCCAGCGACGCGTAGATAGTTGGGTACTGGTGACGACGCAGACACTTCCATCCGCACGTACCTTGTCCCAGTGAGAACACCCTTACGGGAGCTCATCTGGCCCACTGTGACGGACAGGACTTTGCCATGCTGGCTCAGGACCTGGACGAGCGCTTCATTTGAAAAGTAAGACGGCAGGAAAAGGCAGGCCATGGTGGTAACTTGAGGCTCAGCAGGGAGGATTGGTACATGCTCGCTGCCGATGACGAGGCAGCCGGCGTCAACGATTAGAGACATGGATGCCATGCTCCTCGCTGTAACTTGAAAAGACAGGGCGCCTATATGCTGGACGCAGTACTTCGGGCAAACCCACTATCGATGCCGCCGCGTCGACGACGGTCTCGGGACTGGTTCCTTGGGACGACTATGTCGAAGACAAGAGTATTCGAAAAATTACACTTCCACGGCTTTGAAGGCGCCATGGTGACAAATCCACGGGACTGCCCTAACAGCAACCACATAAGGAGCAACAGTTAGCGATCAGTATGTTTTAGTATTTTTAGCGCATTTGCATGAGCGCGAGAACTGAAGCCATGTAATCTTTCTAACCGACTAAACATGGTAACAACTGTTATACAAATCATCTAAAAAGTAATTTAGGGCAACAGCTAATACAAAGAAAGGTTGGAAAAAATTATTACACAATTGCAAGCATGCCTTCTAGCCCCATTACGGCCGATGTGAGACCTACAGCGGTTTGGTGTGGGCAGCCTCAATTGCGCTGGGTGTTGTTTTTGAACCTAAAGCCCACTTGCTGGTGCACGTGCCTTCAAATTCCTCACAAGGGACCAATTCTTGTCTCATTCGGCCCTTCTCGCCCTCCATCCCTATTACGGCCCATGTGGGATATAAAGCGGTTGTGTGTGACCCCAATTTGGCTGGGTGTTGTTTTTGAACCTAGAGCCCACCTGCTGTTGCACGTGTCTTCAAAGTCCCCACAAGGGACCAATTTTGGTACCATGCGAGCACGCCCGCCTTCCAGCCCCATTACAGCCAATGTGGGACCAAAAGCGGTTTAGCTAAGGCTGCCTCATGTGGGCTTCATGAGGGCTTGCCCAAATTGGGCTCTTATTTATATTTCACCTGCCCTCAAGTAACTTACAAGGGGCCGATTGGGGCAGCATGTGGGTATGTTCGTTTTTTTTTTGCCCCACTAAGGCCGATGTTGGTCCCACAAAGATTTAATGGGCGCGGCCTCATTTCGGATCTATGTGGGCTTTAACATAAAGAGCCCACATTTAGGTTCAATTGCCAACAAACATCCGACAAGGAACCCTTGTGGTCTGGATGCAGGAATGTGCTCTGCATTAGCCCGAGCAACGCCGCTATGGGACCCATGCAGGAGGAACAGGGGAAGCCCAAATGGGGCTTGCCCATTTTTGCCCCATAGGGAACCGATGCAAGTTTTTTGATGGTTGCCCCAGCCCCACTTGCCTACATTGGACCTACTGGGGCCCCACATTCTGTGCTACCTGGGCTATTTTAATTATGGCCTCTATTCACCTATTCACCTGCCATTATTTTGAAGCAACATTCTCTGCAATAGCACTGCAGTTTCTAAATCTCTCCTGATGATAACCGTTCGACATCGCGATGACCATATGTCTAGGTGGGCGAAGCCGTGACGGGCAATTGGAGATGTGAATGTCGGCTTAAATACATTCCTGCAATATAAATCATGTCCACACAATCACCACAACCCCTAACCTGGGGCACACGCCCCAGCCGAGCGAACTAATTAAGGCGTGCTTGCTTTCGGAAAACGATGTATTCATTTTTTATTTTGCAAGCAATATTTAAGAAGGCTTGATCATGTCACAGTGCGGTAGTGAACCTAGAAAAAACATACCTTCAATCTTAAGCCTAATACAAGAAAACACAACTAGCACCTCATATCTGCCTGCCACCTTTTTCATGCAGTGCGCTACTTTATAGTATAAGGTATTACTTGTGGGCGTTTTTTCTCAACTTATCTGCAATCCTTCTTTTCCCTTTCATTTTCTGAAGCAGAGTCTCTTTCCCTATTTTCTTCTTTCCCTACTTGAGTTTTACCTAAGTCCACTGTTGTGTTTGTGACTGATATGTATGTGCAGAGAAGTGGCATTTGTATTGGGTCATGCGTCGCCCCAGTCCTATGTAACTTCTTTTTATCTTCTGTTGACACAGCAATTTATGCATCGCTTAATGGTTCAGGTTTTAAAACTTTTAGGTATGTTGATGATTTTTAGTGGTTTTCGATAAGGACTCTGCAGTGATTCAAAATATGGAACGCGTTCTTTCTATTTTTAGGATACAAGGACAAGGATTTACTTTTACCCATTAACTACCTGTGGACAACAAGTTGCAGTTTCTAAATCAAAATAAATTTGCGATGGGGAAGTATGTTGGAAGTGTTTTCCTAGGGTTAAAAAAGAGCTACTTCCCTATGGGTCAGCCAATTCAAAAACTGTTAAAAGAGTGATAGCTTCTCTTTGTTTGGAGTCAGCTCTATTAACATCATGTAAACATATGGCTGAGGATAGCTTCAATAACCAAATACAAAGGCTTCAGGTGGCCGGTTTTCCGGTTACGACTATTTGTGGGGTGGCAGAGACACTGCTTGAGAAAATTAAAGGGAAAAGAAGGATTGCAGATAAGTTGAGAAATAGACGCCCAATTGTTATACCTTATATTCATAGAGTAGCGTAACGCCTGAAAAAGGTAGGAGGTGCCAGTTGTGTTTTCTATGCCAAAAGAACTTAGTGGTTTTGTGCAATAATCGGGAGAAAAATGAAAGCACAATGCAATAAGAAGCATGTAAAGAGTTTTACTGGCTGTGCTGTGTGGGAGACATTTACGAGATTCCACTGGCATGCGGTGAAGTATATATAGGCCAGACTGGAAGATGCCTTAATGATAGAATAAGAGAACATAAGAAGTCCATAGAAAATGGGAAGGGATCAAATTGCCCCTGCACTGTCAGAAGTGCAAGTATGAACCATTGTTTAGCAGGCGTAATATTTTAAGGAAGAGTCGGGACAAGTTGGCCCGCGAAAGTTTTGAGGCGTGCTGGATACAAAAGAAAGAAGACATATGTGATAGTGAAGGCTCGCTGTGTTTACACAAGAGAGAATTTACTTTTATTGAGAAATCCTCCTGAGTAATGGAAAATTTTGAGTTTGTTATCGGCCCTAAAGTTGTTATTCTTAAACACCTTTCGTGTATTGCGGCCATGTTTGTATTTCTATCCTACTTTCCCTAGAAGACAAGTGCTCAATGCTCGCATTACTTTTTAGCCCTGCCGAGCAAGTTGCAGTTCATTTTCTTTACATAGGGACTTCACAAGTAAAGTTTTTTCGATGGACATGTCTTACTGGCCATTTGTAGTGGTTGTTTGCAAGTGTGTGCATATGTGATGGACTTTGCGACTGTCTTGCTTGGATGATGGTTGTGTTACACTGGGACGATTGTGGTAATAGCTGCTGGGCAAAGAAGAGGTGTATGGAGATGTTTTTGGGTGTAGAATTTCTGACTGCCATTTTTGGACGATGTTTGAATTCTGGGTGGGGGGAAGTGCTACTATCTCCTTGGCAAAGAAGAGGTGTGAGAAGATGATGTACTTGGGTGCAGAAGAGGATAAGTGTTGAAGAGGAAGTGTGTGTTCAGATCAGTATTATACTTGGTAGTGTGCGCCTGTGTTGCGTTTTTTTCACGTCATTTTATTTGTTGGGCGACATTTTTAAAAAATATCATGGCGTAAACGAAATATACTGTAAAGCATGCACTCACAATCCCCCGATGAGTTTCTAGAGGGCTGGAAAAGCCTCTAGAGATAGTTTGATAAGCTCCAAGGCCACGGGAAACTGAATTGTTTGTATTGTACTATCCGCCTGAGTCTGCTGTAAGAAGTGCCAATCTCCAAAAGATACCAAAAACTTTGCTGTTCTTTATAGAGAGTACAATATCGATTTGGAAACTGGAGGTTCAAAGACCGAAGGGTGGGTCTTTGTCAACTTAAGAGGTAAGGATAAAATGTCTTCGTACAGCATTTATTCACTTTAAAGTAATATTCTAGCGTAACCTTTGCTTAATTAAAAATGACTGGATTAATTCCATGCAGGATCTAGAGTGAGAATGTGTGGTAGAATAATTGGGTTCCAATGAAGGTGCTATCAGTGTTACTTAACCAGTGTTTCCATCCTCGCTGTTGCTAAATATTAACTCTAATTGCGGTACGATGCACGTTTATAAAACGTACATTTTATATCATTTCGGATTAGGAGGAATTTATATCCTGTTCTTGAAATTCCTCAAGCACAAAATAAATAATGAACTGAATAAAAAGCAAATTCGTTTCATAAAATCATGCCGTATCTTTACTCAGCAAGAATAAATTTAAGTATTTTATGTCATCGCTTTCAGTAAAACATGTATTAAACAATTTTTAAAACAACATAGGGGCAACAAAAGTAATCCTTCAGAAAAACCCGACTGGCAAATTGCAATGGTACAATGCTTATCTCAGCACAAATATATTATTGTGAACTTTGGTATGGCATTCGTCCTCCCTTGAAATCTTATTTCCCAAGGCTGCGCTTGACAATGCAGTGTCTCATTGTCTCTTGGTGGATAACGACGTTTTTGTGATTAGTGCGCAGGCCATCACAGGTTATATAGATTAGAGATTTTTTGAGGATTGAGCCACATTGTGACTTGTTTTTTTCTGCTATTCTTTTAGTTTCCTTCAACTTTGAATATATAGCGTTTTATAACACTTGCAGCACATGGGTCACTGGCTAAAAGCTTTTATGGGTGCTACTGAGCCTCAAGAAGCAATGTCAGCATGGTATCGCGTTTGCGCCTTTGATATGGTAGTAGTAGGAGTATTAGAAGACTTTATTTAGACGCAACGCTTAGGCGCCTAATACATCGAAGGCCTGCTGGACGAGCAGGTGCTGTTCTTCACTCTCAGCACCAGGCCAGTCCACCCAGGTCCAGATAGTATCGGAGGCGGTGGGAAAGAAAACTGATTGCAATGCTACCGGGCATGAAAATAGCCAGTGGGAAAGGTTAGCATAGAGGGAAGGGCGGTTGGGGCACGACGACATTTATAGAGATATAGACGTGCAGGGGCTATGAGAGTGTTCAGTGATATCTGCAGAAGAACATGAGCGTCACCAATTGAGAGATTAGGATGAGGGTTGGGATAGAGCTTGCGGTATAAGCGTGCAGCATTGTAATGTTCGCTCATGCTGGCGCGAAGAGACAGTCTCGACCCTCCCTCCAAGAATGTTGGTCAGGGGATGAACGGCGCCCGGTTATGAGTTTCACGGGCAGGCTGGTTCGCCAGCTCATTGCCATCAATTCCCGAGTATCCCGGAACCCTTCGAAAAAAGACTGCGCAGGGATGCAGCTCAATAAGTGCTGTCTCGCGCTCTGTGGACAGATGTTTGATACTTTTAGATTGAATGGCATGGATAGCAGCTAGGGAGCCACTGTGTATAATATAGGGAGCTTGCATGAAGCGATGCATTCTGGGTAATCCGTTATGATGTCGCTGGCAGAAGACGACATAGCACGACACTACCACACAGCCTCATCTACGTGGTCGCGTAGTGCACGCAGACGATGCTGGCGCGATCAGACAAGCTGACCGCGGGTTCTTCACGATTCCAAAAATACGTCTGCACGAGGGCAAGAAGGAAAGGGATTCCTGTAGCGACGCCATCGCAAATGGCTCGCACAGGTCAACACACGCGAGATAGACGCTAGTCCGGGCAAGTATCAAACTAATTGACAGAACTAGAATCATGAATTTCGGCTATGTCGATGGGTGGCCAAGTCCAGACGCATAGTGCAGTCAGTCGTTCTCGCGTAGCTTGAACAGGCTCGCCTCGCACTCCTTTGCATTTCTTCATAGTGCGCTTGATTTTTCGGGTGGAGCGTCGACGCGTACGTTCATCAGGAATCTGCCGACAATTGCACGCACGTAAGAGCAGCGCAAAAAAAGCCCCGTATTTGCTCGGTGGACCGTCCAAAACGACAAAACACTTGCTCAATTCAGTCTGGCGGCCTTGGCTGCCGTCTGCTTCCAGCGACAACATTATGGCGGATGACCCAGCATGCATCGCCTCATTTAAGCTCCCTATACTGAGGCTCACGTGGAAGACAATGGCAACTTTGAATAGCATGAGTGATGGAGAGGACCGCAAGCGCGGTAATATCCAGAGGGTGGAGAAAGAACCGCTAAGGTGAGTTACAGGGGTGGATAAACGAGGATGAAATAGGACCTGGCTTCCGGACCAGTGAGGAGCCACTTAAGAGGCATCCGTGTAAGCGACTCCATGGGTATTGAAGGGCGGACTATGATGAGAGGCAGCAACATGTCGGCGGCCAGCATACAGGACCAGCTACATATTAGCTGGAAGAGGAAGTATACGGAGGTTAGTTACCGCCGGCGGGGAAGGACCTAGCAGAGGGACTGACTGAATGGGGGAAATATTAGCCTGGTTTAGAAGCCAGCGTCCATGAAATGTGCCGGAGAGGCGAGCTATCTGTCGGTCGGGGTGATTGGAAAGGAGACTGCGAACAGGATTTAGAAACCCGGTTGCAAAAAGCTTGTCGGTGGAAGTGGTTATGGGAAGACAAAGAGTAGCTTTATAAAGGCCGTGAAGAGCTGTTGCAAGTGTGTCTAGCTGACTGTGGGTGAATAAAAGATATGGTATAAAGTAAAGGAATTTGTTAAGTGCCAGCGTGTTAGCCATTCGACAGACGTAAACTTCCCTCGTGCCAAGGGACCGTCTGACAACTCGGCGACGTAAATAAGTGACAGATTGACCGGTAGCATCAGCCGCTTTAAGATCCCGGACATTTTTTGATGGCATGCAGAGGTATGCTAAGAACGTGACATTGAGAACTTTGGGGATTGGGGAGCCGCCCAAGGTAAGGGAGAACAGTGAGTTGTGTGCTCGTTGATAAGCAAAGTGAGTCAAAAGTAGGAGTTCCGACTTCTCGGGCTATTCAATCTCTGCTGAATAGTGTGTTGAACATGACCATTAGATCCACGCGAGCACCAAAGTGTGATGTTGTCGGCGTAAAAAAGTGCTGAAGATTGGGAATTGACAATAACTGAACAGCGATAGGAGCCATGGCAATTTTAAAAAGGGTGGGTGAAAGAATGGCACCCTGCGGGGTACCGCGGAGGAGGCGATAGGGCTTACAAGTGAAGTTCAATGCTCGGAAACGGACCTGGCGATTCGAAAGAAAAGCTCGGATGTAGTTATACATGCGGGAGCCGTAGTAGGTGCTGGAAAGGCAGGTAAGAATATGGTCATGGGAGACGTAATCCAATGCCTTGCGGACGTCGACTGTGAACTGGGCGTGAAGCTTACAGCTACCACAGGTGAAGAATTATGCTGAAGTATGAGGAAAAGGTCCTGTGCAGATACGCGGGGCGAAACCCAAAGAGGGTATGAGGGAGCGAGTTCGAAGCCTCCATATGCCGACTAAGCCTAGTGAGGGCCATTGCTTCCATTGTCTACCGGGCACAGGAGGTCAGAGAAATGAGCTGCAGATTCGAAAGGGCTTAAGGCTTACTAGGCTTAGAATGACATAAGTGAGGAAATACAGGACGATGGCAGAGAGCCTTCTTCCCAGGTGGTGCTATAGAGGTTGAGAAGGTGCTCTTTTACATTATCGGGAAGATTCCCAAGAGCGGAGTAAGTGATTCCATCTTCAGCGGGAGCCGACCGAGTGGTGTTAGCAAGAGGTTCAGCTTCAAGCTCGCGCAGTGCAAAAGGGGCATCGAGGTCATTACTTTCACAGCCTGTGTATTCAGGATAACAGGGGGACAAAGGGGGTGGGAGATAAAGATCTTCGAGGGTTGCAAATCCTATTTGGGAGATTTTGTGGCTGGGGCTTTAGCATTATCCGGGGCAGGGGCAAGGCTGTTACAAAGGAGGGTTCGAAAAAGATTGCAGGCTGGTTGTTTATGGAGCGCCGTGTCAAGATTGTTGCATAGGGTATTCCATCGAGAATCCTCCAGCGTAGCACAATGTGCCATGCTATCGGCTCGCAACTTTGAAAAGATAGTCTGCAATTGGATGTTGCGGGGTGGCAGCCTGGCTGTTCGGAGGAGCTTTTTTGCGACGCTTCCATATATAATGTAACAGAGGCTTATATCTGGTTGCTTGTCGGTACTGATTTTGGAGCGGAAAGCTCGGGCAGATCCTCTAATATGAAAAGGGACTCTGGAAAAGCAAAGTTTCGGGTTCTTTGATCTCGACACAAGTTTCCTGTAGTCCAAGCAAACGCATTCAAACGGCTCGGTTAAATCTAAGTTCTATACATGTGTCAGGCTATCTCTTACATAATGAGTTATTGTAGAGCTGTATGCTGATAAGCACTGTAAAGTAATACAGGTCGTCAAGGATAAAACGTTTCGACAGTCTTTTTTCAGGAAACCAAAAACCTACAAATTTTAAACAAATTATAAAATCAGCTAAGCTAAGATGAGCATAGCTAAGCATGGGCGAAACATATTAGCGCACCATCCTGATAATTACAATGGCTTATATTCTATAGCCGTCTCTTCATTACAGTGGGTGTGTTTTGTGTGTGTGAAAGCCTACAATATAGTTACTGTGGTCTATATATAAACTGTATAGAAGGTTTTATTTTGCAAACTCTGTAGGGGTGCGTTTATTCGAAAAGCCCAGGTTGATCGAGCTGTTCAGGGTGAACTTGCAGCAGAGCGTCACACGTTGACAACTAAGCAAAAAGGCCAACTTCTTCGTCCTCAGGTACGTCAGCACGCGATGCATGCCAGAGGCTATAACAACGAAGATTCGCACACTACCGTAGGTAGGGACCCAAAGTCACACCAGGGATTTTGGGGAATATGAAGAATCTTCACCGGTGTCACGGTGGTGCTTTATTACCACTGGTTTTTCTTTGTAAGCGAACGGGCGAGCTGACGGCATTCTTCTGCGTACTGGGAGGCACCCAGGTGTAGCGTCGATTCAGAAACATCATTTCGATATTGAAGAAGCATGTCTATTGTGCAAATTAGCTCGCGCTCGTACAGAAAAAAGAAGGCGGAGCTGCCAGGGGTAGCTTGTGTCGCAATATTGTACGCTCAGGATACGAAGAGAAGAACCTGGTTCCAGTTGGAATGAGCGTCGTTTACGTACATGGCCAGCATGTCACTGAGAGTATGGTTGAAACATTCTTTCAGGTAATTCGTCTGGGTCGGTATGAGTAGAGGTGCATTGAATGATTAGAGATTGATTCATCAGGGCCTCAAAAGCGGCAGACAAGAAAACGCGTCCGCGGTTGATGAGTCTTTTGTTTTCGGAAGGGGGGGGGGGGGGGGCTCCGTAGCGAAGAAGCAGGGTCTTGAGAAGACACAAACTGACGTCTCGTGCGGAGGCAGATGCTAACGGTGAAGTGTTATTTTAGGCAGTAAGATGATCCGCGGCCACAATAATCCAGTGGTTTCCAGCGGGATTAGTAGGACGAGGGCCTAAGAGATCTATGCCAACACGGTCAAAGAGATGGGCAGCACAGGTTAATAGTTGTAACGAATCGGGGAACTTTTGAGGAGTTTTTCGGCGTTTATAAGATTGGCAGGAGCGCACGAAGTGCCGCTAAAAGCGATAAATTTTCCTCCAGTAAAATCGGAGACCAAGGAGTTTAGGTTTTCAATACGCCACCGTGAGCACACTGGGTAATCATGAAAAGCATAACAAATATCAGCACAGAGATGGCGTGGGATGACTAGGAGTCATTACTGTCCGTCAAGCAATTAATTGGGGCGATAGAACAGGTCGACGCGATTAAATAAATAGTGGGCTTGGCGGACGAGTGCTATGGATGTGTTATCGGGAATGGGACTTGAGTGTCCAAAATTGCAGTGATCCACGGGTCATTCCGCATTTCAGTGGCCATGTCGGCAGTGACCAGCGAAAACAAATTGTAAGCACAGACGTTTTCAGACGAGGAAGCGCTAGGGGACGGCGAACGGGAAAGAGCATCCGCGTCCTTATGGTTCAAGCCTGATAGATAAATGACATGAATATCATACTCCTAGGGATAGAGAGCCTAGCGAGCAAAGCAGTCGGATGAGTCTTTTAGAGAGGC
Source organism: Amblyomma maculatum (assembly GCA_023969395.1). Taxonomy (NCBI): domain Eukaryota; kingdom Metazoa; phylum Arthropoda; class Arachnida; order Ixodida; family Ixodidae; genus Amblyomma; species Amblyomma maculatum. Next base: position 468,377 of record JAJIZL010023679.1, read on the forward strand.
CAGCCAGCACGAAACGTGGTGGTCGGCCATCACATGAAATGATCGGCCATACATAGAGGAAAGTAATTTTCCGATGGCAAAAATAATGGCCAAACATTCTTTGTCAGTAACAGAAAATTTAGACCCCGTTAACGTAAATATTCGACTGGCGTATGCCATCACACATTCGCTGAAACCAGGTTTTCATTTTGTGAGTATGGCACTGAGCACAATACACAACGCCGATGTCAGAGTGAACCTCCGTTGACGCAGTCGGATCGAAGTGGTGAAGAATGAGATGCGAACCTAAAAGGTGGCGTAAAGTGCCAAAGGCGTTATCGCAGGACAGTGATCAGGCAGACAGATCGGAGCTCCCGGCAAACACCTGAGTCAGAGGGGCGACGATAGAGGCGAGATTCAAGTTGAAACGTTGAAATTAGAAGCAAAGGCCAGTAAAGCCGTGGACCTGCTTTAGGTAAGTTGGCTTTGGACACCTGGCAACTGCACAAAGTTTGGTTGGAATGGAAAGCATACCGTCCTTAGAAACTACAGAGACTAAAATTTTGCATTTTCAGGCGACGAAGTGGCACTTTTTCAAATTGAACTAAAGCCCAGTGTCAACGAGACACGCGAGGATATGTTTCAGGCTGAGAAAGTGAAAAGGACAGTTGGTAAAAAAACAAACTGCGATATCGTCGAATAACAAACAGGTTTGTCAAAGTCCACGGAGAGCAGTGTCGATTAGGCGCTAGAATGTAGCCGTGGCCTTGCAAATTCCAAAGGCATAATGTTGAGCATCTCCTTTCATATATATATATATATATATATATATATATATATATATATATATACCCTGCATCGCTGGACGTTAAAGAAGGCAACGATCAGCAACAGTGACACAGAAGACGACAAAGTGGTAGCAACATTTAGTGCTAGAAGAAGGTTGATGCTGCTGTGCTTCTGTGCTTTGTGTGCTGTGTCATCCTTAACTAAACTTCGTGCACTAACCTTGCCACCTATCATCTTGGTGGAGGTGACTAAAGATCCCCGTGTGCACACATAAATCCATTTAGGCAGCCGAAAGCTGGATTTGCGCAGTGGCCGCCACCTACCTGTGATCACAACGTCAACAACGGCCACTATGACCTCTGAGGCAGCTCCTACCACCGCAACCACATCGGCGTAACCACTCGTCCTCACAAAAATTCGCCACCCTCCCATCTTCAATGGCAAAGACAAGACAGATGTCGACGACTGGCTGGATGAATACGAGCGATGCAGCATGAACAATCATTGGGACGCGACCATCATGCTGGCCAATCTGATATTCTATTTGGCCGGAACCGCTGGTACGTGGTTTCAAAATCACGAGCACGAGCTGGTGACCTGGGAAATTTGCAAGCAAAAGCTTCATGACTTGTTCGGGAAGCCCATTGGATGGACTCTCGCAGCCAAAACCGAACTTTCGTCTCGCGCCCGGTCCACAACGGAGTCCTACCTGGCCTACATTCAAGACGTGCTCGCGTTGTGTCGCAAGGCGAATAGCTCCATGCTGGAAAGTGAAAAGGTAGGACACATCCTCAAGGGCATCGCAGATGACACGTTCAACATCCTCTTCTGCATGGATTGCTCTACCGTCGAGCCGGTGCTTCAAGTTTGCCGAAGATTCGAGCAGGCTAAACAACGACGCCTGGTACATCGCTTTGAGCGCCTTCCGAACACGGCAGCTACATCATCCTGCGATGATCTGGCGCCTCTGCAAAAGCTTTCTTAGTCCACAACAATGACAGGGATCGTTAGGCGAGAGCACGAGGCCATAGCTCCTGCACCATTCCCATATCCGATGCCTGACACCATGGCCATGATACAGGCTGTTGTCCGACAGGAACTTGCCAACGTCGGACTTTCCTCTAACCCCGTACCGCCCTCGTCACCACCTCATCCTGTTCCTGTAGTGGCTGCTGCAACCAATAGCCAAGCTCCCCCACGTCGCTACGTTAGTCGCAATCCTGCAGAGTGGCGCACCTCAAATGACCGGCCAATTTGTTTTATTTGCTGTCGAGCAGGCCACACTTCCCGTTATTGCCGCAGTCGCACTTCCCCCCCCCCCCTCGTTCTTATTACAACGCTGACCATCGGTACTACTACGGACCTCGACGCTTCCCTGCCCAACCTGAACATCTCCACCCCGCATATGATGGACCTGGACACTTACCTCCTCACTCAGATGAACCTCACACCGAAGCTGTCTCAAGTGTCCGACACTCTAGCCGATCTCCATCTCTACGGTCTCGTCAATCTCGTTCACCGCTTCCTCGTCGCAACTCCTCCTAATCATATGCCGGCGCCTACTGGGGAAACTAGCGAGTGCAGCGCTCGGGAGTGACACTGCATTACCGACCCAGACTGCCAACTCGGAACTGACCATCGCACGCTGATGCAACCTCATTGACATTTTTGTGGACGGAGTCTCAATTTCTGCCCTTATTGACACTAGCGGCCACATTTCCGTCCTGAGTTCCTCGCTCTGCCAACGCCTCAACAAAGTCCTAACACCCGCTTCCTTCTCTACCGTTCGTGTTGCTGATCGCAACAAAGCTACTGTCATTGGTATGTGTACTGCGAGAATTACCATTGCCGACCGCCATATTCCTGTGCTAATTACAGTCCTCACCAGTTATCCTCACGACGTTATATTAGGACTCGACTTTTTAACTGCACATTCCGCGCTCATTGACTGTTCTATTGGACTGCTTCATCTGGATCTGCCACTCTGTCCTGACAAACAGGCCCCTGATACTTTAATGCTCCGTCTTCGCTCCTCTACATTTACTCGCCTGCCACCAGAAGCTGCAGTGTATGTGCTCATGTCGACTTTCCCCTCCGTTCCTAATGGCGACTACGTTGTTTTCCCCATAATCGACGTGACACTGCAGTGCAGAATTACTCTCCCTCTTAACATCGTGCACGTAGAAAATAACAACGCCTATATTCCAGATTTCAACTTCGGCCTTTTTGTGCATGTTCTTCCTCAGCGCATTACTCTCGTCGAACTGACCCCACTGTCTCACGTCACAGGTGGCACTGACCCTACTGCTAAAGTGTCGAAACGACTTGCACCGTCCCCCTCTCCGGAGGCCCGCATATCAGGAATGGTTGCACCTAATTTGCGCCCTGACCGTGCTACAGCACTTACGAGTCTTCTGAATTCGTACAGCGATATTTTCGATTTTGCTGACCGCCCTCATAGAACAAACGTCCCTCGTTACACATCGTATCGACACAGGAGACGCCCGCCCAATTCACAGAAAACCTTATAGAGTCGCCATTTCTGAATGACGCGTCATACAAGATGAAGTGGGCAAGATGTTAGCAAAAAACATTATAGAGTCTTCGAGCAGTCTCTGGGCGTCGCCTGTCGTGCTTGTTAAACAGAAGGACAATACCTGGAAATTCTGCATTGATTACTGACACCTCAACGAAATTAAAAAGAAAGACGTTTACCCGCTCCCCAGGATAGATGACGCCCTTAACTGCTTGCACGGTGCCAGCTATTTCTCTTCCATTGATCTTCGTTCCGGTTATCGGCAGATCGCAGTCGACGAACGGGACCGAAAGAAGACCGCCTTCGGCACTCCCGATGACCTGTATCAATTCAAGGTGATGCCTTTCGGCTTGTGTAATGCCAGCAACATTCGAGCGCATGATGAACTCTCTCCTGCGCGGCTTGAATCTCGAGGACGTCATTGTATTTTTTTCTCCATTCGAGAGCCATCTCCATCGCCCTGATGCCATTCTTGGCGTCTTCCGAAGAGCTGGCCTTCAGCTGAACTCGAAAAAATGTAGATTCGGCCGACGTGAACTCAAGGTGCTCGGTCAAGTGATCGACACCTGTGGCGTTCAACCCAATCCAGACAAAATACGTGCTCTAAGTGCATTTCCTATGCCCTGTTGTACCAGTGTCGTGCGTAGTTTTCCTGGGCTTTGCTCCTATTTTCGGCGGTTTGTACCCAACATTGCGGAGACGGCTCGTCCACTCACCAATCTTTTGAAGAACGACGCTCGATTTTGCTGGGACCAAGAACAATTCCAAGCCTTTTTTGCACTCATTGCAGCCCTCACCAACCCGCCCGTCCTATTACACTTCAATCCTTCGGCACCAACGGAGGTACGCACCGATGATAGTGGTCGCGGTATTGGTGCCATACTCGCCCAGCAGCAGTTGGGTCGCACTCGCGTTATTGCTTATGCCAGTCACCTCCTTTCTGCGGCTGAACAAAATTACTCGATCACAGAACGTGAGTGCTTAGCCCTCGTGTGGGCCATTACAAAGTTTGGCCCTTACTTGTTTGGCCGCCCGTTCTCCATCATCACCGACCACCATGCCTTATGCTGGCTTTCTACGCTGAAGTACCCTACTGGTCGCTTGCGTCGTTGGGCCCTCCGCCTTCCGGAATAAACGTTTTCTGTCGTCGACAAGTCTGGCCGGCTGCATGCTGACGCCCATTGCCTGTCCCGCAACCCGGTAGGTCCCCCACCTGCGAGGGAGTGCGACGATGTCACATATGTATTGGCCATCTCTGACCATTCAAATCTTAGCCATGAGCAGCGCTTACATCCCAAGATCTGCAGCATTATCAATCGTCTCAGCACTGATCACCTTGATGCTACCCTTGCTCTGTTTGTGCTCCACAACGGCACCTTATACCGACGGAATATGCGACAGTTGGCGCCGAGCTTCTGATCGTAGTCCCCGAGCACCTGCATACCACCGTTCTTCAACAGCTGCACGACGCACCTGCAGCGGGTCATCTTGGCGTATCTCATGCGTACGATAGCGTCCGCCGCCGCTTCTTTTGGCCAGGCCTCTATCGCTCTGTTCGTCATTACGTGGCTTCTTGTGACCGGTGTCAGCGACGGAAGAAGCCCTCAGCTATGCCTGCTGGATTCCTACAGCTTATCGACACCCCAGTAGACCCGTTTTCCCGAGTTGGCCTTGACCTCCTCGGGCCTTTCCCACTTTCTGCGTCGGGAATAAATGGATTGCGGTGGCCACGGATTATACTGTCACCCGAGCGATACCCACCAGCTGTGCAACTGACGTGGCTGCGTTTCTTCTCTACGACGTCATCCTGCTCCATGGTGCTCCACGCCAGCTTCTCACTGACCGTGGCCGTTGCTTTCTTGCTGGAGTAGTCGACGAAATTCTTCGGTACTGCTCTGCTCTGCTCTGTTTGTGCTCCACAACGGCACCTTATACCGACGGAATATGCGACAGTTGGCGCCGAGCTTCTGCTCGTAGTCCCCGAGCACCTGCATACCACCGTTCTTCAACAGCTGCACGACGCACCTGCAGCGGGTCATCTTGGCGTATCTCATGCGTACGATAGCGTCCGCCGCCGCTTCTTCTTCGGTACTGCTCCAATAAGCACTATTTTACCACCGCTTACCATCCACAAACGAACGGCCCCACCGAACGTCTCAGCCGCACGCTCACGGACATGCTGTCAATGTATGTCTCGGATGATCACCCTGACTGGTATATCAGTTTGCCGTTTGTAACGTTCGCGTACAATTCCTCTCGTCACGACACAATGGGCTACTCACCGTTTTATCTTCTATGCTGTCAATGTATGTCTCGGATGATCACCCTGACTGGTATATCAGTTTGCCGTTTGTAACGTTCGCGTACAATTCCTCTCGTCACGACACAATGGGCTACTCACCGTTTTATCTTCTATACGGCCGCGACCCTCCCCTTCCTTTTGACAGCGTATTGCCTCGGACCGCTAACGCCAGTTGCTACGTTCGTGACGCCATCTCCCGAGCTGACGCCGCCCGTGTTATCGCTCGCCGCCGACTGGCCTCCTCCCAAAATTCCCAAAAACGGCGCCATGATTCTCGCCACCGGGATGTCCACTACTCTCCAGGCTCTCTCGTCTTGTTCTCGACTCCCGCTCGTAAAGTTGGACTGTGTGAGAAGCTCTTGCCACGACACGCAGGACCCTTCCGTGTTTTACGGCCAATCACTCCTGTGACATACGAGGTCGCCCCTGTACATCCGCCGCGACAGTCCTCTATGCCACGCACCGAGATTGTTCATGTCGCCAGAATGAAGCCGTACTACCCCTGCAGTAGTTAGTCCTATACTCCGTTTCATACATCAGGTGGAACGAAGCGAAAGCTACGCAGGTAGCCCGCAAGAAAAAAAAAACAGAGTCTTATTACTACGTGCTCGTTCTGTAGCCGAGTGGTTCCTGCGGAAACGGGCTCTATTCCGAGCATACACGTTTGCAATATCTTGCTTCGCATACCTAGACATCTTCGCAGTGCAGATCTTATAGAAAAAATGCGCACTGAAGAACCATTTTGCCAAAAAAAGATGCGCAGCGCGGAGGACACAGCCAGCGCCATCTAGTGGCACAGCTAGCAAGGTTGCGGTGCAGCGAAAACGCGGCACGAACAAAAACGACATAAAAAACATACATGTTCACCGAATCCGACCCTTTCTCCCTAAAAAAGGGACTTTTTATGAAGTTTATGGCAAATGTAAGATGTATTAAGCTTGCAGACAAAGCAACCATTATTTTCTCTCGTCAAGAGCAGGCACTATTTTTCATCGCGAATGCGGAGAGCGCGAACAAGACCTGTATCTTTGGTAGTTGCACTTGATGTATGAAACGGAGTATAGTGCGCACTGGGACCGTGCTTTTCGTGAGGTGGGGGGTAATGCGACATATATGCCCTGCATCGCTGGACGTTAAAGAAGACAACGATCAGCAACGGTGATACAGAAGACGACAAAGTGGTAGCAAAGTTTAGTGCTAGAAGAAGGTTGACGCTGTTGTGCTTCTGTGCTTTGTGCACTGCGTCATCCTAAGCTAACCTTTCTGCACTAACCTTGCCATGTATCATTATATCTTATAAGCCGTCCGGTATTATAAAAGCAGTTTTAGAGACGTCAGCGTCAGCCATCGGCACCAGCCAGTACCAAGAGCGCAAACCAAAAGAAAAGAATACTCGGCTCCCTGCAAACAGTCCAGTGCGTCGCCGATTCGTGGCAGAGGAGAGACCTCTTTTCGCGTGTTATTCTTTAGCCTGCGATAATTGACGCAAACCCTGATGTAGCAATCTTTCTTATTGGCCAAACGAGCGGAGAAGGCCATGCACATTTAGATCAGTGTATGAAATCCCGGCGAAACATATCGCCCACGTTATCAGCAATGATTTGGCGCTCAGAAGCTGACCTGCTGCAAGAACGCTGGAGCAAATGTGCGTTTCTACCGTTGTCGACTGTGCCATAGAGAAAGCGATTGGTAAAGAGCGGACACTCCCATAGAGCCCAGCGGCCCATTTGACTGTAGCGCATCAAGCGGAAGGCGGCAACTACTTCCGGTCTTGCTGAAAGGCGCGCGATTTGAATGCTAGCATGCGTTGCTCCCTTTCCTGCCCTTTTGGCGCATTATTTTGGTTTTACATGGTCTGCTAGTGTTTCTATTTATTTTCAGCATGCATAACAATATGAAAAACAGATTCCCAGTTCTCTAAACCGGCCATCATCGACGCTACGCCCCAGCCTTTGCAAAACAGTATTGCAGAAAAGATGCCAAGTTCTTTTTGAAATAAACATTTATTTTGCTGCATATAAACCACGTGAGACATGCAACACACATAGACGGAGGCATTGACAAAACTTGGCACGCATTAGGCGATGTGCACAGTACAGAAAAATAAAAATACACAAGGCGAGAAACAGCCTTAGGTAGAGACAAAAAATAGCATAAATTGATTTCCGAATTATGGCAAATGATATGTAACAAAACAGGCCTTATACATAAACTACACAGTCCCAATCGAGGCTTTCCTTAGCAAGGGTAACTTGTATTGTTCAAGGTAGAGAGGAGTACTGACGCTTCGAGGAAGGCCACATCTGCCGTGCTTTGGCTGCAGCCCGTGGGTCCATGCAGTGCTGTTGGAAAAGGAAAGAACATGATGCAGAAAGCTGCAATGAAATGTAAGGCCACTGCACCGCGCACACATTTATGCATGTGAGTGCGTACTGAAGACTTGGGTAGCAGCAGTTATGGTCCAGAACAGAAAAGCTGTGATTCGTAAAATTGACACAAAAGCTACTCTTGCAACGTAGAGGTCTGGAAATACAGGCTAACCGAACCTATCTGAAAATGCATTTCTACAGTGAGTGAAATAGCAGCTAAACTAATATTCCCCCAAAGCACTGACCAGCTGAAGCAGTGAAGCTTGCAGCATAATAAAACATTTCTCACTTTAACGTTGTCCCATTAAATGAAACGCGACACCAGGCAAAACTAGCCGTTCGCAAAAACCACGGCCGGCGAGCACGCCACGTTGGCTTGCCCTTCATACGCGACTTTGTGCAGCGCAGACCGCCATGCTGAGCTCAACTGCCCGAAATGCCGCGCAGTTTGACAAGAATGAAACATTTCTCACCTTGCGGTTGCCCTGTTGAATGCGACACCACGCAAAACTAGCCGTTCGCAAAACCACCTCACGGCATGTCACGTCACAGCGGCCAGCACGCCTTGTCATGCCTGATAGCCTGCCCTTCACGCGTGACTTTGTGAAGCGCCGTCGCCGCCGTACTGAGTGAAACTGCCTGAAATATTGCGCAGTTTTACAAGAAAGTCAAGAATGCAACATTTGCCACCTTACCGTCGCCCTGTTAAACGCGACACTTAGGAAAACTAGCCATTCGGCAAACCGCGTCAGGCCTGGCCGCACCGGCCGCCTAATACGCCATGTTGGCGCAACAGCGTGCCTTGGTGCCTTCACATGCCATTTTGTCCAGCGTGCTGAGATAAACTGTTCGAAATGCAGTTCAATTTCGCAGGAATACAACATAATAAACCTCACCGCGGTTGTAAACTGCAGGAGCGTCACCAACTACGCCTGAACTTCTCTATGCCTCAATAGCCGGCGCTCCTGTTCACGAGCTGCGAAACTTAATTGGCACCGGCCGGCGTGGTCATGGTAAACTGCTTCAAATGCAGTGTAGTTCAGCAAAAAACGTTGCTCACCTTGACGTCGTTCCAAAACGCAGTCGTTCCGCGTAGCAGCCCACGAGAGATAAAAATATGCGGTCTGTGCCGCACAGGCGCGGCGAAGCACGAGCAGACAACCGCTCGCTCCCTTGGACAACCTTCTGTCGTCTGCTCCGGCGGGCTACCGCTGCAGCGAGTGCCGTCGTGCGCGCGTGCACGCTGGTGCCGCCATCCTTCAATCGGCGGCAGCGCAACAAGTCGCGCGTCATTTCCTGGGGCCAGTTTTCGCCGAGTGTCCGCTCTTTATCTTTCTCTTTCTCTATGACTGTGCGCGTAATTACTAACGTGCGACTCAGAGCTGTGTGAGGAAGACTGAAGGAAACCATGAAGCTCCGTAGAAGGGCATCGAGTTGATCGCGTTGCGCGGGCGGAATATCTGCGTCAAAGGCCTGTCGAAAAACATCGTGTGGTGTCGAAGCGGTCGATATGTCGCAAGAGTGGAGGACATTACCGTTGAAGGAAGTATGCGTGTCAAGGAGAGTATCTACAAGAGCGGGATCTAGTTCTGCGATACGGCTAAGACACTCGCCGCGTAGCAGGACAGACCGGCAAGGAAATTGATTTTAGATGTACATTGCAGTAAGGCTATCTTCGAAGTTGGGAACGGCAAATGGCATGAGAAGACAAGGTGTGCACACAGTCGAAGTAGCTACGCTTTCACAGGAGAGTGGAACGAGGACAGTAGAAAATGGAGGAATGTTTGTCTCATTTGTGAAAAACAGTTTTGCAGACCGGGTAGGGACGTCACACAAGTTGGCATCACCAAGAGTGAAAATGCAACTTCCGCACGGGCGCAGTCAATAATGGCATGATACGTGGAACGGAAATTGTAGCCCAGGATGATGTGTGAGCAGTGAGGCACTGCAATAAACTCGATGTTTGATTAAAATGTTTTCGATGAAAACTAATGTCATGCACGCCGCTGAGTGAGAAGTGCGCTCTGATGAGGCGCTGCTAGAAATGTCGGAAATTGCGATGGTCGCACTGCGACGTCGACGGCTAAGAGCTTTATTCATGACGGACACAACAGCGCCCGAGTCGACAAGAGCGAGTGCTGAGACACCACCGACAAACACTTGTATTACGTTAGCGGGTGAACACGGAGGCCTTGAAGAGTTCGCAATGTATTTTATTTGTCGTCATGCCCGAATCGGCATATCCTGCTGCCAGCTTTCTTTGTGCATTTTATTTATTTATTTAGTCATGTTTGAGGCCAGTAAAGGCTCAAACAAGAATGTGGGGACGTAGCTGTTTCTTCAATAGACAGAGGGATGTAATCAATTTCTGACTCCAGTTTATATGCCGTCTTTAGTCCAATCGGTGTACCAGAATAAAAGTTCATAATTGGCGTTCATCATCACGCCCGCTTACGCTATCATAACTTGCAATCCGAAATTATAAGCTTGGTGTACAGGAAATGGGGTATAACAGTCGTCCATCGTGATGATGTAGCAAATATGTTCAAACGTAATGTTCAATCCAGTACTTTATGCTGGTTTCTTTATATGATTTAATGTGTGAAATCAATTCACGCTGTGAGAGACCTACATAGAAAAGCTGTGGCTGTGGGCGCGGTTCAAATCCGCATTGTTTTGTAAAGCAGTCGAGCCCACTAATCACGCTGCGACTGCAGCGGATATCCAGAAAAGGCGGTAAAAATGATTGAATAAGAATTCATATATGATTTAATATTACGAACGTGTACCAAGTGCTCCCGCAGCAAACGCAAACGAAATTAGAGAGCAAAATATGGAAGGTATTGTAATTCAGCCCTTAAAGGCCCACTGTCCACCCTCTGGTCGAAAATATTTTCGTCCCCGGTGACTGAGATTTCGCCCCCAGAACGCAAGGCCGCAAAATGGTTTTGAAAAGAGCAACTAATCACGCAGTTACAGCCACCGCAATCACCCGATTCTGCCGTGCTTCTCTCCTTCCATTCCCTCGCAAAGGTTTTTCACTCTCCTGCCCGGTCGTCAAGCCTCCTCGAGACAAATTCCCCTTCCTCCTACGCGTAAAACGGGTGAGGGAGCGCGCGCCGCTGTATTAAGTCTGGCCGTGGCGAGAGGAAAATGCGCAGCGAGCGATATACACCCATCCTTCACCCTTAGACAGCGAGACGGACCAATGAACGTCGTTCTCGACAAATACGTCGTAGCTGCGGCTCGAAGGACCAGCGCAGGGATAGGAAAAGCTGGCTTCCCGAAGGAGAGCATGAGAGAGCTTTGATTTGTATTTTGTATGGTCTGCGGTCTCCCTTTCGGCTCCTGCTGTAGAATGCGAGAATTTAAACTTGCCAGGGAGTGCTTATTTAGGCAGCTCAAAGCAATGCGAGCCGTCAACGGCGAAGGTGCGCTGCAGAGTCCGTCCCTCAAGGTTGAGTTTTGAAAGTTAGTTAAAAAAAGTTAGCAATATTTAGTTTTACTTAGTTTAGTGCATTTGATTCAAAAGGTTAGTCGCTGAATTTTTTCATTCGAATATTATAGCCGCGGATTCCTGTTATATTACTGACATCCATGGTTGGAAACATCAAAGGCTTACCCTGAAGCCAGTGACCAAGTTTCTCGGCAAGAATATCATTACAGCTTAGATATATCTTTTGTAGCGAGAGCTACATAGGCCACAGTCTCACCATTTCGCTGGGCCTGTCCAAAGAATCAAGAAAGGAGAAATATTAGAATAGTTCAACGCTGCTGAACCGAATATTGGGCGAAAGCAATAGCTGCGGGTGACCAAGCATTCTTCTAATTCTTCTTCTTCTTCCCCAGCCCAGGCATAAAGCCCTGCTTTAATCAAGCCGTATGAATGTGCCATAGTGGCCTAGAGGGGTAACGAAATGCCAAGGTCCTGGCAGGCTGATTCTAACATAAGCCTCCCATGTGAAACGAGAGACCCAAGTTGGCAGCTCCTGTCAGTCCACATATAAAGCCCCTTTTTAACCAAGCCGTATGAAGGTGCCTTATTGGGCTCTGGGAGTAACGTGAATGCCAGGGTCCTGGCAGGCTGATACTGGCATAACCATGCCATGTGAAACGAGAGACCCAAGTTGGCAGCTCCTGCCAGCTTGGGGTCGTCTACGGGGGTCGTCTAAAGATCGAAGTTCAATGGTGGTCACCGCCGCGGCACGCTAACAGCTCAAACTGCGAGCAGTATTGCTTTCGCAATAAAAAGAAGTCGTGGGGGGCGGCAGCTGGCAGCTGACATGGCCGAGCACTAAACGGATGATTGGCTTCATGACATTCCGTTTGGCAGGAGCTGCCAACTCAGGCCTCCCCTTTCATATGGGAGGGAATCCTTGCATTCACGTTATCCCTAGGACACGCAGGGACGTTCATACGACTTGGTTCATACGGCGTCACTGTGAACGTGGGAGTGAAAACAGAGAGAAAGAGATGCCGCAGAATTTCGCCTCATCGCACTTTAGTGGCCAAAAGTGCCTCCATAACATAAATTATGCTGAAACCATAGAGTATCCAACTAAGTACAAAAGCTACGTCTTTACTTTCATTCCTAACCTAAGAGTAGCCATGCAAATTGCTCTATCGCAACTACAGGTTTAACCACAAGCTAAACCTCAGCTAGGGTTTCAGCCTATGCATTCTTATCTCAGTTTTTGTTCTGTGTGTTTAAATATTAGTTTAATTCTCTCCAGCTTACGCATTTATTTGATTGCGCCATTGCAACAATTAAACATCATGTCACAAATCTTGCTTTGGACTTAACTATACAATATTTCAGGTACTGGGAAGGTCACATTCTGATGCTTTCAATCGCTACGGATCCCGGCCGTTTCATACAAATAGGCTATGTGAAGGAGCAATCAGCATATATACCACCAATAAAGAGAAGAGGCCTTTTCATGACTCACCCTTCTCAGCTCTGCTCTCTGTCTAATGTGTTTCACCAGCAACGATAGAATGCAGCCATTGTGATGCACAACACCGAGGGAAAAGCCGTCGCGCTTGAACCTTATCACGATTTCCAAATGCATCCATCCAGTTTTGTGAGTCCTTGAAACTATTTAAACAGTATTAGAAATGCCTACCGTTTCGATAATGCGGGGTGTTCAGCGGGAATTTACCTTTGTTATTTTGGTCTTGACGCAAATATTGTTTTCTCACCAATTCAGGCGGCTGCGGATGCTCCTGTACAGAAAGCAGATACCTTTGCCGGCATCCCTAGGCGTTAATTGGTCAGATAACCGAGATGAGCTCCATTGGACAGCGCGAGAACATATTTGAATCCTGCAATGAGCAAAAATGCGCTAAGCAATTTATAACAAGTTCATAGAAGGTTTTGAATATCTATGAAATTGGTTTTGACTTTAAGGGGCTACACCCATGTTACTGTCTGTATTCGGACCTGCTCTTAGGAGCTAATCTGCACGTCCATGGCCTGTGACTTTCCTGAATTCGGAGCATTTCAATTTGATGTGTCGTTTTGAATTTGTTAATGTGTAGCGTTAATCTTTCCACGATTAAACAAAATTAAAAACTTCGGACCGTTCCACACTTCTAATAATACCGCTGACTTTGGTGATGATAATAATTCGGTATTGGCTCATTGTGAAGTGATCATGAAAGCTTGTGGAAACGACGTCGCATAAAGAATGAGTGACTGCACAAAAATGTCATCTTCATTCTGAGGGACAACAGGTTCGCTAAAATATTAACCTTATTTGGTACTCTGCTCATTCTTTTACAAAATGTGTTTTATTTTCTGATTATTCACAGATTTCCATATGAGAGACCAGCGCTTAAATTGGATATACCCCATCGCGCATGCGACGGATAAATGCTTGATCATATATCTGTCAAGTAATGACAAAGGGCAAGGTGGGTGTGTATTGTATAAACAGCCAACGCACTTTAATATATTCTTTCCATCATTATGGAGCCGGCTGCTCCAGATCTCTACCTGTTAGTATCCCTATCCCGGGCTTCGGATTGGATCGTTGTAATACACTTTATGACTCAAAAGAAAGAACGACTATGGCGAAAATCCTTAGACCATATAATAGAGGCATGTGAGAAAAAATAGCCAGTAAACATTGCCATTTTTTTGTTGTGGCTGATTTTATGTGGCTGTTTGAGTTGTATATGTGAAGCAGCACTGACTCAGTTCCGTGACTGGTTCAGAGAACATTTCTTGCAAAGGCTCTAGCCTAAAAGGAGAGGACTGACGAGTTACCAGCACCAGTTTTCAGTTTTTACTCACCTGACACAGCTGTTAGTACTTACGTCCTGCATCTGTTTTCGTTTATTTCGAGAAATTGGGAAATATAGTTCGCACTAATTCGGGTTACTATAATTCGGGTCACTATAGTTACGGAAGGCTTTCCCAAAGTCCGTTTAGTTCGCCAAACAGGATGAGCACGTAACGGAAAGGTTTAAGCATGGGGAGCTTTAGTGGGGGAATGGAGTCCTCAGGATTTTTTTTACTACGTCTTTTCAAGCGTTCGTAATGGTTTCAGTGGATAAGGGCTAACAAAGCTATTGAAGGGAACGTGCGAGCCTGGAGCTGTCTCGAGTAAGCTTGTTGTTTCTTCGAGCGGGAGATGTGCGGTGGGGGATACTAGTCTTTACTCCCTCTAGTCGAGCGTAATGTCATGATGTGCTCTACGCTGGCTATTATCTTTGAACGACCAGCCCGGCTGCCTTGCTCGTTGGGTAGTCAACATGCAGGAGTACGCATCTAATATTGTTTACCGCTCTGGCACTAAATATTCCAAACCTCACGCTCTTTCGCGTTCGTTTATTCAGAGTGCGACGTTTGGCCCACCTCCCGCCGCATTCGATTCGTCTTCTCTTGACACATCCGACGTGCTTTGTGAACAGCGAAAGGACCTTTGGATTCCATCTCTAATCGCCTTGCCTTGCTATCTAGCTGTCTTCATGCTGCTTATCAAGATCTGCAACAACAAACTCACCACTTTGCCATTCGAAATGACCTGTTGTATCGTCACAAACACCTGTTTGAGGGGCTCAAATGAATCGTCGTTCTTTCTCCTCACCTACGATCAGACATATGCTCCAATTTTCACGACAACTATAGGTGCTCTGCTGATTTTGGAGTACTGAAAAAGTTCGAGAGCACAGAAGAATCTGCGCTGGAGAGATGAGAAAGCCTGAGCGTTGCTATTGCACAAGATGTATCGCGCGCCCCTCATCGAACACAACCAGCATTCCGTTCAACGCATCAAATTTAACCTGCGGTGTTAAAATAGTTGACAGGAAACAGAAGGTGCGGTTTCTGTAACTCGCGCAATTTCGCTACTATGATCCTCACAGTACACGTGGACAATTATGATGCGCGTTTCACGGTCCCGACCGCAGAGCAATTGGTTGAAGCGCTCTGCTGGGGATCCAAAGGATGGAGGTTCAGTTTCTGATTTAGGGAGGATTTTCAGGATTTTAATTTTTCTTATGACGTCATCAGGATGACTGACAAGTGGAATCACGCGGTATTCCACAGAATGTCTGTTTCTAGTGCACGAGACTTGGCTGATGGACCGTTGCTGGCTATTTCGACGTCCTCCGGCTGCTGTATCTAAACTCACCTCGCTGTGGCATTATCTTCTCAAGCAGGGAATGTCCAGATCCCCTTCAATATAAATATATATATTGAAGTGTGTGTGTATTTTACTCGCCGAAATTACAGCAAATGATGAGCGCTAATGGCAAATAGGGTGGGTAAAATGAGTTCCACATTAAACTACACCTATCTTAAACTTTTGTGGGACTATATTCCAGAACCCTGAAATTTAAATTAAAATCTCACTTATTTTACCGAAGTACGTCTGAATTGGCAATCTTATGTGACCTCAGAACACTTGAGAACAAATTATTTCACACAGAAATGATATTAAATAATTTGCGGCAGAATAAAACCTGAGATAACTTGTTTTTGATTTGTCGGCTTTTTTATCTCCCGAAGGTGCTGATTTTGATAGTAATGTTGCAGCGTAACATTGACGACAGCTGCTGCTGATGCTGGCGTTTTGTTATTACTGTGTTCTGATTGGAACTTGGTTTCTTGGTAGCCATTCCATAAGAAGTGTCAACGCAAAAAAAAAAACGAAATCGGGAAGTTAAAAACTATGAGTAGACATTTCTATCAATCGGCAATAGAATGCTAATATTTTATAGAATGGGAAGCGATGTTCTATTTTGAAGGCAGCCAGGTAAAGAGTTTCGTATTAATCTTGCCAACGTGGCAAAGTTTATTGCACCATCGCAGCGACAATCACTTCAGTCACTTTTGCAATGGACGTCCATAGAAACGTGGCAAAAGGAAGAAATAGATCCACTGTGCTGGCGTCATCTTCGTTGTATCAGGATGTTGTATATAGAGCTATTTATACTTGACAAAATCATCTCCGTTAGGTGCCAATGCGCAAGTAGGCATGTGCTTCAGTACTTAAAATGTCTTCACTCATAATGATATTTTCTTCAGTACGCTATAAATACTACGCTAAACTACTGACTATGCTAATTATACTGGCTTGCTATTATGCTCACCACTTGGTTTGGCTCTGTAATTGGTGAAAGAAATACAAAGGTAAAGTAAGGCATAAAATTTAGATTCCTTTTATAGCGATAGGATTGTTGCATTTCACTTTAGTAGCAAAGTACCTATTTTAGAATCTGTAACTTCTGTAGTTAAGCAATGATATGGTTTACCCATTGAATCGACATTTATTCATGCTTGATAATTATTCGTTTTCCTATTCCTTTCGAAAAGGCTGCTTTAAGTAACATATAAAAATATTACGAAGTTGCTAATGAAAGATAAATCGGATATGTTCGTGCTTGAAAAACTTCGTGCTAGCGTTAAAGGCATAATTGCTCTGGCCACTGAAAGTGTTCAATAGTGGGAATAAAGAGATCATTCATTTGTTTTCATATGCAGATAACGTAATGGCATAATCATTTCGAAGTTTTTCTGCGAGGATGTTGCTAATAAAATTGACAATTCAGTAGTTACTTAGTCTATATGTAAATGTAGTGAGTGGGCTTTCATATTGTAGGACTAAGAATTTAACGGAGCGATAAGTGCACAAAACAAAATTACTTGGCATTATATAATTTTTACACCTTCCCTCTAGCAACTTGTTTATGACAACGTGCAATAAATATTTTGCCCTAGCAAGGATGCTTTTTTGAAGAACAAATGAAATAAACGCTTCTGTTCAAATTTTTTGCGCACACTTTTTCCCAAAGCATTACTGCATTTTGGCATAAAGAACTGGAATATATTTATTGGTAGTACTGAAGACTGCGTAGCACATAAAGTTTGCACATGTCTGCGGTTTCAATTATTTCAGTCTTAAGGGGATGGCGTATGTTTTTACTATTTTCATTGTTTTTTTTTTCATAATTACGCAGCTGTATATATTTCGTCAGGAAAAGTTTTGCTGACAAGCTTCCTTCCGATTGCGAGAATGTATTTAAAAGCTATTGCAAAGAACCGTTTCATAATTATGGTGTTGAGACGAAAGTGCACTGCAAATAGTGTGGAGTGTGTCCAATTTTTGTATTGTCGCAGCGTAAGCTGTAGGCTGTGCTCCACTGCCAACCAGAGTGAATCTCCTCGCCTGATCACTGCTGGTATGTACAATAAACATATCAATAAATAAAATAGTATTTATTTTCTAGTTTTCTAGTATTTTTTAGCATGGTGCCAATAAACAGAAGACGAATGATGATGCCACACAGGATTGTAGGCTCTAGGAAAATAAAATATCTACATCTGCTAGAGACAGTTATTTCTGTTAACAGCTTGCGGATGCATTGCTTCCTTTTGCTGAAATCGCCCGACCGTTTGATGGTTGACCTTGTCCACAAGCAATAGTATATCTAGAGCTTCGAAAACTACTGAATATTATTTACTTCAACGTTGAAGCTATTAGTGCTCCAAGGAGCTCTATACGAGGCAAAGACTGTATATCAAGAGTGCTACGCGGGACGTCCTGAGAATCACGCGAGTTTCTCTGTGTGAAAGCCGTCATAATCACTGCACATATGCCTGGGAACCTGTGGCGCAAAACATGCATATTTAATACACTGGCTATCTAGCTTCCTCCACCGATGTAACGCGGGCTTGCATGTGAACGCATCTTTGTTATCTCTCGAACCCATTGATACCATTCCTATTGCAGGTGGTCAGCTAATTCGCTCATACCACGGCACAACCTGTGATATATGTTTTTAACTTTAGAAGAAATTTCGAGTGGTGATTGTACACAAAAATAAAGATAAATCCCAAAGTATCAAACATTCTTCAGGCTGCTTGCAGAATTATCCGCTTCGTGGCCTGCTTCGATGTCAGAATGTGCAGCAAACATGGATAGAGAAAAGCTGAAAGTATATGTTCCCTATTGCCCCTCAATGGAGAGCACATTGAATATTGTCTTAAGGAACGCCGCCACGTCTTTATCAATAGTGTTCTTGATGAAAGATATTTCGTACAGGGTCCAAATTTGTAGTCGCTTTTGTCTTGCATATGGTCTTGGGATTGCGGGATTGTGACACATAGCATTATTTTCAATGTCCGAGTATTTGTATAAAACGATTTGCTAATCACATTGAAAATCGCAGCTTTCCCGTTGCTGCTTTTTCCAAATGGTATGAAATGATGGAAAAGAGACAAACTCTGTATTAGCCCGCTCGTAAACATCGAGCAAGCGACAGTTCTTCAAAAGGCCATCGAGAAACTTTTTGAGCCCCATGCCGAAGACTAGTCAATTGCCTAAACGAATGGCTGTTAGCCTCAATGGTGGAGTGAATATGTTTCTTCCGTAGCGGAACGAGATATTAGAGAATGTTCGCGTCGCCCCACAAAATGGCTTCTGCAAGAGAATACGCGAGATATCTAGCCCCTGAATTTTCAAAAGCAGCGAATCATTCATCGCTCTCTGTTCAGTTCTTCTGGAGCACACTAAACATCATTCATGAGGTGGCACTGTCTTTACTGTCATGCACGCTTTGGCACACTGAAAGGTCAATCCGAGCTAGACTCCTAAGCTATAAGAGACTCGGCCATATCGCATCTCCATAATGCGCCCTCAAAAAGAGCCACGTTTGGTTTCACTCAAAGAGGATGGCGCGCCTCCATGTCTGGTATGAGGATGTAGCTGTTTCCATATTTCTTGCCAAGCGCTCAATGGTGCTATGAAAGGAATTCAAGGCATCTCATCGATATCCTGACAAATATAAGAAATTTCAACCGCACGCAAGGATACCTATGAATTTTAAACCTCGCTTTCCGTGTGCAGCTAAACAAACCGTAATTTTATTGCTGTGGAGCCAGACAAACTTGTAAAACAGTTGCAAGAAATCGTTATAAAGCACTGACTTAATGAACCTTCTACCACGAACTTGCGCCTTCTGCCTAAGTCAAAATGACTGTATGATAGTTTCTGGCATTGACACTTATGACCCCAGCACGAAACGTTTCCACAGGTCACTTATGACAACCAATTGCTAGTGGATACTGTTGTATTGGTTTGGTGCTGTCCTGATCTCGACATATCTTCCCGGTTGCCTCCGCGTCGTAAATATTGGAAGCATGACAACCCCTGTAATAGCAACACGTGAACTGCTAAAGTGACGTTGTGCAGGACGTTTCCTAATCGTGCAGTGACAGGACACGCTACACGTCTTGACGAAGCAAATGCGCCTGGCATAACACAGTGAAATTGTGTATCGATCGGCAATAAATAAATGACTTCTGCTGTCTGTGAGGCATAGCCATGCACAACTGGTGAGATCAGTCATTTCGCGAAAGCCTTACCGTACTTGCTGTCCTGGTACTGTGTCTGGACGGATGAGGGTAATGCGTGGTCTCTGTGGGCTTTTTACTGTTTTCTCTAAACATTTTTATTCAATTGCCAGAAACTATAGTAATACATCTGCCTCTGGTGTAGTTCTAATAGTATTGCTATGAACCGCCGTGGCTGCAGTCGCAAGGGCACGCACAGCTGCCGTAGGATAATCACCAAAACTGTCGCAAAACGTTTCCCGCCTTACACTCATAACCGCCTGTCCCCCGAAGTTAGTGAACTTGTTCATGGCGCCTCTGGCTTGCTGTGTTTTCGGTTGATGAGCGAAATTGCAGCAACGGTGTGAAGGGGGTATTCAGAATCCTGGCTGCTGATCTTGCGGTGAAGCATCACCGAAGGAATACAACAGTGACGAATCATCAGTTCGGAAGTGTATATCTTCAACCTTGTAGTGGATGACCATCGCATAATATTTCCCTAAGGACCAGGAAAAACCCTTCATTGAACTTGTGGTTATTTGTCTGCAAGTGCTCGTACAGCCTGTTCAACAGTCGAAGGTGTGGGCTTTCAGACGACAGAAAAACGCTTTGCTCGTTGAGCAGCCGAGTGGCTTTCTCCTGTCTAATCGTCGGCATGGAGAGTCAAATTCGATGGCTCTAAAAGGTCAAACCGGGCCAACAGTTCCTGGATTTCCATTTCAAATGTTCAAGATGGTCAACAGTACGTCTTTGCAGTACGGCTTTTATTACTTATCTATGAACAGTATTTTTGGTTGATATTAGAGCTGTTAATTCATTTTAGTGTTAGCATTTTGTTGATGACTAATATTATGTATGAGTCTTGTGTGTATACTCTGTGCGCCGAAAGGGCGCCTGTAAAGTCTGCTGAATAAGTTGCAGATGATAAGTGGCTCCTTCTGTATAGTTTTTTCTACCAAGGGCAGGACGTGAACAATATTTTTCAAAGTGTGTTGTGTGGACTTTTATGGTGCCGATATAGCCAGTAAGCTTTTGCTTTCAAATAAAAGCACTTGATCTAACCTCTTCCGTCAAAAACATTCATCTTCAATGATGCGATAAGAGTAACGGAGCGATAATCTACCTCATCCTAATGATTTTGGACAAAACTTATAGTGACAAACTCACCCTTCAAGATAACAGGGCATCAAAGTCGTTCTTGCGCTGATATTATTGTGGATGGAGTCTCAGTTTCCGCCCTTATTGACATAGGCGCCCACATTTCTGCTCTAAGTTCCTTGCTCCGTCCACGTTTCAAGAAAGTCCTCCCACCTGCTTCCTCGTCTACCTTTCGTGTTGCTGACGGCAGCACAGCTTCTCTCATTGGTATGTGTACTGCGAGAATTACCATTGCCGAACGCCACATCCCTGGGCTATTTACAGCCCTCAACAGTTGCCCTGAAGATGTCATGTTAGGACTCGGCTATATAACTGCCCACTCCGCACTCATTGAGAGTTCTTCTGGACTGCTTCATTTAGACCTACCGCTCTCTCCTAACAAACAAGCTTCTAAATCTTCAACGCTCCGTCTCCGGTCCGCTACATTTACTCGCCTGCCAGCAGACACTGCAGTTTATGTGCTCACGTCGCCTTTCGCCTCCGTTCCTGATGGGGACTACGTTATTTGCCCCATAACCGGCGTGACTCTTCAGCGTAGAATCGGTCTCTCTCATAACATTGTGCACTAAAGAATAACAAGGCTTATATTCCAGTCTAAAACTTCGGCCTTTTTGTGCACGTTCTACCTGAGCGCATTACTCTCGCCAAACTGAACCCACTGTCTGACGTCATAATGGCCGCTCTTTTACCTGAACCTACTGCTAGATTGTCGACACGACCTGCACCGTCCCCACCTCCAGAGGCCCGTATGTTAAGAATGGTTGCACCGAACTTTCGCCCTGATCGTGCTACAGCACTTAAGATCCTTGTGACTTCATACAGCGATATTATCGATTTTGGCTACCGCCCCTTAAGACAATCGTCCCTCGTTACACATCGCACCGATACCGGAGATGCCAGCACAATTCACAGAAGACCTTACCAAGTCGTCATTTCTGAACATCGCGTCATACAAGATGAAGTACCACAAGATGTTAGCAAAAAAACATTATAGAGCCTTAGAGCAGCCCCTGCGCGTCGCCTGCCGCGCTTGTTAAAAAAGGACAACACTAGGAGGTTCTGCTTAGAATGCCGACACCTCCACAAAACTACAAAGGACGTTTGCCCACTGCCTAGGATAGATAAAGCCCTCGACTGCTTGCATGGTGCCAACCATTTCTCTTTGATCTTCGTCCTGGTTACTGGCAGATCGCTGTCGACGAACGTGGCCGAGCGAAGACTGCCATCATCACTCCCGATGGCATTTACCAATTCAAGGTGAGGCCTTTTGGCCTTTGTAATGCACCTGCAATATTGCAATGCATGATGAACTCTTTTACGCGGCTTCAAATGGACGACATGCCTATGTTGTCTCGATGACGTGATTGCATTTTCTTCGACCTTCAAGAGCCATCTTCATCGCCTTGATGCCTTAATTGGAGTCTTTTGAACAGCTGGCATTCAGCTGAACACGAAGAAGCGTAGTTTCGGCCGACGTGAACTCAAGGTGCTCGGATACTTAGCAGACACCCGTGCCGTTCAATTCGACCCGGAAAAAATTCGTGCTGTGAGTGCATTACCCACGCCACGCTGTACATGTGACGCGCGCAAAGTTTTTGGCCTTTGTTCCTATTTTTGGCGGTTTGTCTGAAGTTTTGCGGAGACGGCTCGTCCACTCACTATCCTTCTGAAAAACTACGTTCCCTTTCGTTGGAGCCAAGAACAATCTCAAACCTTTTCTACGCTCATTCCAGCCCTCACCATTCCGCCCTTCCTGGCACACTTCAACCCCACCAACGGAGGCTCGCACTGATGAAAGTGGTCACCGTATTGGTGCCATTCTCGTATTACAGCAGACGGGTTGTACTCGGGTCATTGCTTATCACAGAACGTGAGTGTTTAGCCCTCGTGTGGGCTATTACAAAGTTTCGCCCTTACTTGTTTGGCCGCCCGTTCTCCGTTATCACCCACCACCGTGCTTTATGTTGGCTTTCTACGCTGAAGAAGCCTACTGGTCGCCTGGGCGCCGGGCCCAGCGACTTCAAGAATACAGCTATTCTGTCGTACAAAAGTCCGGCCGGCCGCACGCTCATGCCGACTGCCTGTCCCGCAACCCGGTAGATCCGCCGCCTGAAAGCGTGTGTGATGATCACTTATGTGTGTTGTCCATCTCTGACCTTTTAACCATTCGCCATGATCAGCGCTTAGATAACAAGATTTGCAGCATTATCAACCGCCTCAGCCCTAATCAACCTGACACTACCCTTGCTTTGTTTGGGTTCCACAACGGCACCTTATACCGGCCGAATATGCGACCAGATGGCGCCGAGGTTCTGGTGGCAGTCCCTGAACACCTGCGTGCCACCGTTCATCAGCAGTTGCACGAAGCATCCATTGGGGGCTACTGTGCTGTATCTCGTACGTTCAACAACGTCCGAATTCGCTTCTTATGGCTTCTTGTGACCAGTGTCAGCGACGGAACAAGCCCCAGTTTGTGCCTACGGGATCACTGTAGCCGATCAACATACCAATAGACAGGTTTTCCCGAGTTCGCTTTATCGCCTCGGGTTTTTCCCGCTGTTTGCTTTGTGGAATAAATGGATTGCGTTGGCCATGGATCATACTAGGCGCTAAAATGTCACACAACCAATTTCCACCAGCTGTGCTACTGACGTAGCTACATTTCGTCTGCGCGACATCATCCTACTTCATGGTGCTCCACACCACCTTCTCTCTGACCGTGGCCATTGCTGTTTTGCTCGAGTAGTCGACCAAAATCCAGTACTGTGCCTTTGCAAACTATTTCGCCACTGCTTACCATCCACAAGCGAACGGCCTCACCAAACGCCTCAACCGCACGTTAACTGACATGCTGTCAGTGTTATCGCCGTGACTGGGATATTACTTTGCCGTTTGTAACGTTCGCGTATAATTCCTCCCGTAACAATAAAATGGGCTACTCGCTGCGACCCAGCAGTTCCGCGACCCTGATCTCCCGTTCGGCCGCGACCCGGCAGTTCTGTTGACAGTGTACCGCCTTCCACCGCTAATGCCAGTGCAAATGTTCGTGACACCATATCCCGAGCTAGCTGACACCGCACGTGCTATTGCTTGCCGGCGACTGGCTTCTTCCGAAACCTCCTAAAAGCGCCGCTATGATTCTCGTCATCGGGCTGTCCAGTACTCCCGGGCTCTCTCGTCTTGCTCTAGTCTCCCAATCTTAGAATTGGGCCATTGAGAAGCTCTTGCCACGCTACGCAGGCCCCTGTCGTGTTCTAAGACACGTCACTCCCATGACACAAGATCACCCCTGTGCATCCGCCACGACAGTCCGCTATGCCGCGTACAGAGATTGTTCAAGTCGCCCGCATGAAGCCGTACTACTGCTGCCTTAGTTCACCGACCTGGTATGCATCGGGACTGTGCTTTTCATGGGGTTGTTGTTACATATGTCATGAATATTACATAAGACAATGATGAACAACGGAAAGACAGAAGGAAGACAAAGCGGTACCAACGGTCGTTGGAGCTACGAGGAGGTAGTCGCTTGTAAAAATATTCATGCGTCATCAGCTGTTGTGTTCCTTGCCAAGTATTAATATACAGATAATAAAGGGACTGTCTTAAAATGTAGAACAGTCAGGGAAACAGCTTAAGGCTTGATTTTGAGGTGGTTTTTTTGGGTTTCAACGCTGCTCTGCACTTAGATCACGGTGCCTCCAGATAGCCTACCCGGTTGCTCTCGATCATGTCGAAACATGTTGCTTTTATTTTGAATGTTATTTTTTTATGTTCTAGTTCCGTTTCTTTCAAACGTAGGAAGACAGAAGAAAATAAAGTTAATTTATCTCTTCTATCAGTATAGATGTTCTTAGAACTTCGCTACAATTCCATTGAATCAGGAATTCTATATTTATGGCTGCTGGAAATGAAGCCAAAATGCTTTTTGGTACTGTTGGTCCCGTCTGTAGGACCAAGAGGGTACCAACATACTGTTGGTCCCCTCTTGGGACCGTTACAGGAGTGGATTTATAGACAAGGATGCAAGTTAACAACACAACACAGAAGAAGAAGTGTCTTCCTGCTAAGGTGGCTTCATCGCTCCTCTGAAAATTCTTGCCGTCCTTGTAAGCACCTGTCCTGTCCCCAGAAAAGTGGATCTTCTATTTCCGAGGAAGCTCCACACGTCCTCTCCGCGTCAGGTTGCGAGACCTCCGGCGCATGCTACTGATGCATGATTGCAGCTCAGGTCGGCACGGAGGCTAGGCCTAGTGCTGCGGCTGCCACGCTGGCAAAGGTAGCTTCGCCGGAGTTGCTCCCTGCCACTCCTGCCCTGCCGTCGACACCTAAACCTGACCATCGGCCTCAGGTCCAGCTTGGTGCTCCCGGTTCTTCAGCACCAGCGCCCATTCAGCCTTCCCAAAAGGGACAACAGCCCGTAAGTGAACTGTTCTCTGGGCGGAGCATGGCTATGGCCACTCAGCTAACACGACGAGATGCACATCCAACAGTGTGACCTGAGGGGACAAGTTCTCCAATGGACCTATCGGCTCCACCATCCGTATCAACAAGCACCCGTACCCCTCACAAGCGTCCTTCGGAAGATAATCAACCGAATTCGTCTTCGGCAACTGGTGGCTATCAAGGAAAGCGCTCCTGTTTAACTATCGAAAACCAGGTTGCACCTACACCGGGATCGTCCTCTTAAAAAGTGGCGATTAAATCTCTAGACAACAAAAGCCTCACCGATATACTAAACAGGATCATCCAGGCCAACTTGGACGCGTGTCTCGGAACCACAGGTTTTCGGGGCTTCACGGCAAGGAAGAAGTCAAACACTATAGCTGTGTGGCTCCCGACACTTACTGCGGTGGAACGGGTCCAAACGCTTAGTTATATTTCAGTCACAAATGAGATCACAGTGCCTGTGCAAGTGCATCTAGTTGAAGGCTCCGACTTGCAGCGTTGCGTCGTTTACAACTTCGACATAAACGAAGATCAAACCACCCTTCAACGTGAGCTGTACTGCCCAACGCACCGAGTCGTATAGGCCCGACACATAGGAAAGGGGCGTTCCTGCATGATCACCTTGCAAGGCCCTCCGACACTCCCAGCCTGTCTGTACTACTACGGCTGCATATTAAGGCCACGGCCGTATAAACCGAGTGTAGTTTACTGTTATAACTGCTTCCGGGCAGGGCACATGCGCAAATCTTGCCCCTTTGCTACTGCCGATGAAGGTGCGTCTGAAGGAAAAGTTGCGTACCGATGCGGCCTCTGCAAATCGGACGACCACGAGATAACATCTCCAAGTTGTCCGACAAAGCAGAGGGCAACGCAGAAGGCTCGTCTTTGGAACACTAAGCGTTGGCCAATAGAGGACATGACACCGGTGCAGACATCCAATCGCTTTGCAGCTCTTCAGTGGGATGATGAGGAGTGGCCAGAGCTTCCTAGCCCGCTTCGAATGCACCTCCAGCTAAGACAAAGTCTAATGATACGGTGCTCAAGAAACGCCGTCGACAACAGCCAATACAGCAGCGTACTGATCTACCAGACGACGATATGGCTGTAGTGGATGAGCAAATCAATCGTCTCTTAGCAGAGGTCTCTAAGCTCCGACAACACCGCGAAATGCTTGCTTGACATCGGCGATCTGCAGAAGTAACCGCCAAATCTAGTAATTGCCCAACACAACCGCCTTCATCCCGCGCAACAGGGCCATTTGCTGCCTCTTCCCGGAGTACCACAACGCCCAATGATAACTCTGCAACATCGCTGCTCCGCTATATGGTCAACCAGTTGTCCAACCTGACATCTGTGATACTACAGCGCTTGGACTAGCACACAAAAATGGCGAGATCCGGTCGTCTTGGTGTACTACAGTGGAACTGTGGAGGCATTTCCACGAAGGTGGCCGAGCTCAAGACCCGACTGCGATTTAACAAGCTTCGGGTATGGGCTATGTTACTTCAGGAAACGAACGCCTTGCCATCTATTCCTGGCGTCAGCGGCTACGTGTCTCCTTCAATAACCGACCGTCGCGTGCAGACTGCTTCTCCCCCGGGAAAGGCGGCAATATATGTTGAAACGCGTGTTCCTCATGTACGCCTTTCTCTCGAAAACTGGTGCACATCATACCAAGAGGTAGTAGCAGTTGCTGCGAAATTTCTGAAAGGAACCGTTGTTCTTGTTTGTTATTACGTTCGACCACCTGGAGGCGGCTGTTCCCGTATTAATCTTGGCTGGTTATTAAGTGTTCGTCGACAATACCCCTGGTGTCCAATTTTAGTCGGAGGCGACTTTAACGCCCCTCACCCAGATTGGGGGTATCCGACTGCAAGCCCTCGTGGTAGGCGTGTGCGGGACGCCTTCACTGATGCCCTGTTTGTTCTGCTTAATCACCCTGGGACAGCAACATAGCCTGTGCGTCACATACGTAGTGCTGCCTATGCTCCAGACTTGACGTGGTGGTTGGGCGCAGGAACTTCCTCATGGCACATGGAGCCGGACTGCTGGGGAAGTGATCACCACCCTATCCTCATCGGTCTCCATTCCTCCCGTCTCCGCCCTTTACGCCGCAAATGTTCTGTGATAAACTGGGACAGCTTTCGCTCATGTCTCGACAGTATGTCTTCATATTCGCCGTCACTCTTTGTTGACCGTATACAGAGAGCACTAAACAGCGCTACGACTACTACCTGGATTGATGTAGGTCGACCGGCATCAGATTTCGGCCTGCTTAACTTGTGGGCAGCCCGCCGTCAAGCTGAGCTGGCTGCTACACGAGACCCTACTTCGGGGCAGGCACGTACACGACTGAATTATCTTACCGCGAAGGCTCGGAGATATGAACGCGATCTCTCGCGACGCCAGTTGCATGCATGGTGTGAACAATTTTCTGATAAACCATCGAATGCCTCACTATGGCGAACGTTTCGTGCAATGGAACACGGTCGTCGTTCTACTGACGCAGCAGCAACAGCATCATCATCATCATCATCATCATCAGCCTGATTATACCCATTGCAGGGCGAAGGCCTCTCCCATATTTCTCCACTTAACCCGGTTCTGTGCTGGCTGCATCCCCTTGACCCCTGCAAACTTCTTAATCTCATCCGCCCACCTAACTTTCTGCCGCCCCCTGCTACGCTTTCCTTCCCTTGGAATCCAGTTTGTTACCCTCAGCGACCATCGGTTATCCTCTCTTTGCACTACATGTCCTGCCCATGTCCATTTCTTCTTCTTAATGTCTACTAGAATGTCGGTAACTTGAGTTATTTCTCTGACCAATTCTGCACGCTTTCTATCTCTTAATGTTACCCCTACCATTTTTCGTTCCATAGCCCTCTGGGTTGTCCTCAACTTAAGTAGAATTCTCTTGGTTAGCCTCCACGTTTCAGCCCCTTAGGTGAGTACAGGCAAGATGCAACTGTTGTAGACTTTCCTCTTGAGTGATACCGGCAAGCTGCTAGTCATAATCTGCGAGTGCTTGCCAAATGCGCTCCATCCCAATCGTATTCTTCTTGTTATTTCCTTTTCGTGGTCCGGATCTGCGGTTACTACCTGTCCTAAGTAGACATATTCGCCTACTACTTCTAATATTTCGCTACCTAATGTAAACTGCTGTTCCTTCCCGAGGCTGTTGAACATTACCTTAGTCTTCTGCATATTGATTTTTATGCCTACCTTTCAACTTTTCCTGTCTAGGTCATCAATCATTATTTGCATTTCATCCCCCGAGTTGCTTGGCAAGGCAATGTCATCAGCAAATCGCAGATTACTGAGGTATTCTCCATCTACCCTTATCCCTAACTGCTCCCATTCCAAGTCTCTGAATACTTCCTCTAAACAAGCTGTGAATAGTGCTGGGGAGATTGTGTCTCCTTGCCTAACACCTTTCCTTATGGGAATTTTGTTATTTTCTTTATGCAGAACTATGGTTGCTGTGCAGCCACTATATATATATATCTTCCAGCACTTTCACGTACGGCTCGTCTACCCCCTGATTTCGCAATGCCTGCATCACCGCCGAAGTTTCAACTGAGTGAAATGCTTTTTCGTAATCAATGAATGCTATGTATAAGCGCTGGTTATATTCCGAGCATTTTTCTATCACCTGATTGATGGTATGAATATGATCGATAAGTAGAGTACCGTTTCCGGAACCCAGCTTGATCGTTTGCTTGATTGCAGTCTAAGGTTGTCCTGATTCTATTAGCGATTACGTTAGTAAATACCTTATACGTAACAGACAGTAAGCTGATTGGTCTGTAAGCAACAGCATGCTTTGCGGCTAATCTGTCGCCGGGCGATTTCGCCAAAGTAGCTGCTCGAAAAGTTTTCCCAAAATACGATATACTGCCTCCTTCAGCTGTAAACTTTAATTTGGCAGGTATCCCTGCAGACGCATGGAAACTGCCATCTGCTGCCGACGCAGATGGAATTGTGAGCCCCTTTTCGATGTGCGAGCTGCTGGCTGCAATTGATGATGCGAAACGGAAAACAGCGCCCGGCCTGGACAAAATTCAGTATGAGGTTTACAAGAACCTCAGTACTGCTGCACTTCCTCAACTACTAGACACGATAAACAAAGTGTGGCTTGATGATGTCGTACCCGAGAGCTGGAAAACCGCTGTCGTGATCCCTATTCCCAAACCTGGGAAGCCTCCAACGGACCTCGCCAACTTACGACCAATCTCCTTAACATCAACGCTTTGCAAGCTCGCAGAGAAAATGCTAGCCACACGACTTTCTTGGGGGCTTGAACAGCACGGTTTTTATCACCCTGCTCAAATTGGATTTCGTCCATACAAAGGTACATAGGACGGGTTGCCTGTCTTGGGATCAGAAGTTCTATCATCTACCCGCAGTCGCAATGTACGTACCATATTAGAAATGGATGTTGAAAAGGCATATGACAACATCAGTCATGCTGCAATCCTGAATTCCATTGACATGCTTCATCTCCCTCCGAGAGTACGCACTTTTCTCGCATCATTTTTGGATGGAAGAAAATTTGAAATACGCCTCAGCGGTGACACTGTTGGTTCATACGTTTCACTACGTGGCGTGCCCCAGGGATCAGTATTGTCTCCGACGTTGTTCAATATTACTTTCATCCCATTGGCGTGGTGCTTACATGATATCACTGAAATCAAGTTTTTGCAGTACGCAGATGATATCACGGTATGGAGCATTCACCATGATCTTCTCACTCAAGAGGCCGCCCTTCAGTCAGCATTAGACGTAACCTCTGATTACGCATCTTCCATTGGCCTTCAACTTTCTCTGTGTAAAACTTCATACACGTCAGACGCCAACCGCTGGGGACACCGTAAACTTGCCTCAAATAAAATTCGTCTCTCTCTATCAGGCACCCCAATACAAGCATGTTCGAGCCTGAAAATTCTGGGCTTAACAATTCACCAATCAGGATCAGCGACTACTTGCTCAGGCAAAAAAGCAAGCACTTCAAACTGTAAGTTTAATAAGAAGAATTGCACCTAAAACGGGTGGCGCCGGCTCGTCTGTTGCACGCCAGTTAGTGAGGGCGGTTCTGCAGCCCGTATTGTTTATCAGGCCCAGTTCCAGCATCTTACAAGGGCACAATGAGATCGCCTTGAAGCCGTAAATCGAGAAGCTATGAGGACCATAACATGCCTTCCACGAATCACACCGGTCGTAGCGTTACAGGAGAATGCGCAGCTCAACACCATCGATGAACTGGTGCAGCAGCGCCGTGATGCTCGCAGACTCAAGGCCACTTTGTCACATTCCACGCAAGCACTGAGGGCGTATGCAACGTCACACATTATTCTTCAGCCACCTGCGCCAGTTCTCCCTCCCTGGAAATTTATACAGTTAGGAGACAACAAGCCAACTGACATCCACAGACCGACATCTGCCAACTCTGCATCGTTTCTACGCCAGAGATTTGAAGAGCAAGATACTTACCTGCCTCAAGATTCCATAGTAGTGTACGTAGACGGAAGCCTGCAAGGCTGTGAAGCCAAAATGGCAATCTACTGTCCACGGAGACCTAGCCTGGATCAGACAACTACGTTTCAGCTTTCGGAACCACTTACATCTTTCTGCGCTGAGCTTGTGGCAGTTCAGGAGGCACTCTGCTCCGTGACTTCTATAACCATGCTCCCTACAGCCCACGTTGTCATCCGCACTGACGCACTTCAGGCAGTACGTCTGCTCCGACGTGTCAGCCGCTGCCCTAAAATTTGCCAGGACATCCACCAGCTTGCGGCGCGCATCCCACAATCAATACGCATTGAGTGGGTCCCACGGGATCTGCTGCCTTCCCAAAGTCAAGCTGATTTTGCAACCCGCCTCGTGAACCAAGACGCATCAATCCCACGGCTTCTCGAAGTCGACGACGCTACCCTCCTTTTGTCAAGAAAGGAGCACCTCCGACGCCGCACACGTGCACTTATCCCTCCGTGTGCGATGTCCCTTCCCCGCGGTCTCACCCGTGCAGAGGAGGTTGCGCTTAGGAGGATCCGGGTTGGTATTGCCCTTACGCCAGCTGTAACAAGGACGTGGTCATACTTCGAACACTTATATCCTCGCCCAGGATGCCCGATCTGTAACAACGAAGATGTCGAGGCCGACATCCACCACTTGCTGTGGGACTGCCCAGCACTCAAGCCAGCACGAATCCGGCACCTGAGCATAGCTGACCTTTCAGCAACCAATCCTGCCTCATACGTCACTTGGACGCAGGGACCTCATCATCGCTCACTTCTGGACTTCATAAAATCAGCCAACCTTTTTCCATTCATTTAATCATTTATTCATCCTTCATCTCATAACCTACTGATGCCCTGAGGCAATAAATATCGACTAAAAAAACAATACAAAAGCCAGTAATCAGAATAAAAAACGAGACATGAAACGAGAAGAAACTTAGGTTGTTGGGTGCTCTTTTGGATCCCTTATAGAGATTTTATTCTTTCCGTTCCGCTCAAGGGTGTTTGGTTGCCTTCGCAGTGGGAGTGGTGGAGGAGTCGTCTCTGTCACATCCTCTGGTAGACGACCGTGCAGAAAGCACGGATATTTAGTGTTAGATCTCGCCACGTGGCCCAACGTCCTTGGACCTACTTACGCGGAGGTTCGCAAAGCCAGCTTTATGGGCGGTAGGGGAGTAGCCCTAGTTATCTCCAACGAAGGCACATATGGCACTGCCTGGGAATCACATTATATTTTTTGGCAGGCGAAGACGACTGTGATGGCGCACCCTGCTGCGCCACTACGCAGTAATGGGGCTTCTGTGGTACTGAAAGCCGCTTCCGTGCTTCTCCGTAAGTTATGTTTTCAGTGGCTGTCAGTGTGACTATTTCTGTTTCTTTTTTCCAGGATGGACAGGAGTGTTAATAAGCCAGATGGTGTCCTTCCCACTTTGCAGAAAGGTGTGGCTGAAAATCACAGCTGTCTGTAGGGTGTTCGTGGGAAGCCCATTTTGCACACGTGAGTTGGCCTCGGCAAACCTGAGCGCCACGGTCTTAATTATGGTCCTTGTAGCCATGGCGTGGGTTGGGAATGTAGGGCTTGACTGTGAGTTTTTAGAACCTACCTCAACGAATTCGGGTGGGGTGCTTGACGCAAAGGTAAATACAATACGTTTGCTTTGAATTTTCTTGTCATCTAGCCTGATTTTGATCCTTAGACATTTGTCACAATTTGCTCTTCATTGCGTCTAACGTTCTTCAGTGAGCTACTTCAAGGCGTTACTGAATACTAATCCCCGTATGGTATTTAGTGAAAGGTATGGGCTGACTACCACGGGAATCTCTGCGCAGGATCTGATGGTTGCCAGTTTCCCATTCTGATGGTTCTAGAGTACCTCGATGAGGTCACCACTTTCCAGTTTTTTTAATCTTGTAGCCTTATACTATAACGTCTGTTAGAGTCTTTGCCACTTCAAAAGGTTAGAATAGCCTTTCGCTTTTCTCTGAGATTTCAAAGATCACATGGAATTATGGAAAGGTGATTGCATTCTTCAGAGAATGGAGGCCATCTCGGTTATTGAAAGGTGATTGCATTCTTTGGTAAAAAAGCTTGGAGGTCATCTTGGTGCTCACTTTTTTGGTGGCAGGGTGACCAGTTCTAGAGGAAGGGAAAGCCATTAAGATTGTTTATTGTTCGGCCATGTTATCGACAACCATCATGGAGTCCAAAAAGGGGACGCAAAAGAAACTTAAAACCTAAGTCCTGCCTTCGCCAGCTGTGCACCTTGACTATAACCAAATATGGCGTAACACAGGGTGGTTACAAATACAAGGTTTACTCTTTTCCTTAAAAGAAAAAATGTAAGAAAAGAGGAGAGGACAGGAGAGTTGTAAGAAGAGGGATAGGTAAGTGAAAGATGGAGGGGAGGATATGAAAAGGCGACTGCGATTTCAAACGGGTAGGTCCGCCCGGAGTAACGTCTATGGGACACGTGGGCCAAATTGGTGTGTTGCCTCCGCCGAGGGCCCTTTAATATCCAAACACTTGTCATAGGCTCAACCACCAGATCGCCTTTTCCCCAGACACGGTGATGTCACGCAGGGTAAACTGTTAGTACAGGGCGTCATGCAGCTCTTCATATATTATGAAAAAAGCCCTAATCATCCTCACTGCATGCTGGTAAGTTTAATGCTAACGTAATAATGGAAATGAAATTTTGCTTAAAAACGTTTCAAAGTTGAAATTCATCAATTTCCTTCAAATGAAATGCTAAAACAGGCCATGAAGCTGCAGAGGCGTTGCAAGCACTCTTAGTATTTATCCTCGAAGAGCCATGTTTGTTAACATTTTCTGTTCATGTGGTTCTGTTCTCCTTTTTTTAGGTTCCACTCACACCTTGTATAATACTTGTTTGCGCATTTTGGAGAGCGACTATCATGTGCTCTTCACTTTTCCCTACAGCACTGTAATTTCGTACAACTCGAACAGCATACACTAGATCTCGTTGCTCACATACGCTGAAAAGATGTAAACTAAAAAAGTGAGATAGTTTAAAAAAAAACAATTTGCTTCAGGAGCAGTGTCATCAGAAAACAATATATCATACAGCGGAAACAGTGCCAAAAAAGAGCACCAGTTTGCTAAGCAACATTTAGGACGTCATTCTCGGTTAACTGTTTCAGTGTATGTAGCTTGTTATTTTGGGCTTAACAGGTTGTAATATCAAGTTGGACAGCCATAAATTTATACGGTCTGTACACAAAATAAGCGAAATAATTATATAGCTTGGCAGTGAGCACAAATATTGTGTTGTTTGCCCGGATGATTGATATGTGCCTTCAGCGCAGCATTTTGCCAATGCCGATATCGAACTTTATAAAAGTGACTACAGAACACATTGGATATTCCCAAACGCGTACTGCATATATAAAGATCTGTCATGCTTTGCACACACCAAAACTTCTCGAGTTGACTAGGCATGAGAAACGCTGTTTAAAGGACTTTGAAAATTTCCACATTCAGTGGTGCTTAAACGAGCACTGGCATGTCACAGTAAAACGGTGTCTGCATTTCGCCTCCATGGAATTACGTCCTCCGATGCCGGGATTTATTCATGTCTCCTTACTTTCAGAATTCAAGCGCCTTAACAAATGATCCACCCAGAGCCTGTTGAGGAGAGTGATGAAATATTTCCAAGACTTTCTGGGCGAAAACAGTAGCACCTTCTATTGTGTACCCTGAAAGCACTATACCTTACGCATGTGTTGGTTCTGTTGTGTTGCTGAACCCTTTTTTTATCAAACTCCATCTGAGAGAATTTTTGTGGGACGCAACCTGCAGAGAAGATAAATATAGCTCTTTAGAAGACAGCAGTGTCACTTGTTCCTTCTCTGATTTGACCTCCTACACAGTTGATGTTATAACCATCAGACCTTTGGTTCAGCAAAACCGCGCATTTTGCAATATCAATAACAGTTCTAGCAAGTTTATGATTCAAATAAGCTAAGTAATTGTACTGATTTCTTTTATGAAAGTTGAATAAATAGCAGTAGGGGTGTATTGAGATCACCCTTTTCATGTTTAGAAAGATCACAAAGTTGTGGTCAGTAGGCAAGTCAATATGGTGATAAAACAATACCTCAAATTTGACTCTGAATTCTGTGTTAAGCTTTCAAAAATTGGTTGCGAATTTAGCTTCCTCAAAAGCATAATTTACCTTTTCTTTCTGTATATGGTTGTATACCGTGAGCATTTTGAGTCAAACTGGAGCGAAGTCCATTAACGAAAGTCTTCAGGGATTTCTAATAGCGGTCACGCTGGTATCTGCCACGGGCTCCCCTTTTACTAGCATGTGAGCTAAGGCAGTCCCGCTGGTTTGATCCAACATTCAATTTTCTGAACGAAAGCGTTAAATGCCAGACCACAACTCGTATTTTCCTACTCAAGGAAACAAGCTGGCCGAAACCTAGGACACAGTGCGAAAAGTGCAAAAAGCTGCTCAGTATGAAGGGGCTCTTTTTTTGTACCCAACCCCAACCTGATACTTACGGGGTATTTATACAAGGGTCGCTGGCTGTGTGCTTGATAGTTTACAACCAGGGGTTTAGAAACAAGCCCAGAAGAATGAGAACCATTTTTGATGCAACACTATCTTTATTATATAAAACAGTAACCATCAGGTGAGTGAAAATGTTTGGTAGAAGAGCACAGTCTATAGTTTATAGCAACCTCTATCACAAAGATTGGACACGCTGGGCACTATCGGCATGGATTCTGCCTCTCTTCTGTAATAAAATTGCGAAAAGGCTGCTTACAGTAGGCCTTGAACACTTTCTCGCAATCAGAGGGGCGGTTGTAAACAACTGTCTCTTAGTGGCAAAATATAAACAGTTTCGTAATTCTGAAAATAAGAAAATATAATTGTGATGAAGTGTAGAGTATCACCTCAATTTATAAACTATTTAAACAGCAAACGTGTGCGTGGGATCTTGAATAAGACTTTTCGTTAGTACAGCTCTTCATTTATATACTTATATATATACCGCGTGTCCAAGCTAACTTTAGCCACGGGTTAAAAATAAAGCATGTGAGATAGGCCAGAAAATCCAATTTTATACACCTACCAACTGTCTGAAGCACCACAGGTAATCTTTAATTTTGCATATAAGAAAGCAGTAGTAAAGATAATTTTTCTATTTTTGTTATTGAATTTAGACAGTAAATGTGACGTGAGCACTCGGAGGACACCTTCTGAATCCCCCATTCCTTTTATTTTCGATGGCAAAGCATCCCGTGCATCGTTTTTCCAAGCTCTAGAGAAGCCAGCGATTTAAAAAAAAAGTGCGACGTGACTAACGCATTCTTGCGCCCCATTGTGGTGTTCTAAATCGTGGTTTGAGTGAACGAAAGTTAGCTGCGGCCTTTACCAGACAGCCCAGTCCCAGCGGGTATGCTGATATGTTGGCGATGGTTGCAGCAAGCGTGGTGAGCTCGCTGCGACTACACCGTCACCTGTCCGGACTGTCTGAAGCGGACGTAGAAACTGCCCCCAGACATAACGGCCTGCCACTGCAAAGGGATCTTGGAGCCAAGGCTGCAGTTGATTTCGTTCACTGAAGGCTAGGTTTGGAACAGCTCAATCCTGGCGCACGAATGCGCGTTTAATTACAGCCTTTCATTTTATTTCGCGGGACTTGTTTAGAGCTTGGAAAAACGAAACACGTGACACTTTTTGTAATAAAAAAAATATAATTGGCTTTTTAGAAGGTGCTCTCAAATTTTGCTAATCCATTTATTATTGAAAGGCAATAATTAGCGAATTGAAAATCCTAATTTATGATTAGTTAAGTGGAAAACAAAAGAATTCCCTCTGGGGCGCCAGATGGCTGGCAGCTGTATACAAATACCTTCTCTGGACTACTTTAAACGATTCTGTTTTTAACCCTTGGCTAATGTTAGCTTGACACCCGGTATATATATGTAAATATGTGTATAATATTTATCGTAGTGTGCATTGACTTATGGCATTAAGAATTATGTTAAAAGGAAACAAGGGATTTTAAGTAAGGAAAAAAGGTTAGGCGGTCTAAAAATCTTCAAGAAGGATTGATGTGGCTTTGGCAAACGCTATGTACGACAGACGTCACCCGTAACCGTTTATGTAATGTATGCTTCAAGAGTGAGTTTTGGCCGAGTGTTAGTATATGTTGTTGTGGCAGAGTTGCTACAGGGGATGCGTAAATGTTAGAAACTGCATAAATATTTTGTATATATATATATATATATATATATATATATATATATATATATATATAAAGGTGTGATTCAAAAAAGGTTCACAAATATCATATTTAATTCTATATCAGAGATATAAATTCATTGTTATTCATCGATAAGCAAAAAATTGTCTGGCATAGCAGAAAGAGCTCACATAATCAAAGGTCTTCTTCTGTAGTTAGAACACCTTTTTATTGCAGCGCCAGCTATATCACGTACGAATAAGTGCATGAAAAAGAATTATATATATATATATATTGTGGGATTCTCTACGGGGCTGCGGCTCCGCTCTCAGAGCAAACAGCGCTCCGCTAGCTCAGACCACAGTGGTGGCCCCCAAGAACAACACGAGCACCGAGGACAAAAGGGTAACCGGTTTAATGGTTTTCCTCAGTCGCGCACGCGCGATCAAGCAATTCACTTCACCTGGTTCCAGTCTTTTCCGGACGCGTCCGCACTGCTGGCCCGTCCGGTCCGCTCTGTGAGAGGTTGCACACCACCACACTCACACACAGCGCACACCTCCCTCGCCACAGCAGCCGAGGGGGAGATGGGGGGGAGGAGGCTGCCACGTGAAGTGGAGAGGAGATGCAGCGCCTCACCCTCGCCGCCTCGCTGTAGCCAGGAGGGGATAATACGTGCCTTCCCACACCCCTCCTACCTTAATTAGGACGCCTCCCCTGCGCGCGATTACAGATCGGCCAGAAGGTCATCCATCTCAGCAAACTCCATGGCAGACCCATGCACGGGGGCCGTGTAGGCAGCAGCGGCGGCCACGGCCTCCGCCGCCTGCCCGTTGTCGCAGGCGGCGTCCACTGCTGGGTGCCCGTCGGTGTGGAGCTCTGAGGTCTGGTGGCGTCGTTTAGAGAGCAGCAGCCCTCCACACTGGCCGCAGTATCTGGCACCAGCGTCAGGTGCCATTCTCGAGTTTGGGAACGCCTTCTCGTGGTCCCGCAAGGTGCGCCCGCGGAAGGGATGGGGCACGGCGTGCAGGGGAAGCCTGGTTTCCACCTTTCGCTGCACCTTCCACGGGGCGTCGCTGTAGTAGCTCAGCGGCGGCGATCCCCCCTCCTGGGAGGTCCACGTAGCCACGCTGCGGGACGACGGTCGCTGCTTCTGCTGGCGGCGTTCAAACCGGCGGGGTCCACCCGTTTGGCCCGCGCTGGTGTTCTGCGAGCGAGGGCGGTCCCCAGCCCGGCGAGCGCCTTGGTGTGACGACGATCGTTCCTTCTGCTGGCGGCGTTTAAACCGGCGGGGTCCACCCGTTTGGCCCGCGCTGGTGTTCTGCGAGCGTGGGCCGCTGCGGGCTTGCCCTGGCTGGGCAGCCCGGCTGCTGTGGTGGCCCCGGCCATCCCTGGATCGCTGGACAGCGGGACGCCGATGGTCGTCGACACCAGCCCTGCCGCTCTGCTCTCGAAGAGGTGCGTTCTTGTTCATCTCCAGCTCGAGTCTAGCTGGCGGGCCTCCGTCTGCGAGCTCCGGGATTGCGCTGGGAGGGTCGAAGGGCACTAGCATTTCCTCGCCCTCCCGCTTGTGATATATTCGTTCGAGCTCGAATGCAAGCTTCTCCAAGAACGAGCTCGAATGCGAGCTCTTCCGGGAACCACTGTATGACTGCGCAGCCACTGGGCTGCCAGACTAAACATCACCTTCGCCGTTCATCGCCGCCTGAACGCAGACAGCGTGGCCCATGCGCCCGGAGTGCCGGTGTCATAAATAAGGCCAGTCGGCGGGCTAGGTCCCTCTGAACGTGCTCAGCACAGGCTTCGCGTAAAGGAACACTGCCGGCTTGTGTATCGACACGCGCCGGATAAACACGAGACCTCTCGTTCCCTTGCGGTTGACATTAGGCGACTTCGCCTCCCTTCCGCACTGTAACATCGCGAAAAGGAATGCCTTCCCTTGCATGTGCTTGCGCGCGAACTCGCGCGTCTGGCGTTCCTTCTTCAACAGCTCGAATGCGAACTGTGCAAGCAAGGACCATGTTTGGGGCCTGCATGTGCGATCTCACGCATGCGGCCTCAACGATTTCGCTGGCTGCGGGTGTTATAGCGATGCCGGTAGAGACTGCTCTCAGCATCACCCGCCTCGGCGCTCTCCGGAGCGAGAGGCGTTTCCGCTTCCGCAGCATCTCTCTGGAAATACTGCTTCAGCTCTCCCACATGAATGGGTCCGCTTATTCGGCCCGAGTGCGGGTCTTTCAGTCGGTAAATCAGCCGCGACTGTTTCTCTGCGATCACAAAGGGCCCGACCCATCGGGGCGCAAGGCCGGCCGCGAATCCCGCGGATGCATCGCTGAGAACATGATTTCGCCTCAGAACCGTGTCTCCCAACTGGAACTCAAGGTCCCTGTGGGCTTGGTCGTAGCTCGCCTTTTGGCTTGCCCTGGCCTTCTCACGGCTGCGGCTCGCCTCCTTAATGGCATTGGCCAAACGCTCTCGTAATCGCCGTGCGTAGTCGTCGACATTGGCCTCGACTTTGCGAACATCTTCCGACCGATGGGTCAGAACCGTGTCCGTTGGCGTGTTCAGCTGCCTGCCAAACATGAGAAAAGCCGGCGTGAAGCCGGTCGAGCGATTTACACTCGTGCGCAGAGCGAAGGATATGGCGTCCAAGTGCTCATCCCAATCATTATGCGACCGCGCATATGCGCCCAGGAGCGGCTTGATATCCCGATTGCGGCGCTCGCTCACGTTGGACTGGGGATGATAGCACGTGGTTTTCTGCTGCCGTACACCCATTGCCGCGCACGTATCACGAAACACCTTCGACGTGAAATACGTGGCGTTATCGGTTATCAGTCGCTCTGGAAAGCCAAAACGACAAAACACCTCCGACAGCTTTCCCAAGATCTCCCGGGCAGTAGCTTTTCGCAGCGGGTACAGTTCAGCGAAAGCGCTGAAATGGCACGTAACGACGAGCACGTATTTGTACCCCTTTTTGCTGCGCGGCAGCGGCCCCATCAAATCGCACGCCAGGATTTGCCATGGCTTCGTGCTTATGATGGGCTGGAGTAAGCCAGGTGGTTTGCCACCTCGAGGCCTTCCTCTCTTGGCAGATGTGGCATGTTCGCACGTAACGACATACGTCAGCCTTCATTCCGGGACAGGTAGCGAACCGACAAAGCTTCCGCCATGTCTTTGGGGCGCTCCCGTGACCGTCGGCGTCGTGATAGTGCCGCATAGTGGCGCGGTGCAGTTTGCGCGGAATCACAACTTTAAAGCACTCACTGGAGGCTTCTTTGTCTGGCACGTATTTTAGCAAAGCTCCTTCACAGTCCAGCAGGACGTTCTCCAACTCACTCGTAATAATACCAGCTACACTAGAGTTGGCGCCAACCACACTACCAGTGGCTTCACAGCGCAATTTGACCTGAGTTGTCAGAGCATCCGTCTCTTCGCTAAGACAATTGATTAACTCCTGACAGTACGAGTCTTCCTGCTGAGCTTTGAGAAGCTCTTCTCTGCTGAACGCAACTTCGAGAGGGACTACTGCTCCCACAAAGCGCACGTGCTTTCGGGGCTCCGCAGGCGGGGTGCTGCACGCTGCGCGCTCCCCACGCAGAGGGGGAGACAGCTGCCCTTCCGTCTCCTCCTCGTCTTCGCCTGCCGGTTGGGTGTCCGTGACCGGCGCCCGTGACAGCGCGTCCGCGACTGCATTGGCAGCCCCTTCTCGGTAGCGCACTTCGAACTCGAGGCGTTGTAGTGTCAGGGCCCACCGCGCAAGTCGACCGCTGGGCTCGCGCAGGCGTTTCAGCCATGTTAAGGCTATGTGGTCGGTCTCGACCGTGAACCTTGTTCCTTCTACGTACATTTCGAAACGTCGCAGTGCGTAGATAATGGCCAAACATTCCTTTTCCGTCGCTGAGTAATTGCGTTCTGCCGGCGAGAGCGCGCGGCTCGCAAACGACACTGGTCGCAGCTGATCCCCATCCATCTCGAGGAGTACAGCGCCCACTCCGATATCACAGGCATCGGTCTGGATAACGAATGGCTTGTTTAGGTCAGGCAGCTTCAGAGCTGCTGTCTCAGCGATGGCGTGTGAGAGCTGGCGAAAGCTCCTTTCCTGCTCATCTCCCCATTGCCAACGGGAAGACTTTCTTAGCAATCGTGCCAAGGGCGCTTGCAGGCGCACACAGTTTGGAATGAACAGTCGGTAGTATCCCACCATACCGAGATATCGGCGAACAGCGCTGACATCTGTAGGCGCAGGAAACTCCAGGATCGCCCGAAGTTTCTCTGGATCAGGAGACACCTGCCCCCGTTCAACTCGATATCCAAGCAGGCTCACCTGAGCCTGGCATATCTGCTCCTTTGCGGGATTGAGCGTAAGGCCAGCGGACCTGAGCTTTCCCAGAACGTCTCTGAGGTGATCAAGGTGTTCCTCGAATGTGTGGGAATAGACGATCACATCGTCCAGGTAGGCGAGGGCGTGCTGCCATCGGGCATCGCCGAGTACGCGGTCCATTAGTCTCTGGAATGTGCTCGGAGCGCCGGACAATCCAAAGGGCATTCTTTTGAAGTGGAAAAGTCCTCTGTGACATGAGAACGCCGTTTTGTACTCATCGCCTGGTCGCATTTCGACCTGCAGATACCCCTTGCTGGCGTCAAGTATCGAAAAGAACTGAGCGCCGCCAAGATTGGAAACAATCTCGTCTATTCTCGGAAAGGGGTACGCATCTTTCTCCGTGACCTCGTTCAGATGCCGATAGTCCACGCACAAACGCCAAGTGCGGTCTTTCTTTGGAACGAGCACCACTGGGCACCCCCATGGACTTTGAGAACGGCATATAAGACCAGCATCGAGCAACTCCTGGAGCGCCTCATCGATCGCTTGCCTTTTAGCAGCG
Source organism: Amblyomma maculatum (assembly GCA_023969395.1). Classification (NCBI taxonomy): domain Eukaryota; kingdom Metazoa; phylum Arthropoda; class Arachnida; order Ixodida; family Ixodidae; genus Amblyomma; species Amblyomma maculatum. The sequence continues at coordinate 510,419 of JAJIZL010023679.1, forward strand.
CTGATGGGCCTTGGGTTACATTTCCAGGGCAGCGCGTCACCCGTATTTATGCGGTGCTGCACCAGATTGGTACATCCCGGCTGGTCTGTGAACATCTCGTCAAAGTTGTGTAGCAACGACAAGAGTCGGTCACGTTGGTGCTCTGTCAGCGCACCGGCATCGGCCAGCAATCTCTGCATTGTCTTTTCCGAATGCGGATGAAAAGCGTGCTGACAGGCCGCCGCTGCCGATCGCGGCAACTGACACGGAAACCCACTGTCTCTTTTTTCGCGGGCAGTGGCCAGGGTTGTACGCGTTTTCTTCTCCGACTGCGGAGAGGGAGCATTCAGACGGGCCGCCCTAACCGAGCTCGGTCGGGGGGGGGCGAACAGCGCTCATAGGAGGTATGCCTCCCGTCTGCGAGCGGATCGGCCGTGCGCGTTAACAACGACTGCGTTGTAACCGGCGGTTCGGCGAATGGCCTGAGCGGGGCACACGGGCTCTCCCGATAACCCCCACCGGCGATATCGATCACCAGTCCAGTTTTAGCCAAGAACTCTCGGCCTAGGATGATTGGTACTGTCAGGCCAGGCAGGTGAACAAAACGCATTCTGCGTACACGCTTCTCGAAGCGCACTACGAGGCGAATGTCACCGCAGGAGCGCAACTCTCCGCTAGCGAGCAGGAGGGGCGTTGTTCGCTGTCGCATCCGAACGGACCGCCGTCGGAGCTGGGAAACGACCGCGTCTCCAATGAGCGAAATGCTTGCACCCGTGTCCAGCAGTGCCTTAAATGTTGCTCCCGCTACGGCGAGGTCAACAAAAGGCGCTGGCGTGTTAGTTGGCTCTCCAACTTTGAATGCGGACGTGACGAATACAGGCTTCCGAGCATTTTCAGCCTCCGCCGGTGCTGCTACCGGCGCCCTGCCTCGTTTCCCGATCTCGAGGGGCAGTTTCTGGCTATGTGACCAGTTTGGCCACAGCTAAAACAGCGCACAGATCGCCATGCTTGTTGCTGCGACGCTCGGCGGGTTTCAGAGGCACCCCGACCGTCTGGCCGTATGCGGCCCTCCGGGGGTGCGTTCTGAGTAGGTGCGGGCTTTCGCGGCTGAACCCCGGTGAACTCACGGGGGTTGAAATCAGCACTGCGCAACCGGTATCCAAAGGGATCCAGGGCGCGATCCGATATTTCGAGCGGCAACGGCTCGCTCGTGAACCCACTTGCCTCAGGAGTGTACTCACTCCTTCCCGTTTTGGGCGCCGCTCCAGGCACACCTCGGCTCTAGTGATTCTCTAGCCGGTGGCGGGGGCCGGTATTTACGGGCCGCAGAAATCTGAGCCTGGACTCTGCGAGCTTCAATGGCAAGCTCGTTCAGGTCGCTGCCTCGGCAGCTGCTCAAGTAAAGGGCAATGTGGGGTGGCACTGGCGCAGGACGCGTTCCACTCGCTCCGAATGCGAAGCTTCCGTGTCGGCGTACTCGTACAATTCCTGCATCGCTGGTACGAACTCTACAAGCGATTCATCAGGTGCCTGTGTCTGCAGCTCCAGTTCTCGCCGCATTCGCTGCTTGTAATCGTACGGAAGGAACTCCTCCCTGAACAAGCGTCGAAAGTCAGACATAGTGCTCGCTTTGTGGCCTACCAATAGGTACCACCGGGCGGTTTGATCGACGAGTGCAACTGGCAAAGCTGGTCTCAGAATATCGCTCTCGCTCAGGTCACTCGCAAGCTCATACCGGCGCAAGGCCAGTAGGAAGTCATTTGGACTCTGCGTGTCGATGTAGCCACTGTATGTCGGTATCGGTACGCCGATCCGAGGGCCAGGCGAGTGCGCCTGCTTCAACAGCTGTTGCAAAGCGGATGCGAGGACGTTTGCGGCGTCTCCCTCCGGGTGACATACTGCGCGCTCACTAGCCATCGGGTGTGATGCGCGTGCCGCTGTTGCGGGCGTTCTCCAACCGGGGCCAATGGGCAATTCCGACTGAATACCGGGGGGAATAAAGCCTTCGCTAACGGGCGGTAGCTTGTGATGCAACTCGGGATCTCCTGATGCTGGGTACGCTGCATGCCTCTCCGTCAAAGGACGGGGAGCGCTCGCCGCATTGGCGGGTGTAGACGCAATTTAGCCACCGGGCCAGCCTGCGTGCGCAGCGGGTGAAAGGAGCGAAGAGTAGCCGCCGCTGACGGGCGATGGCTGTACGAGTAATTCAGGATTGCCTGTATTAAGACTCGTTTGGCGAACTGCATTGGCAGTCGCACCTGTTACATGGCGGAGCGATTGGGCGTGGAAGCCACTGCCACTGGGCTTGGGCTTCGGAAGCTGGCCAGGAGTTCGCGGCGCGAACATACTAGCGCGAGCCGCATCGGCGGGTGCGCCAGGGGACACGTTCAAAAGAACGGAACTTCTATAGCCACAGCCATCGGACTGTTCCGGCTCGATGTGCTTACCGGGAATGCCCGGCGCAACGTTTCGGACGGTAGCCGCGCCTGCGGCATCATGCGACACGTCCAATTGACCTCCCAACATCGCATATGCGGTTGGATTTGATGTAGCCAAATGGCTAATGCTCGAGATCTCCCGAGCTTGGCCGCAGACGTCGGCAAACATAATTAGGTCAGACAGCCCATCCCTTACGGAAATGCCATATCTGGACTTATAAAAAAAATCCAGATCAGGTATATCAGGAATTGGGCAGATATGGTATATTAGGACAGATCTAGGCCAGATAAGGCATATCTGCCCAGTTCCTGATTTCGAGTACCAGATAAGGCATATCTGGTTGTATATGCCTGATCTGCCCAATTCCTGATTTCGAGTATCAGATAAGGCATATCTGGTCAGATATGCCTTATCTACCCAATTCCTGATTTAAAGATCTAGCCCGCATGGCATGTAGGTTTTGAACTATAGATCTATATATCTGCATATCAACATAACACTTTATTACAACACACACAAGACAATTTCAGTATTCCAGCTAAACGCACGCTCAATCAAGTTTGTCAAGGGAAACCTGAATTTCCCATTTTATTTCAAACCTTACAGGAAAATAGCTTTGAAACCACCGGTTTTCTTTTTTCCCTGACTATATGGAATCGCTCAAAGACGGGCCTGAATTACGTGCGTATATCGAGGGTCAAAGACATGCTCATCCGTTAGTAAATATTGAGATTCTACTGATTTAGGCGCAATGCTATGACAAACTAATGGGATATCTGAACAGAATAATGTCTGCACGAGAAGCTAAAGTGAAAGACATTAACCTATTAAATTAGATATTACATTTTTATTCAACTCTTTTACACACAGAGCTTTAACCAGTAAATGCTTTTAGTTTGAGCTGGTTTACTTGCGAAGCTAAATAAAATAAACGGCTAATAATCGAACTAGACTATTGAAAGGGAATTTAAAGGTTTGTCGATACCCGGAAAAGGTACCGCTAAACCGCAGGGTGATAAAACACACACTGCTGGGACTGCTGATAATACCTAAATCTTAGCAAAGTATATATAGGCTGTCAGGAAGTACTGGTGTTACCTTAAGCAGAGACTGCAGTGCAAAATGAGCGAACGTGCCTAACTCGTGGTTGCTTTTGAAATTAAGAGAGAAAAAAAAGAAAAAAGCATGTCCGATGGCATTTGTCATTACAGCGACAGCTCTGCCGCTAAGCCAAATCAAGGATGAAGCTACTAAGGTATAGTGCAAATAATAATATTAATAAACAACGAAGGACCCTATCCACCCACTGAAATTTGTTAAAATTGCTGGAGCGAAAGACAAATTAGCAACGAAATGTACGGAACAATATCACATACTGGCAATTACCATCCAATTTACTGATTGGAAAATTTTTCCATCAAAATAATAAAGCGAACAATATCTTGAGGCTGGCAAGTGCTAGTTCCCAACAAGAAGTCTCACGCTCACGGTTTTGGTGATCGGGCGTGAAGATGAGGCGGCACGATGAGGGTGCGATCCGACGCAATGGTGAAGATTTGGCTGGGCCACCCAGGGCAGAATCCTCGAAAAGCTCAATCGACCATCAGGTTCACTGCCAAGGCTTGGGAGGCAGCTTCCACCCGCCGTGGGACACAGTAATTTCCTTTGTGCCGACAGTCAGACTGAAGCTCTTGTAGGTTTGCTGTCGCATTTTTGTTACATGCACACAGCTAAAAGCGAACAGGCGCTGGCACACACACACCAGCATACACAACATGCAGCACGCCCGCCAGCCGCACCGAACTCCGATGTCTGCCACCGCGAAAGGAACGAGACAAGTGCTTAGGCGCACGGAGTTGAAAGGGGGAGGGGAAAGAAGCAAGCACACACAAAACGGAGAGCTCGCGGTCTACGCGGTATAGAGCGTGGCAGCGAGGAGAGATGAAATGCGAGCCAGCGACGCAGCCGCCGCTGTTTAAGAGGGAAGAGGGGAGCGCGGGAGAGGAGGAGTCACTGTCCAGCCAGTGCGGCCCTCCACGCAGCCACCTCCAGCTGTCTCTGAGGGTGAGTCACCGTCTAGACAGCTCGGAGGGGGCCGTATACTGAACTGCCATCATTTTCTTGATATTTTGAATCGCTCAACTTCACCGACCATGCGTTTGTGCACCGGACAGCCGCCGCCGCTTTAAATGAAAATGCGAGTTAGTAGACGGAAAGAGGATCATGTAGCCATAACCCAGCGCCCTTCTGCAATAAGGAACACATGGTGTAATAATTACAGTGCAGCGAAATCTGCATATTTGAAATATTAGGAGTCGTAGCTATTTTCTAAATTGGATACAATTTTAACACTAAGCATGCAGGCCATGTTGAGTGTAGAAAAATTGAAGGTCGGCCACATGATGCCAATATTGAATATTTGCAGAAGGTAGACGAAAGCCATATATTGCTAATATACAATCACTATGGCGCCTACATAATTAAGGCCCCGATGAGGTTATATAAAGTCCTGTTGATGTCAGGCATATGGCCCTGATCAGTCCATATAAGGTCATGACGATGCCATATATGCCCTTTATCAGGCCACATAAGGTCGCGAGGATACCATATATGCCCCTGATCAAGCAATATAAGGTCCCATTACCCGTTCAGATATGGATTATATGTTGCATGATATGGCCAAATCTGAGCCATATAAGGGCAACATATTGCGCATATATGACCTTATCTGGCCAAGATAAGGTCTTATTTGCTGCCTTATATATTTGTATCTGGCAGCATATGTTCCATATCTGAAGCAGATATGGGATTTCCGTAAGGGATAGCGCGGGCTGGTCATGTTGTTCATACAGAGCTAGCATTCCCCGTTGGAACGCCAACAGGGACCCACGTTGTAGCGCCAAAATGTGGGATTCTCTATGGGGCTGCGGCTCCGCTCTCACAGCAAACAGCGCTCCGCTAGCTCAGACCACAGTGGTGGCCCCCAAGAACAACATGAACACCGAGGACAAAAGGGTAACCGGTTTAATGGTTTTCCTCAGTCGCGCACGCGCGATCAAGCAATTCACTTCACCTGGTTCCAGTCTTTTCCGGACGCGTCCGCACTGCTGGCCCGTCCGGTCCGCTCTGTGAGAGGTTGCACACCACCACACTCACACACTGCGCACGCCTCCCTCGCCACAGCAGTCGAGAGAGAGAGGGGGGGAGGAGGCTGCCACGTGAAGTGGAGAGGAGATGCAGCGCCTCACCCTCGCCGCCTCACTGTAGCCAGGAGGGGGTAATACGTGCCTGCCCACAATATATATATATATATATATATATATATATATATATAGCGGCAGCCCCCGTTAAGACTTAGCGCGGTGTTTCACAAAACCCAATCAGTACCAAGTGGGTAAATGTTAACAAATTTTGGTGTTTGTAAGTGTCACAATATTTTCCGCAGCTATACTGTGACGAATGTGCATTCTTCGGGACTTGTGGGTTACTTTAATCAAATGGGAAATATATTCCCTACTGGAACTTAAGATTTAAAAGCCCTGCCAGCTCGAGTAAATTCGGGTCTTTTTTCTGTGTGAATCCGAAAATGGGTACGACAGATGTGCAGTAAGCGGGCTACAAAAGCGACATTCGGTGATGACGTGAACAGGGCTTTGGCGCACAGAACAGCAACTGGTATTGCGCTTCTTCACGTATATCGTTTTGCCTCGCAGCTTGGCACATCGAAAGGCCAGTCTCTACCAACTGCGTGGTCTTTATCTTAAAGAGCGACGAAGCGAAACAAACTGGATGGCACCTTAAAGTATACCAGGCAGTCCGAGTTCGGTGCCTTTGAAATCGCATGAAATTTAATTCAACTGAGCAGTTTTAAAGCGTTAGCTGAAATAACCGGAATACATATTGTAACAATTGTTACACAGAAGGACTGCTGTAGCCGTCGAACGAGGACACTGAAGCAGATGAACGAGGGAACGAGGACACCAGGAACAGGCCTAAAATCAACGTCCTCTACTTCTTCAGAAAGCGATCTCCGTTCTTCTCCCTCGAACACGAGTCACTGCCCTTCCCTCCGCAGCATCGCCCCGACGCCATGTTACCGTCAGATAGAAGGGCAGAGACAAATAGCGTACAAGAGTTACACCACAAGTCTGATATCGTGGAATAGACTGCATGCAGACTGAAGGTCCGTTGGGGGGTCAGTGGTAGCGCGGCTTCATTGGCACCACGTGCACAACCTCGCAGAGCTTGCTGTTGTGCGATAAGCGAGCTGTTGAGGCTGGTGCCACCTCAGTGTCACGTCGCTGAGGCGGCGGACAATAATGTAAGGGCCAAAGTAGTGGCGCAGCAATGTTTCGGACAGCCCGCGGCGACGAATGGAAGTCCAGACCCAGGTAACACAATGTGGGCTATGAAGGCGGGCCCCTGATGGGTCCGATGTAGGCAATGCAGGATAGCCCCGGTGGGCTCAATGTGGGTGCTGCTAGGGTGCCTCGATGTCAGCGCCGCCGTTCAGGGTGGTGCCACGGCCGCTCGATGGAAGCGCAGGTGCGGCCTGCTGCGTCGCGCCGCCGTCAATGGGCGAGCGTGTCCTTGGCGAGTTTACAGTTGCGTCCGCTGTTTCTGCTGAGGGCGCCACTGTTCAGGGACACGTCACCGTCGGGATTGCGGGCTCGCGGCGCGCGGTTTTGATCGTCTCTGGATGCGTTCGCCTCAGGTCGGCGTAATCAACTCAAGTTTTATTGTGTGCGCGTGTGTGAGCTCGGTTACGTCTAGACGGGACGCGTTTACGTTGTGTGCTGGGCTCACTTCGTGCTTTTTGCTGTGCGCACGTGCGGTGGTCCGTCTCACGCGTGCGGCGCAATGCCGCGAAACTGCTGTGTGCCGCTCTGCGACACAAACGCGAGAAAAGACCCTACCGTGAGGTATCATGAGTTCCCATGCGACTTCCAGCGTAGGGAAGCGTGGCTCAAGAATATCTCCCGCCAAGGACAAGCGGGAAAAAGTAGCAAGTGGGCGCCTAGCGACAGGTCTCTGGTATGTTCCTTACATTTCACAGAGAATGACTACAAAATGAATACCAAGGTGAGGCTCCTGCTTCCCACTGCAGTCCTGACTGTGTTTCATAGATATCCCCAGTACATGCAAAAGGACAATGTCCAGTCTAGAAAACGCCGTCGAATAAGCTCGGCTCAGTTTTACGTTGTTTGCAACAGGTTATTCAAATGAATTTAATAATTGCAGCTTCCACTAAGTCTTAACACGCGGGCTAAACAGTGACCCTGTGGAATCGCTGTTTAGCTGTCTTCGGCAGTTCAACGGTGGCAACGACCGGGTGGATGCCAGGACTGCACTTTTGACAGCGGAGGAACTGCTAAAGGTACTGCTTAAAAATATTCCAAAGTGTGCTCATCAAGGTCACATTAACATGGTGATTACTTGGGCCAGTTCTTGTGTCCCCGTGTCTTTCGCTGGTACAATATGCAAGGTCACATTCCTCTCTTTTATTTTTCAGGTTGGCATCCTTCAAGCAGCGAGAAGTGGCAATGCACCCACTTCTCTCTGAAATGAAAGCAGCGCTGAGGGTAACAAGTCCAGATGCTGAAACATATGCTCTGCCAACTGCCATTGAATTTGCTACCAGGGAGCTGACCAGTGAACTCGGATTTTTAACTCTGTGTTCTGAAGCAGAGGAACACTTTGAGGTGGCACCAGTAGCGTTCCTCGCTGGTTATGTTGCGAGAACATGTCAGGAAAAGGTATGAACAGTTTTTTTTTACATAAACATACACATTGTTATAAATTTTCCTCTTGTCTGAACGGCCTTGGAAGTAAAGAAACCTGTGCATACAATATTTGTTTATACTCTTGAGATTGTCTGAGTAGGAGCCATTGCGATAGCGTTAAAAGCCCCGTTCCGCAGAAACAATGGCGACCGCCTTGTCGGCAAAACGCCGTGAAAATGTCTGTGACAGGAGGTTTTTTACAGGTGATGTGGCCGGACCTTGATTGTTCGGCGGGATGTGTGGTGCAACGAGACCACATGACATGATAAAGTTGGCAGGAGCTGCGAACTCTGCAGCTTCATTAAGATGAGAGGGTGAGATGGGACTGGAAACCGGGATCCTTGGATCATGAGTCAGGCACGCTACACCGAGACTACACAGGGACGTTCGTATGACTTGGTTAAAGCGGGGCTTTATATCTGTGTCGGGTGGTATATTTCACATAATGTGGTTGCCTCCGACTGTATGCTAAAGAGTATGCATGAAAGGGATAGAGGCGGTAATTAAGAGATGTGTATAATAAGCGGGTAGCAAGTGCATGTATGCTAACGAGGATCCGTAAGGGGAGAAAGCTCGAAATTTGTCTACCACTATACCAAGTTGTTGGTTTATGTGATATTTTCTGATGGTTTTCAGGTTACGTGCGAGTCTTGCAAGACCCTGTTGAAGGAACCAGAGCCAACCGACCCTGTTTACGGGCTAATGAAAAACATGGACAACGGAGGCTTGGTATACCCCAAAATGGAAGCAATCAAGCCTTTTCAGCTTACGTGCGTCTTCATTAACCGGATAATGAAGTCTCAAAAGGTCCGGCGAAGCAGCAAGCTGTGTGAACTGTTCATTTCAGTATTGCTTCCGCACTTTACACAGTACCCGCAGTTAATCTGCGAAAAAAACAACCGTGCCCACACTGAGGAGCTTTGCAATATATTCCTAAGTAAGTTGCTGCGCCCACTGATAGCGAACTGGGCCGGGAATCTCAACGCAACAGTAAAGCGACTTTTAAGGCTATGCCATAAACCTCTCTCCAGGAAGGTTCTCCGTTTGTGAACGTCTTCTTCCTCTTTTTGTGTAACTGTGCAATAAATGTATCTAGTCTTGCTGAAGCAGTTTGTTGTGGTTTCCTCGGCTCCAGTTGCGCTTAGAAAAATTCACAACTTCATTATACTAAATGTATTTTTTTCCTAAATTACAACAGTTTACAACCTTGATGTTCCACGGAAATGTGCTGAATATCAGCGAAGCATTAAGCAATTTTTCTGATAACGGGTAAATTAGTTTCAAACTGGAAGACTTGATGCGCAATCTTGAGACTAGAAATTGTTGAACGCTAGCTGTAAGTTGCACAGTAGAGTACAGTCGCCCAGTCACAGTAGGATCACATTTTCTTATTGGATTGCGCTGGCAGCATAGAACAGGTTGACATCAATCTTTTGTATACGCGTTTTATGCAAGAATGAGTAAACGGTGTGAAAATGACACGCGAGGAATTCGCGACATTGTGATGTAAAGGATAATGCATTGTGCTACCTTGGCCGCTGAACAGCTTCCAATTGCTGACAGACGAGTGAAATTTTCATCTGACAACCAATTTGACCCGAATGCACATCACGGTAAAGCGCGAACTATCGAGCGGCTTTGAACTACCGTCACAATAAGTTTTGGGTGTACACGCCAGTATATACATCCTTGCGAAGAAAACGCGGTAGTGCTGACATGTTCACACTAGACATGACAGTATATAGGAATTCATGTTTCAAAATTGTGTGAAGTGGAGCTCTTAAATCCTTAAAACAGTAAGCTCCGACCGTACCAACGCCTCGCTCAAAGCGCAGCCAGGCGCAGCTCTCCGCGCGCGGCTGTCCCCGAACGGTGGCGCCGCGGCGGTGGCGACGGGAAGCAGACGCCTCCCGCGGGTTTCGGGCGATGTAGCAGGCCGCACCTAGTGCGCGCTTCCATCGAGCGGCCGTGGTGGTGCCATCCTTTGACGGGCCCCACGCCGCCTCTTTCGCGCTGCGGCGCCATGTTGAATCACGAAGGGCGATCGGTGCGGTCGCAGTTGCATGTGCGTTGTTCTAGGCTGCGGATAACTCGCTGGTGGTTTTACTTATTTGAAATTGTTCGACCACGTGTCTTACGAGCTTGTCAGGTCAACAAAATGAGCATAACAAGAATTTGAGTGTGCCGATATGCACTGGGTGAACCCGTAAAGGACTAGGTTGTTTTCATTTCCCCTGGGGTTGAAAGGGAAGATAGAAGTGGGACCGACGGAAAATAACTAAGTCATATACCGGCGATGTAAGTTTCAAGACAGTTTTGACCTATATTTTGTTTTGAACATTGTTTTTCTATTCGCGTAGTGTCATAGCTAGAGTGGAATGAAGATGCTTTTTGGTAGCGATGTCTCGCGGATCTCAAGTCAAGGCTCCTAGCTTATTTCTTTAGATAAGTACGTATTTCACCGTTGTAATCGCAAGCGATGTAGCGAAATTTTGCTTGCGGGTATATATTTGCAACACGATAAATGCGCTGTTCATTCATTGCCGTGCTTTCTATTATGTTGCGGAGAAAAATGCCTAAGCATGATGTGACATATGTAAACATGCCGTCAACACGCATTATATTACTGAAAATTTTCCTGGGTTTTCTGGATCGACATTTGTCGTAGACTGCGCATTGTTTATAAATATGCGAGGTTCGGTAATGTTCAGCAAAATTTTTATGAAAACGTCCTCTTCATTACTTTGGATAATATTTTTCAAAGTATTTCTTTGTATGACTTTGAATTAACCTTACTAATCACGGTTGGTGTTTTACCTTTCCTTAGTAGCACTTTGATGAGGACGAGTTTGGAGAGAAATTGATAAGATGGACGCCGTCTGTTAAATTTCAGAGCTTTTACCATGCTCTTTTACTGTAGATGTTAGTGGAGAGTATAATTTCTTCAATTTCCAGTGATTCAAAACAACAGCACTTGTTTTTAATTATTTATTCAGCTCAACAGAAGCCGAGTAAATTCTCTGCGAGACGGCCTGCCTAATGTACACCTCCTGGAAAGGAAGACAGCAGCTCCTCCTCAACTGTTGGTGCAGAGGCCGGCTAAGCGAATTTGAGGATTGTGACGACTATTATGGCAGCTATACTGTGCTGATGTCAGCTTGGTGTAGAGTGCTTTGTTTTAACTGTTATACCACACTCTACACATCAGCTTTACCAGTCTTTCTTGCTCGCTAGTTCGTGGTTGATGTCTTTCCTTTTTTTTTCATTTTCATCATTGCTGCGAATGCTTTCACACTGCGCACATAAAAAATGTTTGCTCTAAGTTTGTTACATAATTCGTGATTTGCATCTCTTTTCACGCTTTGCTTTCATATCTTTTCTACAAAGGTTACAATCGACTATGCATACACAATATATATGTCCTTCCGGCTCGGTAATTTATATTAACGTTTGCATTTTTTCCATGTTCGACTGCACTCAACAGTAGAAAAATGATTTGCATTTTACGTAAAAAAAAAACAACAGCGGAAGCGATGCGTTCATAAGAGTACAAGGGCGGTGCTGGAAACACAAAATGAAATTTCATGGAAAAACAATTCAGTGGTGTTTTCAGCGTCAACCGGTGTACTTGTTTTCATTATGAACATGTTGTTTCGGCTGTTCTTTTTTCACATACCAGGCATCAACTGGATCAACAAGCTACGCCTTTTCAAATTCGCATCGTATTCGGCTTTGTTGTCTTTACTGTCTGCTAGGGGTGAGGTTGATAAGTTAAGTTACATACTTGTCTGCATCAGCAATAAACATCAACTTTTAGGCGTCTAGCATTTATTTTTACAGCAGCCTGACTGTTCAGTACCCAATCAGAAAATGTAGTTCAGGCACAGCCAAAATAATGCAGCTTTTTCAATCAAACCCTTTATGGTTGCTTTATTTTTGCAATGAATGATTTTTTAAAGTTGATTACTCTTAATTTTGGATTTAAAATTTTTAGAAAATAGCATCTATAGTTTATGATGACCTCAAATTAATCATTTGTGTAGGTTCACATGCATAGTTTATTAATCACTAGAGATCGCCATGAATAAAATAAAGCAGAGGAATAGCAGTCGAGCAACCGCTGCATAAGTCTATGGTGCAAGCGAACTCGACATGCGAGCAAGTTCATGGACTTCCGGCGAATGGGCGCCCAGGAGGAAAAGGAAACAGAGTGAAAACCTTACTTAATCATGTATGCTATCAACAACTAGAGAAGTCGGTTTTCGAGGGAGCCGAGAAAAAAAAGCCGCTGTCGCAACGTTCGTATACTGAAGTTCACACATAATTAGTATATACAAGCGTCTGCCTGCAAACAGATGTAATTGCTCCTTGTAAGCAATATACGGCCAAACAACTCGCATTTTCACTTCGAATGATTAGAAAGAGACCGACATCAGTTTCTGCGAGCTCATAAAAGAGAAACAGCCAGCGCAAAGAAAACAAATCCAACCGCAGGGCGCGAGCGGCTGTCAACAAAACTACGGATAAAAAAAGAATGCCATGTGGGAAACAATAAGATGATTTCTTCAACCCGCATAGGGTAGCAGAACATGCTGGCGAAAGGATCTGTTAAATATTAACAGATTTTCCAGTCCCACAGCCGCACAAGTTCGGCCACTTGAGGCCGTAAAATTAAGTCGTACAATTACGTGCTCGACAATCCGATATGTAAAATGGCTATTGAGAGTGAAATTTCACACAGTGCGATACTTATGGAAATGACAATTCGACTCAAAGCCCCCTGAAGCGCCGAAATCAAAAACGGCGCCGTTACGTATGCTAGCGCAGCGGATCCCGTGTGCTTCAATATGGCGGCGTCGGCGAGGTTGTCGCCACCCTGGACGGCGGCGCTGACATCGAGGCACCCTAGGTGCTGCAAGAGGGGCCGACGTAGGTCTGAAGAGGGCTGTCGACAAAGCCCCGATGGGCCCCACTAGGGACCGATTCAGGCAGCCCTTTCGGAGCTGGCCACATTTTCCCCGCATTGCCAAAAGGGCATATCCCGCCAACTCCCCACGAAGGTCCTACTTTGGACAGATTCGGGCAGCCTCTCTGGATGAGCATTTATTTTTTTTTTATTTCGGTTAGCCCCTCAGCGAATGAAATAGGACCGATGCGGGCTCTATAGCGCAAGGCGCACTTGGGCTTGCCCACCATATTCTCATAGGGATCCGAAGCAGGAAATTTATGGGAAGCCCTTGTCCAAGTTTTCCCAATCCTTATTTATGCACATAATGAAGTAATTATTTTATGTATGTCTACTCTTTCTAAACAGCAACAATAATAACTTTTACAATAATTCTTAACATTAATTGCCTTTTCAGATGGAAGGAAGGATGCACTAGGTGCGATCCTCCTGTGAGGGTACAGACCTCAACCTGCGACCACCATCATCCTTTAATTTAGCCTAAATGACTTCATGTACATCTTATACAGGCTATGGAAATGTGTGTTCTGAACAGTAATTTCATACTTAGTGTTGCAGGCTATCCACAGCAACCACATTAGGAGCAACAGTTAGCAATCAGTATGTTTTAGTCGTTTTAGCGCAATTTGCATGAGCGCGATAACTAAAGCCACGTAATATTTCTAACCGACTAAACAATGCAAGAATTGTTATACAAATAATCTATATTAGTAATATAGGGCAGCCGCCAGTACAAATAAAGGTTGGAAAGAATCATTACACAATTGAACGCACACCTTCTAGCCCCATTGCGGCCGATGTGGGACCTACAGCGGTTTTGTGTGGGCAGCCCCAATTGGGCTGGGTGTTGTTTGTGAAAAGCCCACTTGCTGTTGCACGTGCCTTCCAAACCCCCACAAGGGACCGATTTTGCTATCATGCCTGCCTGCCCGCCTTCCAGCCTCATTACGGCCCATGTGGGATATAAATCAGTTTTGTGCGGGCAGCCCCGATTGGGCTGGGTGTTGTTTTTGAACTTAGAGCCCACCTGCGGTTGCACGTGCCTTCAAATTTCCCACAAGGGACCAATTTTGGTACCTTGCGGGCACGCCCGCCTTCCAGCCCCATTACAGCCTATGTGGGACCTAAAGCGCTTTAGCTAAGGCTGCCTCATTTGGGCTTCACAAGGGCTTGCCCAAATTGACCTCTTATTCATATTTGGCCTGCCCTTAAGTAACCTACAAGGGGCCGATTGGGGCAGCATGTTGGCATGCTCATTTTTTTTGCCCACTACGGCCGATGTAGGTCCCACAAAGATTTTATGGGGGCGGCCCCATTTCGGATCTATGAGGGCTTTCCCGTAAAGAGCCCACATTTAGGTTCGCTTGCCCTCAAATATCCGACAAGGGACCCTTGTGGTCTGGATGCAGGAATGTGCTCTGCATTAGCCCGAGCAATGCCGCTATGGGACCCATGCAGTAAGAACAGGGGCACGCCCAAATGTGGCTTGCCCACTTTTGCCCCATCGGGGACCGATGCAGGTTTTTTGATGGTTGCCCCAGCCCCACTTGCCTACATCGGACCTACTGGGGCCCCACATTCGGTGCTACCTGGGGACCCACACATAGTCGTATGGCTTGTAGGTAACATAGCGGCGCCCAAAATTGTAGCGGTCAGCATCGATCTGCTGCTGACGGTGAATACGTTGTCCGGACAGTTGCCGCGCTTCTTCCGCTAGCTGGCCATAAGTGGCGACGTCGACGTCAAGTTCAGTCTCACAGTCAAAAGTGTCCACGGTTAGCATAGCATCCAGCGGGATTGTACCCTGACCCTCGGATACTAATTCGAACGGAGTCAGCCGCGTCGTTTCTTACTGCGTGGTATTATACGCGAATGTTGGATATGGAGGAATTTGCTTCCATGGCTTGTGCTCGACATAAACATACCTTCAACTGGAAAGCATGTTGGTCAAAGTCCTGTTACAGCGTTCCACCAGGACATTTTCTGCGGGTGGAAGGCTGTTGTACATCTGTGGCTGGTGTGCGTGAGCTTCAGCACAGTCTGAGTGAAGCGAGTCATAAATGCAACTCCACGGTTGGTAATAATAGGTGCAGGAGCGCCATGACGAAGGGCGATGTTGTGGACAAAGAATTCGGCGACTTCACCAGAAGTACCGCTTGGAAGTCACCTGGTCTCAGCGTACCTTGTCAAGTAATCCGTCGCGACCAGAATCCACTGTTTTCCAGTGGACGACTTTAGAAAAGGTACAAGGAGGTTTATACCAATTTGCGGAAAAGGGGTCTCGGGGGTGCTATGTGCTGAAGAAAGCCAGCTGGTTTGAGAGGAGGAGATTTGCTTTGTTGACAGTCACGGCACGCTGTTACGTATTTAAGCACTGATGGTAGTAAATTTAGCCACTAATACTTCAGCCGTGTCTTTGCAAGTGTGCGACTCACCTTCAAGTGGCTGGCCGATGGTTCATCATGGCAAGCGCTCAAGATTTTCGACCGCAACTGAAATGGCACAATAAGCAGAAACGTCCTCTTGTTGCTGTCAAATTTACGCTTGTAGAGGACTCCACGCCACAGAGTGAAGGACAGCTGCCAGCGGCAAAACACACGATACGTAAGCATTAAAACCTTCCAGGCACTCAATGAGCCCCGCCAACTCAGAGTCAGGCCGTTGAAGCTGCGCCATACGGGAGACGATTAATGCACTAAAACTAAAATCTTCAGTGATATCTTGTGCAAGCGGTTGCACGGGCGCTCGTGATAAACAGTCCGCGTCTTGGTGCTACCGGCCCGACTTATAGACGTCTGTCATGTCTATACTCCTGTAGCCGAAGGCTCCATGTTCCAACTGGCCAGAAGAATCTTTAATTCTGGCTATTATTCACTTAAACAGCGCGAACAAGAAGACACAGGACAAGATAAAAGGAAGCCGGAGTACAAGCACTGACTCATAACTATACTTAAGCCTTTATACCAAGGCCCAGATAAAAAGCAAATATGACGAAAACGAAACAGTCACCTGAAACAACCCTTGGGTTCACCTGCTGCACAAAAAGTCACTAAAAAAAGACATCTCTTTGCTTGAAAAAGCAAGAGAAGTCTTGCTGACACACTTATTGTCCGTTGAAATACAATATGATTCAACTCTCTCGACATCTTTTCTTGCCTAAGCCTTGGAGTAAAGGGCTTAGGCATAGTTGTGAGTCAGCGCTTGTACTGTGGCTTCCTTTTTCTCTTGTCCTGTGCCTTCTTCGCGCGGTTTAAATTAATAATGTATGTTCAACAACTCGCGCAGCAAAGTGTCTTGTTAATTCTGGCTGGCCATCTTAGCGAGTGATGATCACTGACCACACGAAATGGTCGTCCGTAGACTTATGGTCGGGACCTACTCAGAGCCCAGACGACGGCAAAACACTTCTTCTGTTGTCTAATAGAACATTTATGACTCGCGTAGGCGATGACTCGTTCTGCACCGTCCTGCGACTGTATGAGGATCACTTCGAGGCAGACATTGCCGGTGTGAGTGTGGACACCAGTGTCTGCCTTCTCGTCAAAATGAGCTAGTATTGGTGGACTTTGAAGGTTTCGGCAAAGTTCCTTGAAGCTTTCGTCTTGGGTACTCCCCCATAACAATGGTGCGTCATCTGGAGTGAAGGCTGTCAATGGCTTCGTTAGGCGAAAATATTTTTGAACGAAGCAGCGGTAATACTAAAATCGTCCCACAAAGCGTAGGAAGGCCTTCTTGTCGGTAGGGCATGCGAAACTGGAGACGGCGGAAGTTTTGTCAGGGTCTGGGAGAATACCTTGTGCGCTGATAACACGTTCTAAGAAAAGGAGCTCCATGAAAGCAAACAATATTTCTCTGGCTTGATGGTTAGTTGTGTAGATTGGAGAGCTTGAAGCACAATGCGCAATCGCCATAAGCGTTGGTCGAGGATAGACGAAAAAATTACCACGTCGTCCAGGTACACAAGGCACAACTTCCACTTCAGACCAGCTAAGGCAGTGTCCATCATGGGTTGAAACACGGCCGGAGCGAAGCAAAACCCAAAGGGAGCACCTGAAATTCATATCGACGATAAGGATTCACGAAGGCCGTTTTCTCGCGGTTTCGCTCGTCCAGCTCTATCTGCGAATATCCACTTTTAAATTCTAAGGAAAAAATATGACGCCGTGGAGTAGGTACCGTGCATCTTTGATCCTGGACAGTGGGTATACGTCATTCTAGTAACATTATTCAGATTGTGGCAATCAACACAGAACCGCAACCTGTTGTCTTTATTTTTCACCAGAACCACCTGCGACGCCCACGGACTTGCTCACGGCTGTATCACATCATCTGCAAGCATTTCATCGACTTGCGTTCTAGCAGCCTTGCGTTCTTTAAGGAATACGATACCGACGCTGGCAAATTGGTGGGGTGGCCGAATCGGTGACGATGCGATGCTTGGCTGCAGGCGTACATCCGACCGTGGAGCTCCTTACGAAGCAATCTCATAAATCAAATAACAGGTAGGACTGACGGTTGATGAGGTGACAAGCCCGGGTTAATTTTAGCCTTCTCAAGAGTTCACATGGTGTGGCATCTTCGCGAAGATTCATCTCCCCGGGGAACAGATTCGGCAGGTGATATTGTAGAAAGAACTCTCGTATGTCGTTCACCGAAAATAACACGACAGTTATGATAAATAATATAAGATAGAAAACGCAAAGCACGATTTTTAACCTGGGAGGGTCCATGAGAACATGAAAACGTATCGTTCACTGAGGAGTGCTAAATCAGTTCTGGTCATGAAAAAATAAGCTACTGCTAAAAATATTAAGATGACCAAAATGAGCAGCACAATGGCTGTATCTCTTTTTTTGTCTGTATTCACGCCTAAGGACCAGGAAAAGCTAGATGCGCATATTACCCTGAGGTTTTCCAAAAAAAAATAAAAGAGCACTGCAGAAGCTGCATTTGAGTAATGCGAAAGCACGGATGCTACTGTTGGTTGTTATAGTTGCTCTCTAGTTGTTTATTTTAGTTCTTGTTCGCTCATTTTAGTCTTGGGTACTTTCAAATTGCTCGCTAATACCTTCCCATGCCCCTTTTTGGCTCGACTTCAGTTGCCGTGACGCCACATTCTTGCCGGCACCTTATTTGACTAAGTTAATTAACTATTTTAGTATTTGATACATTGAAATGTGGCGCCAAGTCATTGGCTTATGAGACCATTTTCGAATTTACTTTTACATTTATGCCACTCATTAACTTCTACAATTTCTCAATTATTCACACCTGTTACAGACAATTTTTATCCTATTTGCCCGCAAATATTTACCTATTAACCATTTGGCCTAATTATTCTTTCGGCCACAACATCACATCACCCTCTATTGACGGTTACCACTCACTAACCTCTACCTCTTTTCAATTACTCAAAACTGCTGCGGACACGATTTTGCTGACGCGGCCTGCGGACGCGGTCTACAGACAGAAATCTGTGAACATAGCGAAGTAATGCTTTCGGATTAACAACTAAGACAATACACAGATGCCTTCCAAAAGCCAAGCATACAGACTCTGTTTCAATAGATAGTTTGAGTCCAATTTCCCAGCGTTACAGACGCCACTGTGAAAACCTGGCGACTCTATTCTCACCACACATGCACAAGACGTACCACCTGGAATATCATTATATATGGAAAGTTAGAATCAGTTTCTCAAACAAACATTCGTTAAATATAATCACCCGAATTTGGTCGCGGAATGGGTTCAATCAACGATTCTTAATTTTTCAAAATAACAGTCGAGAAACGCATCCTAGAAAAAGTACACAGAAGTAGGTGCTGAGTAAAAAATTTACAAGGGTTCAACGCTGCTGAACCAAATATTGAGCGAAAGCATTAGCTGCGAGTGACCGAGCGTTCTTCTCTTGTACTTCCGCAGCCCACATTTAAAGCCCCACCTTAACCAAGCCGTATGAACGTGCCTTAGTGGCCTATAAGGGTAATGTGAATGCCAGGGTCCTAGCAGGCTCATTCTGACATAACCGCTCTATGTAAAACGAGAGACCCAAGTTGGCAGCTCCTGCCAGTCCATGTGTCAGGTGGGGGTGACGTCACACCTTCACGTGGGTAAGACGTGGCTACTGCCGCGCTACGCTGAAGGCTCGAAATGTAGAGTAGTATTGCCTTCGCAGTAAAATTGTGGATACTGGCGCATGGTACGTTGTTCCCTCTACTTTCAGAGGACCACTTTCATAACACTATCTGCTACGCATGTGAACATTAGAGATCGTTGTTTCACTTATCGAAATTCGGACCGGCCAAAAATGCGGGTACAACACGATGGCACAGGCCACTGTCCAATCTCCCTTGTGCCCCTGTGATGTGATCGAAGTTTTCTCACCATAATCTCCTTTTCTGTTTCCACGATCGGATTTGTCATGTTGATTCGTAGGAGAGAGCACCACGAAGACAGTAACCGGTACTTCTTCTGAATCGACCGGCTGCAGCATGATGTAAAGAAAATATTAATGGCCATTCGTGATTAGTATTTTACACACTCACCTTGATTTTGGTCTTCCTTTGAGAGATATATTATCAAGCATCGGTCAGTCGCGTGCACGATATCGTACATCCAATTTATGCGTCGGTCTCGCCGTGTGAGGTCTGCGATAAAGGCAGGATATACACTATTTTGAAGTGAAGTAGGGAATCAGAAAAGGGGCAAGAAGGATGTTTTAGTAAATATCCAACGAAGCTAAAGTGAAGGCACCACTCTCAAAAGTGCTGCACCACCATCATGATTGCAATTATTACAAAGAGTTCTGCGGCCTGTTTGTCGTTTTGTTGAGCACCTCACAATGAGCACAGGCAGGGATATTTTGTCAATGGTGTCATCTGCCTAAAATGAACTTTAGAGCCATTCGCTGACTTGAATCATATTTTAGCGGGGTGATGTATAAAGCTGTTTGCGGATGCATGTACCGTTCTATGACGAAACATGCGCCACATTTTTAAAATGTACCAAACGCAAACATGAGCCACACTTCATGAGCTGCGCTGTCACATGGGAGTAGCCTCTTAAAGTCACGTGCTGCTCTCTTCAAATTCGTCCTCTTTCTATTCTACGCAGCTAACTTCGGTTGTTAGATACGTTTCCTCGTTAGACCGCGGCTGTGGCCTATTTCGTCCGTCGTAGGCACTTCCGCTGCTGTTTGTGTAAAAGATAAGATATCTTTAGTGATGATGGCAAGCATTAGCAGATAAAACATAGTTGAAAGCGTTTCATATTCAACGGGGTAGCGAATCCCAATGCACGCTATGAGGCTCCAAGGACTCCGAAACACCTGCTGGATTCATTTGGAAACCGTTATTAGTTGAAGTGCGAAAACATTTGACTTCGTTTTTTTGCTTCACTACGGCTGCATTCTGTCTATGCTCATGCAAAAGCCTAGACGGCCAGCGGAATCAACGTCCTGCTTTGGGTGAGGCTTTAATGCAGCTCGCGACTTCACAAGCGGGGGCGCTGCGAACGCGCGACGTGAGCAGACGCGTGTGTTCCGGCTCCGCCAATTTGCGGCTGGGGCCGCGTCCCAAATCATCCTCCTCCGGCAAAACTGGCTTCGATCGATCCGAAAAACCAAGCGGAACATCTGGATACAAAAGTCGTCCAGGTAGGCCGATTTTCTTCAAATCAATACTACGTGAATTATCGGTCAGTTTCTATTAGGCGCTTGATATATCAATAGTACTAACCTCAAGGATCCTCACGCCGTTCCTCTGTGCTGCAATCGCGTTCACGTTTTTTCCTTGTTTGCTTTGTTTGTCTGTTCAAAACGCACAAAATTCCATGGTCCAATTTTTTTTGCTCCTGGAGGCGCAGCATTTATTCCCCTGATGGCGCCTTTGGTGTCTGCTACCCGAGCATTCTGTACAACTTGATATGTATGTCCCTGTACACATCGCGTTTGGAAACTGGCACACCATAAACGTCGCCATTGCGGGTCTTTCAGATAATCCAGGAAAGGAGTAAAACCAAGTACAATGGAGTGACTTATTCCGCGAGATCAGTTCGTTTGACTTCGTGGTAGAATGAATTCACAATTTTCTTCAAGACGATAGCAATGACCAAATACAATAGCTGCTCTGTATTCTTTGTGGTCGCAACTAGAAACACAGACTAAAGGATCTCTGCAAATAGTTAGCGAACATTACTGCTGGAACATTTACTTCGCACAGGCCATCTCAAAGTACAAAATGATAGTCGTAGACTGTGACTTCAAAGGGGGTGACAGGGTTAAAAATTTCATGCGCTTCCAGCGCCGGCTCGATAATTTCGCCATGTAAACAAATTATCAACCTAGATCTTGTAACCACAAACTCTCCCTTTTAGAGTTAACAAAATAGAAATTAGAGACAAAGAAAATAATTAAATGTGAAACCGCCGAGAACCACACACACAAGCAAAGAAGACTCGACAGAGCGCCTCCCTTTCCTGGCTTGTGTGTGCGTGCTTTTCGTCGCCTTTAAATTTACCAGGATCATCTATAACTAACCCAACAAGAAGCTCCCTTATTATTGAATACAATTCACAACTAGCCTTTTAAACCTTGCTGGTAACTTTAATTCTCATCGCCACACGTGATTGGCAGCAGGATAAATTCGTTGGGAGAAAAGCTTGTCTCTTTTATTTCCTTCCATGAGATGCGATTAGTGCGACAAAATATAATTAAAGCTTTTTATAGCATCTGCGACAGTTTCCTGCTTCTTGATCAGTGAATAATGAAAGCATCATGAGCACTTTTGATATTAGAACGCACTAACGATTCAATACCCAACTATGTTGTCACCACAGTATTTGCAAAATAGAGCCCTTCTAAATGTCCGGAAGACACTGAAAAGCACTTTTTAAAACACGCTTAGAAAAATAAAAAACACCCATTTTAATTTATGCAAAAGTGTGGAAGTCTAAAAAGCAGCAGAAAACACTGCATCTGTCTTGTCCTCAATGGCAGCATTTGAATACAACTGAAGGTAAAGGTGTGTTCACGCACGTAGAAATCTCAACGTAAAACGCAAAACCTGGAGGCTGGCTGAAGGACACAGAAATATCTTTAGCGTTGGGTCCTTCTTCCTTCTTTGGCACCACTTCGAAGTACTCGTCACTTTGACAGGTGACATGTCTTTCACACACAGATAGACGAAGGACGATGAACTTGCAGTAACAAATGAGACGCGTTTATAAGCGAACACTCAAAATACACAAAGTATTTACAAAGGCAAGAGAAGCGACTACACTTTTACAGCAGAGGCTGACTGAAAACTAAGCGTACCTTTATGATCTGCCACACTGACACTCGAACCCAAAACGTTTTCATGACTTCTCTAAACCGGGGTCTGCTCCCGCTTTCTACTACCGCTGTCACAGATTCCTTCAGAATCGACAGTCGCCACGTGGTGAGGTACTAAATAGCCGTGACCGAATGTTCGCGATTGGTGAAAGGAAGATAGTGAACTACAGCTTCTCTATTGGACATTTATGTGCACATGTAAACGAGCAAAATGTGCAGCGATGTCCATATCTGACAATATGAAGCAAGCATTTCAGTTACTGCATATCATTACGGAGTAGAAGCGTGCAAACACAAGCAAAAAAACCAGCTTAAAGAAAGAGATGGTGCTGATTGTTCTTTTGTAACCCATAAAATTGGTGGGCAAGGAAAATATGCTGTCACAACATACAATCTTTAGCGAAATTTGCATTTGTGCACATACATCTGTATATTTAGAGAAGAGATTATTGTATTTGTTTAGATACTCTTACGCACGAAGGAGGAAGAAAAGGACAGTGGCACGGGCAGGAGCGCGCACGCTAGGCCCGCACACAGATTCATTAAACGTCATCTCAGGAGTCACGACCGACGAGCATCTTCTCTCTGTCCTCTGTTCTCTTGTTTTTATAGGCTTGCCGCATCGTAACATTTCGTTGGAGGTGCGGTGTACGTCATCCCGATCCTCACCCTGGAGCATCGACGCCATCTGTAAGCCGGGACCACTGACCGAGGGCCCAGAGATATCTCCGAGCACCTTCGCCCCAGCCATTCAAGCCCTGACCTTACCAACTACCACCGCCCAGGCCCCAGCCAGGACCTGAAGACAAGGAGAACTTACAGACCAATCAGAACCGAGACGAAGGACCCGAAAGACCTGAATGACACGAAGGAACCGATGGACACGAACACGCAACCCCCGCCCAACCTGCCGGACGTGAACTTAAGCCATCGGTCCCATGGACTCTGGTGACGGATGGTTGACAGCTTCAAGAGAGGCGGATCACCCACGCATCAGACATCGTACCGGCAAGCCGTCCTATTCTTACTTCTTCCTCTTCTTCAAGCATCCAGACACGCCCATCATCATGCCATGGAATCATCATCGGTAAACTTTTTCGTCTACGATCAGGACGATCGCTCGGTGGCCCCGGGTCATGTTACGGACGGAGGAAGAAGAGGGCAGTGGCGCGGGCAGAAGCGCGCGCACTAGGCCCGTACAGAGATTCATTAAACGTCATCTCAAGACCATCGAGCATCTCCTCTCTGTCCTCTGTTCTCCTGTTTTTATAGGCTTGCCGCATCGTAACAATATTATGTCGGACGTCTCCGCGATCCATTTATTTCGCTTCTACATCTGGAGATCCTTACACAAGATGGCGAATAATGACAACAATTTATGGATACCGAATTACAAAAATGCAGCATGCATTATTGTTCATCAAATAATTGTTGCGAACACTAACAATGCATATAATAAGGTTTTCAACATTTTTTTAATGTTTTTTTTTTTCAAATGTTCGTTATTTGCCCTTATGAACTAAGATATGAACTTCCACTAACTTGAAGCGTCGTTTTCAGTCTTAGTATAAGGTATTATTGCTTGTGTCCTTGTATAGAAAGGCAGATATATTACAATTTAATTCTATATTTTTGTTTTCTTTTAAGACTGCACCATTAAATATGAAACGAAACTTTCTGTAATACTTTATGCCAAAATGAGGAAAATATCGCCTGCCACTTATTGCTGTAAAAGGAATGAAAAGTCACTAAGCTTTAATCGCTTTCGTCTGCTCCATCTGTCATACTTTGTTATGCAATAGGAGTCATGGTCGCTATAATATTTTAGTATGTTAATGACAGATTTTGAAGAAAACAGTGCAAGGCACAAACAGTTCTCAAGTGATCGATATATATTCTGACCATTCCAGGCGGTGAATATAGAAGTTCAATTTGTTCCGTCAAAGCAGCGATAAGCTCAACTTAAAAAAAGCTAACACAAGAAAATTGGTTTGGTACCACGTTACATACTGCCAAAAATAGATTACATGTTATTTCTGAAACGTGTTTGCCTTTGCTCCATTTCATTATTAGTATTATGACGTGCGCAATTTTGCCACGCCTATATATTTCTACCATTTCATAACATCAAATGAAGTATGTTTTATAAATGAAACGGTCACGCATATATAGAAAATATTTACACACTGCCAGGTTGCGAATCACGGCTGCATAAAACCGATTTTGTCTTCAGCTTAAGCAAAGCATTCCTTCCCACGATCTCGCTCTAATTCGCGGGTGGAATTGGTACAGACATGTAGCATTTAGGAAGGATGACGCCAGAAGAAAACAGTCTTTACGCCTTAAAAGGCATTAAAAAAAATTAAACAGACAGGATGTCCTTACTGTTTACGTTGACGAAGAGCCACCCTTGTGTCCCAGAAGTTTCAACTTCCACTTCGATATTGTACTCCCTAGAACAAAACAGGCAATCTCCAATAGTCAGGCAGCGCAAAACACTACTGCACGCCGGGCTAGTGAAGAACACATGGTAACAGACTTTGTCGAGCGTCTCTATAGCAAGGTAGGGGAGCGCTGTATATGGTGAGCATGAAGGAAGAGGGAGAGCGACGTGGCAGCACGTGGAAGCGCCGCACGCCATCTGTTTGGAGCTTCGAAGATCAAGCGGCGCAAAGAGCGTGCGCCATAGCACCCGTAGAACATCGTAGAACAGATCCCCAAAGTATGAAATCTGAAGTACCCCAAAGTATGAAGTATTTTTAAAATACCGCGAAACGTATGCGGGTGCGAGTTGGTACGGCGACCCATAGAAACATATGTAAACACAACTCACCGCAACATTTTACTCGGTTCGGCAGCGTTCAACCCTCATCATCGTTTGGTGAACGTCTTGTACGACGCCCCGACGTCATGTTGCAAAGCGCATTACATTCCCTTGCACGTACTGCAAGTCTGACGACTTGCGGGACCGTTCACAGCACGATAAACTGATCGCGCACAGTTGCAGACAGCAATGCACTACCGGCGCTGTCGCTATTAGACGCTGCGGAGCTGGAGGAGGCCGCGGTGGCTATCGTCAGCTGCGCTGTTGTCTGCTGCAATGCCCAACTCTCGTTCAGTCCGTATTGTCGTAAGGCATTTGAAAACAGCCTGTTAAATGTAGTTCTGTCTAGGATGTATCACTTGAGGGACAGTATTATCTATGCGGCAGCATATCAGACTGTAAACAAAACTACGTGTTTCGCTACATGATCATTTTGTGGGTGTCCGGATTCAAAACATAGATTGTTCCTGGAGTTTAAAAGTAGACCGCCAACGCAATGACGCAGCATACTTCTTCAAAGCGATGGCCAATGTTTAACGACCGGCGACCACTTCTGGTGCTCTGCGAAACAAGAAAAATCTTGCGGTAAGTTCCGTTTACTCGTGTTTTTATGGGTCACCCTCCCAACTTGCACCCCCATACGTTTCGCGGTGTTTTAAAAATACTTCGCCTCGGTCATGAGATTTCATACTTTCACGATCTGTTCTAAGATGTCCACGGTTACTCTTCACCGAATAAGGACATCATAGGTGTCTCGCTAAAATAAAACTGCTTAGCAATATTTCGGTTCCGTGTAGCCCTATGGGCGATAACCCTATTTTTCACCACCAGTCGGCTGCGACGTCGCGAGCGCCCCGTTTATTTGTAAACACGGTGTTGGTCCATAGAAAATTCAGGCAATTTAAATTGAGCATCGAACAGTGGCTTTGTTGCCTATCCTCTCACTAGTGTCCAACCGAGTTGTACAGATTACAACCGTCGGCGGTCTGCATAAACTTACTTTTACATCATTTACTTGTGCTAAGGGCTTACACACACACACACATATATATATATACACAAAACGTCCTGGCATTTCGGATAAGTAAGGCGAATGTGGGTTACACGGAGCATGTTTGATTGCCAGCAGTCAAGATGCCAAACTTGGCACCCCTTGATGAAAAATTATAGTCTTAGTAGGTTAAAGCCAGGAAGACCACTCACGTCTTTTTCGCTCTCTGAAAAGAAAGAGAAAGGTTTATTAAGCATCGCCATCTATTTCTACGTTTCTTCTTTTTCAGGGCGACCTGCTGCCCAGCTCGTCTGTACTTGATTTGTTATTAAGAGAAAGACGGAAATTATTTTCGTTGTTGTGATATATGCTTTATAGGCACAAATTAATATCAACAGATACTAGCAGATGACACAACGAGCCTTACTGCTGCTTGAAGACGCGGTCTTAGTTCTTGGGTTTATGAAAGCAACCACTGAATCGACTCGAACCATATTTTCAGAAGCAAATGTGTGTCTGAGTCTCGCATATGACCTCACTCCAACATAAACACCCGTTTATGACAGGCATTGGATTTGCTGCCCTTCCTAGCGCAGTCAATAGAGGAGAAGAACCTCCTCGCTCCCTGACGTATTGGCGACTGAGTGCACATCTGCGCGCTGTGACCCCTGCGACGTGGCGCTCCCGGAGATGGACTCGCTGAGCAGAGGTGTTCGCTCCGCCTGAAGCATGCTCGTTTGTACACCTGAACCGGTATCCAGCCGCAACTAGACAGGTCGGCGCTGGAGGCCGACCAGGCTTCGGATATTTCTTCGGCTTTTATTGGGCCCCGGCTCGGATGTTCAGGGGAAGATGAGAGGCCGGCGCCAAGCGCGCTCAAATTCCGTGTCAATTTCCTGGACTTCCCATCGCGGTTCCGCATATCTCTCCATCCTCCCATGTGGGTTGGCAATACCGCGCACTCCATGTGAGGTATGAACGCGAAGTTTCACTATCTCATGTGTTCATTCCTCTTCATCATTCGTGCGTAGTCGGTTTCCTGGGGCGTAGCCCGCTTGCTGCCTACCGGTACTCACCTAACCTCAGCCGGCAAGCCATGTGAGAAAGAAACATCCGTTTGTTCTTATGTCTTGGCCGCCTCCACCTGTGTTCGTGTCTCGTGGGCATGGGAATTCCGTGCAGAGTGGACTAGGTTGGATTTCGATCGAAATTTTGCCTCGCGCTCCTGCTAAGGGGAGGCATGTCCGAATTGGGCATCGCCATTTCCTAGCATAAGTGAACAGTTATGCTGCAGCCGGCCTTTGTTCTGTACATTTGCTGGAGTAGCACGCCAGTTCCTCATACAAGTTCGAATTTTCTGTGACGAGAATACACTGCCCCATCAATGCGCAGCAGCGCCACACCTTCAAAGCGGGGTTTGCACACCTGGAGCTAGCTTATCGTTTAATTCAATACTTGTTATGTGTGCAGGCTACATTTGCCTGGGCTCAAAATACAGTGTCTTTTCAGGATGCAAGACCGCGCCATTACAACACATTCAGCGGAGCCGGCAGAAAGCCGTTAGACTCGTAAGCGGCATAGAAAAGAGCGCCGGCTTATATTCACTGGCTACATTTTTAACACACAATGAAAGTACTCCCGAGGGCATGATAGGCAAAATATTTGGGACCAAGGCATGCAAGGGTTGTTGATAGTACATGATAGTACAACGTGCTTGAATTCCCCCGCTGCGTCAAACAGCGACATGTCTTGTGATTCATGGGAGTGAAACCAGTTCGTGGTGGTTTCGCAACGCTTTGTGTTGCTGACCCGCATGGAGCAGGCATTTGAGGCCTTTTGAGTTTCAAAACAATTTAGGATAGTTACAAAGGCACGCTTGCTTGTCATCTTCTTAAGGCGTCAGCTGGCGAGGGCTTTTAGAGCGAATTGTTTAGCTGCTGGAGCAGATGAGCAGCAAGTGGTTTTGTATTTATGGAGGAACTAAAACAAACTTCCAACCTCAAACTTCAGTTGCGGTATACGAGAAGCCCATGGTGGCCTATCTGCTATAGAAGTGCCTGTGTCGAATGCATTCAACATTTGAGAAAATATTTCATCATTCTGCCCTTTGTCAAATGGGGGGGATATGTCCTGGTTGCAATTTTTAAAAGCAATAAAATACCTTTTAGTATCTGTGAGTTGTGGCCGCTACTTGCCTGAAAGACTAACCTGTCACTAAAAGACAGATTTTCTCTTTTTACTTTTATTGTCACACCTTTTATCCTTCATCATAAATAAGGACGTTCATTTTGGGAGTAGATTCGCTGATTGTTCGGAAAACATTTTACCAAAACCAAATCCTCCTGCCAACGTAAATGATGCTACTCAATATGGGCGCTCCTTGGCTGAGTGTTTGCTAAACATTTCGCCCATAGGAAGCGGCATGAACTGCTAGGTGTTACTCCGGCTGCCGCTAGATTCGGCAAAATGCTACTTACAGATAACCGCTGCTTTTATCTTTCAGCCCTGCATCAGTGCGAGAGACTATGGACAATAGATAACGTCTCTCTCACACCGCTCACTCCCTTTATCAAACTATTAATGTGGTACACAAATGTACAACGGTCTACCTATTCGCTTGAGTGAGTCTGCTGCCTACACATCAAGAAGGCACTTTCCTCCCCACTCATTTTAGGCTAACAAATTTTGTAGCCAGAGCAGCAAATAATTCCTTGATACGTTAACCAAAACATCAATTGGCCAAAACTCCTCTAGCCCTGGCTTTGTGTCAATATCATGTGCGAGTAGACATATCAAACGTTCTGCCTGGAGCGACCAGCCTTAGTGATCCTGTGTATATGTGGAAGTCATCTATTACACTGGCACGGGCCCCGATGGGTTATCTGGTATGTGCAGTTGCAGCATAATCTTGCTGCCACTTGCAGACCAAGTTCGCAATTGCGAGTGACATTTGATGTGCAAGGCAACAGATCTTTAGTGAATAGAGAGATCAGTGGTCACGCTGAAGGCACAGTTAATCTCGATAGGACATGTGCTCAGTGTCAAGTCCCTGTGCATCTCTGTAAATGTGAATCAGCATAGCATGTGAATCAGCGTAGCATGAGCATGATTCGCCTCAGTGATAGATGTTATATGCCACAGATGTTTTTTGTTTTGGATTTGGGGTTTAAAATCCCAAAGTTTCTGAGTATATCAGAGAAGCCTCAGCTGAGGACTTCGAAATGTTCGACAAACTGTTGTTCCTAAAGTGCAGTGATATCACAGAGCACACTAGCTCCTTGATTTTCGTTGCGATAGAAAAGCGACTGGCGCTCCGGGATTGAATCCAGCTTCCTTGGGTACAGCAGTAGAGCGCCCAGACCCCTTCACCACTGTGGTGGGCAAAATGTCACAGAAGAGTCCGTGAAAAATTTGGCTGGAGGACAAAACTATATACCATAAAATGTCGTTCGTGCAGCACTGTAGAAGATGATCCTGCACAAAGTTGCGCGCATTCTCATCTTGAACAAAGGCTTAATTTTTGAGGCCTTTACAAAAATATAATTGTGTCAACGTTTCCGAGCTGATGCAAATTTTTCCAAAAGTAGATATCCAAAAAAGTATCCTATATGGTCTGCATCATTTTTATACAAAATAACACTTTGAGCACTATTCAGCTCAGTGACCAAACCAGTATGCTAGCTGCCTGACCGTCGCGAGCAACTGTCTTTTCTTAGAGCGCTCCAGACTGAAGCAAAGGAGTGGAATCAAACCCTACAAAAATGGGTTTTGAAACTTCATTGTCGGACTATTGACGACCTTTTGAATCTACTGAATTTCGATAGAAATTCGACCCCAGCTGAGTGCAATCCTAAGAGGACTAATATAATTTTCATTGCGTTCTACCCAATATAATTAGTTAAACTTTTTATATGCTTTGTAATGTCATTTTTCAACGTTCACGAAGAATTAGCGTATGCTGTTCATGCTGATCCACGTTTTTAAGTGGTTTTAGGCGCCAATGATAGGGACATGATTAGCAATTTCATTACGCTTTTTTTTTCGCTTGTAATCATGCTATTGGCCAGATTCCGCAACGGGAAATATAAGCGCAGCATGCAATTGTGTGCGTGTTCGTGTTATACGACAGTGCAAGGAGTGTTTTTAGCAATAACGGTGCACACTTAGCTCATGTTGCGCAACAATGCAGTGAAAATATGCCTTAAATCTTCATGATGGCAAAGACGCCACTCACCTAATGCAAACACATCGCTGAATTCTAATCAATATTCGTAATAGATAAGCTTCTGCATGTCGTAGAAGGTAACTGCAATGCTAGACTTATTTTATATTTATCATAAAACAAGTTCAGAGAGCCATCATAGTAAAAAACGCGATCTTAGGCTGAACCTATTATTTAGGGCAGGAGCTTTCTGAAGCCAGCTGCAAAGTTCACTGTATGCTTCAGGCTCTGCCATTGTACAGAAGCCCAGGTGTTTTATCCCATACCTTATTGTCGAAAAATGAGGTGCAGTTTGCATTGGAATCCTCCACCGCTGCGTGTGGCTTTGCAGAGTTTTACCGTCTTTTTCCTTCTTTCCTTTCCTTCCTTGAAGTCAACACCATGCTTAAATTAAGTCATTTTGAGAATTAGGTGGTTCTGATAATCACGGATTGATCCCACGGATACTAGAGTGAACAAGGATAAGAAAAACATTCGCGTATAAAAAAAGCAGGATTACGCACGTCTTCGCGACTCTTCTTTTCAAACACGCATTCGGCCGCCGCCTTGCTCCTGTCCCAACCAAACTACCCCGTGCACCGCGGACCGCGCCTACAGGCCGAGAGGGGTCAAGGGTCGCTTCCTGTCAGCTGGGGAAAAACGAGGGGGCGGCTACCCGCTGGATCTTTGCTGCACTGCCTTCTCCGTGGTTTATCGTCACCTTGGCTTCAGCGTGGCCGGATTCACGCGGTGGTGGCGACGGCTTCCCCTTTTCACCGAAGTGAAGCTGTTTTACTGCGACTCGTTTTTTTGCACGCTGACGCGGGTACGCTGAGTGCGGCGGTGGGCCATTTCATTTGGCGTTTTCCCGCTACTGTGGTCGCATCTTGCACTTTGAGCGAACCACCTTATGTAGGTTATTTGGAGGTGATTATCACGAAGTTTGTTTTGTTCAAATTGGAGTGGAACTGAAGTGCGAAACATACTCATTGAACTCTTCGGAGGATTCCGCTGTTGGCCGGCAGCCTCTGCGTGAAGAGGACATGTTTAAGAAGTTCAACAGCCGCAGGCGTTTTGGATTCAAAGCGCAAAGCCGGCGCGGGCCGCGCTTCTGCCCTTTGGTGAGTGTTTTGCTTTTCCTTTTCGTGTTTCTGCCAGTCTTGTACAGTGTGTGCTATGAAGCACTTATGTACATTTTCTAGCAGGCGTGCAAGACAACCTCGTCGGAAGAAAAGGAGGGAGAAGAGAGAGAGAGATAGATAGAGAGAGAGAGAACGACGCTTGTCTCTTGGGGCTGGTTGAACATTTTGGTGGCGACATTTTCTTTATTTTAGACGGTGACCGTTTTTCACGGGTTGTTCGACACAGTGCTGTGCTCTTTCGGCACGGTACTCGCGCTCAGACGGACACATTACCGAGGTCATAATACGCCACGGTCACACATTGTGCATTATCTGAATCTGTGCAGCTTTACCATTACTCAGTTTATTTTTGTTTTCTCTAATTTCAGTGCCTATAGTGGGTAATTTGCTAAACGTTTTCTAGGCAGTATTGTTTGTGACCTGCTTTGCCATTTATATTCACAATTCGACCTTCGGCGGCAGCAAATATTGTTTATAAGGGAGAAATTAATCGTATGCTAATGTTGCCGAATTGTGGAGGCAGCGGTCAATGCCATCTAAGAAGTGAAAGTCACTTCCAACTCATTTTAGACAAGAAATGCAATTTATTGAGCTATCACATGGGTCAGCGCACAGATTGCTTTGCTTTATTTTTAAGTTAGTATATACCGAACCTTACTTATGATTTCCATTGTTTATTTCAGCATACAGATGCGAAGAGTTCCCGGATATATCAGCGTTTCACACAAAGATCAGCCTTGCGTCATAACTTGCGCATGTATTGAAATAAAGCGCATTAACAACCCAGATCATGTTATGTGTTCTTCAAAAATGCAATCCTTATTTCTTCTTTCTCATTAACGCGCATATTTTATGTTCCCTTTCTGCGGCGTAACAACAGAAAATGGTGTATGATTAATGGTTAGCCAGGAGCAGGCACGAGTTGGTTTACATTTTTGCAAAAGTAGTACAGCACATGTCCTTGCTGCGGTCAGTGAACACATCTATGTTCTGCTCGGCTAATCAATAATTTTGTCAGATTAGTGTAGGCTAATTAGTAAGTATAACGGGGCTCAAAAATTAAGCTTTTTTGTTTTTTTTAAGCCTCGCTATGCTTATCATTAACCAGCATAGGTCTGACAGGATTGTTTACTGGTCGGACAGAAAATAGAAGGTGATGACTCATCGCAGCTTGGTGATGTACTACTTTTGCATGAATGCAAATCACCTCGTGTCTGCTCCTGGCAAACCGTAGGTCATGTACTATTTTCTGTTTTTCAGGAGTAGAAAGGCTGCAGAAAGTCAAAAAGCGTCACCTGCAGAGTTCCGAAGCATTTGAGCCTGAAATCAACAGAATTTCAGCGATGCGGATTTGGCAAACGCTTTTAAGAAACACATGGGCAACCATTCGATAAGCGCTCAACCTGTGGTCAACACGGCACCTTCAAAGATGTCGATGATTATCAATAGAGTTTCTACAGCGTACGCTCGCACATCTGATCCAAATATTTATACACACCCAACGTGCATTTTTGTAAAGGCAATCAACTTTCTCGCTTGAAGTTGTTGTGAAGAGCACTTATTTATTGCCGTGTATGTGCTGTGTGACTATCACTTTGTTCTTAAAAGTGCATTTCATGCAAGTAAATAGTAGTTTTGCTTCTTGTCAATAAATCAAAGTTGCCTACCCCTCCTAATCACAAATGTCTAATACTATTAGAGTAGCCGGCGTAATGCTAAGCCTCTGGTTGATTGATCCAAGCGCATAAACTCTGTGACTGCCATGCCAATAGTTTTATTCTTTAACGAGAGCAGCTCTGTCGACCAACAGAGGATGGGGTTTCCAGAAACCTCGCGTTTCCGCCGTGGAATTATTGAGAGGCTGGCAAAGCAAAGTGTTCATACCATAGAAGCAACACTTCCCCAAACACTGCTACAGGTGGAATGTGGTGGGACGCTGGAATCTGTATTCCGCCGTCCCACCATGTGCTCGAGTTTTCAATACAATTCACTCTATTTCGAAAAATATATCACTCTATTTAGAAAAATATGGATACAATTTCGTTCAGACTTTATAGCTTAGAACACATTAAGGTTGTAAAATTTCTTGTCTATCCAGCATAGCAGCAAGCCTATTTGGTCTCGCAATGAGTGTAAAGAACTATCCGCACATTACTCGGGATCTCCATGTGAAACGCCATCTCGTTGAACTCAGCGTCAAGGTTTACCAAAGTCGAACAAGATCGTGAGAATCCTTTAAATTGGTACCTGTCATTCAGCGAGAGGCTTTTTGGCAGCAATACTCAATAGAAATGTCAATACATCCAAAACCGGTAAGCAGCTGCCCGACTGTGAAATCCCATGAGAAGAAATGAAGTTTTACCACGCCTTATGGGCACCGTTATCAAGTACTTTGCTAGGTATCCTTGGAGAGAACTTAACTGGATCAACTTAATACGCATAAAGTTTCTTTCAAACAGCATTATCCGACCGCGCTTCCCTGTCCACACAGCACTATTCTTCCACGCTACCAAAGAGAAATGCGCTATTTCATATGAGCTAAGTTGCTATAGTTTATAAGCGAATGGGAGTTGTTCGGGGCACAGTTCAAAATTCAGGAGCGCAGCACATCGATCGGTACCTCTGGTTTTCCCTCTACGTTTTCTTTGCGGTTTTTGATTGGAGTATATGTCTGTGACGCCGAAAATATTTCCACGCTCTTTAGAAAAACCGTCGCGCACGTTTATGCTTGTAGCTTTCAAGGGATGGGCACCTCAGACGCTTTTTGCAGTTTCATAAAGAAGATTACGATGCCATGTACGTGATTCTTTCATTCTTTGTAGAAGGAGAAACAAGCATTTAGCTTTATAGGAAGGCATCCATACATAAATACCAGCAAGAGGGTGGAGAAACGAATTGCGGTACACCTCTTTCTTTTACACCTTCTCGCTGGCGCAGCGCTCCTTACTCGATGAAGTGCGAGGCTGATGACTCACAGTCCAATTTAATTCCTACGTCGATTTCCAGAAATATCTAAGCAATACAAAGGAACACTGGCACATAACTTACCTTAAATGTGTTGACTGCAAGCAGAATGATCTGCAACAGTTTAACCACAGGAAGTCGCGAAGCGACGATTATTCGTTATTCAGAATTTGCATTGACGAGGACAATTATGTTGACCCTGGCATTCACGCAACGGTGCTCTCACATGCTTTCGCTCGTGCTACGAATGACGGTTGTGACGATTCGCAGGGCTAATTCATTTCCACATGCAAAAGCGAGGCTTTTTGTTTTCGCAACACATACTACTAGGCAGTAACTGGTACAGTGACGCTTGTTTTTTCTGGGTCATCTTCTGGCTTACCGGCCATAACAGCACTGAGGCGTCTTCCTTTACAATTCTAGGCACGTAGATGTCAAATCTGTGTGATTTATTGAGAAGCATTATGCGCAGAATATGTTTGCATGAGTTGAGAGCTCATTCTTCTGGAGCAAGCCTGGTAGCAAATTGCTCCACTTTAGCTTTTGCAGAAAAGGTAAAATGTATATCCGCTCAAGTGGCCTCACAAGCGTGCGGCTTAGGTACTGGAGCTGAGCGCTGGTACACAATGAATGCAAGTATATGCAGCTCTGCGGAGGCTAGCTTCTATATATATATATACCTCTATGCTCTATGATTTGGTTTGCTTTATGTGGCTTAACTTCCCAAAGCAACTAAGGTTATGAGAGATGCCGTAATAGAATAATCCGGAAATGTCGACTGTCTGGGGTTCTTCACGCGCCCTGACATGGCACAACACACGGGCGTCTTAATTTCCGCCTTCACTGAAAAGCGCTCGTAGCGTCTGAGATTCAATCCCGCATCCTTGGGCATAGTAGTAGAGTGCACTAATGTCGGCACCACAATGGCAAGGCCCATGGTTTAGGAGGCCTTGAGTGTATATGTGATGGGTTTGTTACCAGATTCCCACCGCATTACCGTAAGAGCGTTAACGTATGGACGACGACACAGATCATCACCTTACCTTCTGAACCATGCGCTCATTTGGATAATGCGTGCGCAACAACAGCTTCTAATGTACATCACATTTTTTTAGAAAAACTTCCAATTTCGACAGTTGTCGATGAGCTGAGAAATCAGCAAGTTTGGCTTGGTCACCTGCCGGTAAGTCGACATGTTGTCGAGATACTCGACGGCTTTCGCGCCATAGCGATAGCCGACGCAGAAAGCTTATACGCCAGTAGTGATTGTCTCACAGATTAAATAAGAGTGTGCAGTTTGGTCTCCATAGACATCGAAGCTATAATGAATGAGAAAGCTTTGGAAAGCACAGCTTAATGAAGATTCACGCGGCCATATAGGCGAGTGCCCAGAAAAGCCTGAATTGAGGAATGTGAATTCCGCTTCATTGTCTTTGCATCTGAACTACGGTGTTTCGTCAAATGCAATTTGTCGCAGCGCGTGTTTTTTTTTCTTTATTGTCGGTCACCACCAACACAAAACAAAACCAACAAAAACGCGCTACAAACAAAATGCTCACAGCAGAGCGGTTACCACAAGCATGTTAGCGAGTGTATTTATGAAGCACACTTCGGCTCGAATGAGAAGGGAAAAGCCCTACCTTGCATCGCGCACGTATGCACTCGTGGCACCTCGGCTCCGTCAGTTTTTGACAAGAGCCACCGACCAGTTCGTCAAACCTCGCAAACTTGGCATCCATCGGACGCAGCAAGTTGCCCCGCACACAGGCACACCACTTCAATCCCGGTGGGCAAATGTTTCACCACTTTAGAGCGGACTTTCACTCGCGCTCGGTGGCGCCGTCGCTAAGCCTAACGGCTGCGCCGGCGTCCGGCGGCGAGGAAGCCACTCTCCGCATCAACGTGGCGAACGCCCTGCCTCAACGTGGCTACGACCCGGACGCCATGACCTGGTCGACGGTTCCTCAAGTCAGGGAACCCAATACGGCACCATCGGACCAGCTCA
The DNA here is from genome assembly GCA_023969395.1 of Amblyomma maculatum. Taxonomy (NCBI): domain Eukaryota; kingdom Metazoa; phylum Arthropoda; class Arachnida; order Ixodida; family Ixodidae; genus Amblyomma; species Amblyomma maculatum. The sequence goes on from JAJIZL010023679.1 coordinate 547,044, forward strand.
GGGACTCAAATCTCCTCCGTCTCGTTGAGAGCCGCTCTCAGCGCCGGAAAGCCAAGATGACGGTAGACGCCAGGTTGCCATCCAGCAAGTCAACCCTACTAGCTCAGCACGACCGCGTCTCGCACGCGGCCAAGGATCGCCAACCCACGTCATCGTGGAGGCCCAGACCTCTCCGACGATTTCGTCGTGATCATCAAGCCCCGAACCGCTGTGGCCATCGGGACTGTCTTCCAATGTGGTGAGCTGGGCCTAGCCTTGCTTGCCTATCTCGGCGTGCAAATGGCGTCCGAACTCAGCTTCGTCGTTTCCCGCGAGCAAAATCTACTAATTGCAAGCACCAAAAACGAATACGTGGCGGACCGTCTGCTTGGTGATTTCGCGGTCAAATCAACTCAGGAAGATGTGCCACTGCGAGGCCATCTCAAGCAAAATGGCGAAGAAATTTGCTACGGCGTCATCGCTGTGGCTAATCACGAAACAGCGGAAACCCTGAAAGATGGTGTCCAGTGGAGGCATGGCACTATCTTGGAAATTCGCAAATTTGGAACCTCCAATAAGGCGCGTCTTACTTTTGCCGGAAAAGTGAAGCCACGGATGATGACCTACAACTCGGAAATTGTCCAAGTGCATCCCTTGCTGCACACTACCCAGCCTGAGGTATGTGTGGAACCGTGGGTCACAGGGCAGACGCATGCCCAAATCCACTGCAAGATAAGTGCGACCTGTGTGGACTACAGGCTCCTCTCGTCGAGGGAGTGCGGGCCCCTCATGAGTGTAAGCTGAAATGTGCTGCTTGTGGTGGCGGCCATGCCACAAACTCCAGAGACTGTACCACCAAGTACCGCCTCGACACCAATACGACTGCCCAAAAGGGCGGCAAAACTGGCGCAACGGGCAAGAAGCCACGTCAACAGGATCACGTCACCGGCGGTGACGCAACCAATTCAAAGAAGCAAGCGCCTTAAAGCGGGCGTGATATCAAAGGCGACCAAGCGCCACCACTGCCCCCACACGGCGGATCGGGGAAGCAAGCCCACTGCCAACTCAAACAAGGCGAAAGCGGTGCCTGGGCAAATGCGGTCAAAAAAGGAAAACAGGTGAGCGGCTCGGGTAGGGTTGCCTCCTCCTCCCACCCCCTTCTCCTCACGCTCGCTCGGCGGCCGACGCCGAGCTTCATAACCTGGTAGCTTCTCTCCGGGTCCAAAACGAGATGCTACTTGCCAAAATTGAAGCCCTAGAAACTAAAACTGCTCCTCCCCCACAACCTACCCCCCAAGCAGAAGCCATGGAGAGCGATGCGGCGGCACCGGTGACCTCGGACTCCTCCGTGGCCATTCTTGAGGCCCGGCTTAACGCCAAATTCGAAACCCTTATCGGGACGGCAATGGAGCGCGTCATTGCCAAAGTCATGGAGGCCCTTCCTACCATGATCGCTCAACATGTCGCGAATCTCCCCCGCACGTCTCGCCGGGCCGCTCCTCTCAAAAACGTATCCAGCCGGCCCTCAAAATTTTCGCGTCGAGAAATTGACATCGAAAATGAGGAAGATAGCTGCCCCCTCCCAGGAGCTGATATTCAGCCACGGGTTGATGGCTCCGGGGCATCTACCTTCCCTCCTCTAACCCCAAAACCTGAACATGGCGGGACAACCTCGGTGTAAGCGTTCCCCCTTATCTAAATTGGCCTCCGCCATCACTGTAACTCAATGGAATTGCCGAGGGCTACGGTCTCGCACTAAGCGGGCCGACCTTCGGCTTTTCCTCTCAACTTTCGAGCATATGCCCGCCGTGGTGGCCCTTCAGGAGCCAGGAAGAGGCGCCACCCTAACAAACTATACGACGTTTCAGCAGGACCCCTCGTCTTGTCTATGCGTTCATAAAAATTACACAGCAAATATGGTCGACTTGAACCTTCAACTTAGCTATTCCCATGTAATGGTGACTCTCCTCCCCCTCCGCAAGCAGGACCCACCACTACACATTCTAAATGTCTACTGCCCACCTAAATTGCCGAATGTATCATTCTCGGACCTTTTCAGCCGTGTGGTGAAAGCTGCGGGTCGGGACCCCCTCTTGATTGTGGGCGAATTTAACGCCCCCAGTCGAGGCTGGGGGTACCGCCGTGAAGAGAAACGGGGACGCAAGTTGGCGGAGCTTGCGTCTACGTTGGGCCTCACTCTTCACACAGACCCCGTCCACTCAACACGTATAGGTAACTCCGTGACTCGGGATACGTGTCCTGATTTAACCTTTACCCGCAACATTCAGTATGCTGACTGGGTCAACACTGAGGAAACACTCGGTAGCGACCACTGTATACTAAACACTACAATTCAGACCAGACCATTAGCAAAACCCACAACACAGGCTCGACTCCCAGACTGGTCCAAATTTAGGAAAAAATACAACACAGCTACATCTATACTCGAGCAAGGCTACCAGTCATGGTCCGAACAATTGGTTTCAAGCCTTCGCTCTACCGAAACTAAAATTCAGCTTTCCGAGGCGGTATCAGACGTGGATAACCACCTCCTCCACCTCTGGGAAGCGCGGCATTGCCTTGTCCGCCGGTGGCGCCGACAAAAGCATAACCGTAAACTTAAGGCTCGAATTTCCGAGCTCACCCAGCAGGCGGCCGAGTATGCGGCCCAGCTCGCAGACGTCAACTGGGTGGTTCGTTGCAACACGGCGGCGCGGGAGATGTCCAGCAGGAACACCTGGCGGCTCTTCCGCGCTCTTATCGACCCAACGCAGACACACACAGAAACTCAGAAACATTTACAACGTGCCATACACAGCTTTCAGGGCAACACAACTCAGCTAGCGCACAAGTTGCGGGACCAATACTTGTGCACTACCCAGGACCCCCGCGGACCGGCGCACTCTTATGCAGGTTCGGAGAACACTGAGCTGGATCAGCCGTTCCAGCTCCACTATCTGCGGGCGGCCCTGGCGAAAATGAAACGTGGCACAGCCCCGGGTCGGGACAAAATTACAGTCAAATTACTAGCTAACTTACCCGACCCGGCCTAATAATCCTTATTGGATTACATCAATTCAATCTGGCTTGGGGACGCGCCACTCCCCATCGATTGGAAGACTGCTCTGGTCACTTTCATTCCAAAAGCTGGCAAGGCTATCAACACGGACAACCTTCGACCCATCTCTCTAACCTCATGTGCGGGCAAACTAATGGAGACGATGGTGCGTGACAAGTTGTCCGAGTTCATGGAAAATCAACACATCTTCGCAGACTCCATGTTGGGATTTCGCCCGTACAGGTCCGCACAGGATGTTTTGCTACAACTTAATCGGGACGTTCTTGACCCGGTCGAATGCCCTCACAACGACAAGGTCATACTCGCCTTAGACTTGAAAGGAGCCTTCGACAATGTTACTCATGAGGTAATACTCACTCATCTTTCACAAACCGGTTGCGGACGCAAAGCGTTCAGATACATTCGGCAATTTTTGACAGATCGCCAATCCTACTTTAAAATCCAGGACACCGAACATGGCCCGTTCCAACTTGTAACCAGAGGAACACCACAGGGTGCAGTGCTGTCTCCTCTCTTATTCAATCTGGCTATGATGCACCTGCCGGCCCAGTTGGGTGCTGTCGCTGGTGTGCAGCATGCGCTGTATGCCGATGACATCACCCTGTGGGCCACGCAAGGTTCTCTTGGAGATATTGAGGCCAACCTGCAGCAAGCGGCAACCATAGTGGACCGTTATGCTCGCCGCTGCGGCCTTCAATGCTCCCCTCAAAAATCTGAATTTGTACACATACGCCCCTCACCAAAGTGTACGGCCAAAATTGAGCTCTTTTTAGAGACAGGATCAATTCCTGAACGCACAGAAGTCCGGGTACTGGGGCTCTTTATTCATCAACATAGACGGTCGGACACTACCTTGGCGAAACTCCGTAAGGTGGGGGACCAGGTAGGCCGCATGGTCCGCCGGGTTTCTAACAAACGGGAGGGGGGGGTTCCGGTGCAAAGACGCCTTGCGGCTGGCGCATGCATTCGTGACCAGTCGAATCTTGTATTCGACTCCTTACCTCCACCTTCGGGAACAAGACGAGGGTGCACTCGAAGTCGTCCTGCGCAAAATTTTTAAGAGAGCCCTCGATCTCCCCGTGAACACCTCCAACCAGCGTCTACTGGGCCTACGCATGGTGAATACGTTTCGGGAAATCCGAGAGGCTCACTTAACCAACCAATACACACGTCTTTCTAAGACACTGTCGGGTCGCCGCCTTCTTGCCCGGCTACACATCCAGCATACCACCCTTATGAAGATCGTGTACTCCTCCCTTTCGAGTGGAGATGCGCCCTCCACGTACGCCCTCTTCCTAAAAACATGACACGTGAAGACCACAATGGCCGGCGCCTGGCGCGGGCGGAAGCCCTGGGCCGCCATTATGGGTCGAAACCTGGCATTTACTACGTGGACGCCTCCGGCCCCCACCATGGGGGATGGTACACGGCCGCAGTGGTCCACCAGTCTAAAACGGTTAACGGGCTTACATTTTCGCGCCCGTGACATAACCCACGCGGAGGAGGTCGCCATTGCGCTGGCAGCTACCCACACTGATTCTAAAACAATTATCTCCGACTCGCGAGGGGCCTGTCGGAACGTCGAGCAAGGCTTTGCGCCATACCTAGCCTACCGACTACTTCAAAATTGCACCTACACCGGGGACCCCGCTTACCGGAAAATAGTATGGGCTCCTGCTCATATGGGTCTCGAGGGGAATGAGACAGCCGACGCCGCCACCCGCGCTCTCTCTTTCCGGGCTTCCCATCTCGACCCCCTAGATCAGGATCTCGAATTCGAACCCTCGTATTCTTTTAAAGACATTGTTCTTTATTATCAATCTTGTCATAGCCTTTACTCTCGTCCATGTAAAGGTCTATCTAAGACGGAGGAGCGGCTTCTAGTCTGTCTTTATACCAACACTCTGCTGTGCCCGGCAGCACTAAAGCATTTTAATCCCTCCTTCACGGGCAGTTGTCCGCACTGTGCGGAGAAGTCTTCGGACATCTACCACATGGTGTGGGCTTGCCCATCCAACCCAGCTATTCCTCCTCACCCCAACCCCACTCGGGAGGACTGGGAGGCGACCCTGCTCGGCTGCTATGACCTGCAGGCCCAAAAGGCCTTGGTCGAGCGCGCCCGGGCAGCGGCCGACGCCACTGGGGTCCCGTACTAGGGACCGCACCCAGTATCTGTAAGGGCTGGATGTTCATACATCCGGCCAATGCATACATCTACCCCTTTTTGATTCAATAAACGTTTGCCACCACCACCACATCGAAACGCAGCCGCCGAGGTCGGGTTCGAACCCGGGTATTCCGGCACAATAGTCGGGCGTCTTACCACGGCACCACCCCGGCTTTTGCCTTAATTGGTTGACAAGAAGGAAAAGGCGCAGTATCTGTCACACTTGTTTCTGTGGACACCTGAACCGCGCCGCAAGGGAAGCGAGAAAGGGGAGTGAAAGTGGAAAGAGAAAAAGGGGGAGTGAAGGTGGAAAGAGAAAAAGAGACGACATAGTGGAGGGGTACGGAGTAATTTCGACCACCTTGGGATCATTAACGAGCGCTGACACCGCACAGCACGTGAACTTTAATGCGTTTAATGAAATTGCACGGACGTCTTTATAGCCGATTTGATGTGACTTCGCTCCCGTCGACGGGCATAATTGCGGCGTCTACGACGAGGTGGCGCGAACAGTCAGTGCGGAGAGGCTCCGTGCGGGAGGTGCGCTACATGGCAGGGGCGGGGCAAGATGATTGATGATTGTAGTCGGCGCCCGCAATGAGATTCCTTTTACATTGTGCTTGCTTTGTCAGTAGTCCTCCTGGTGCAAGCTTGGGCTTTTTTAGACAGTCCAGTTGTCCCCTGAATTTTTGTATATCCGTTTGTGGGAAAGAAAGCGCACTTCCTGTCGCACTTCCCGTACACAAGGTGGAAGTGAACGTTTAAAAAGAAAGGTTCTAGAGGGAAATTTGGATCGCCCAAGAGCGATGTGGCCCCGTAGCCCTCTACTACGGTATCTTTTTCACGTTTTTCGCTCAACACTCTTCTCCCATCCCTTACGGCAGGGTTCACCTGCCGGCAGAGGCGTGTGAGAGATACTGAGCCCTTTATTTTCTGTAAACCAATTAGAAACATCGTTTACTCTTTAACTGTGCCTGCTTTTGTATGTTGTGTGGTGTGGATTTCAAGGAAGCACCAAATCAAAGGCGCCGCACGTTTGCCTGGATCGGATACCCGGAGTTGTCAGTTCGTATATAAGTGAATTGGAATCACGCACTTTTCGCTTATTCTCGCGGACGCACGCATACACGCTCGGATGGATACTCATGCACTCCAAAATGCTTTCGCGTTAAAGCAGAAGTCCGGAGGTTTTAATTTTAATGTTTAATTTTAAGGTAATGAATAATTTATATTGGTTAAGATTTGGTCCTGCACGTATGCAATAATATTTTAGATAAAGGCAAGCAGTCAGTATAAATAGATAAAGCGACAATCCACATTGTAACTCGCGGCCGGGACCTCAAGAGCACTGGCTTGCTGGACGTCACATGACGACCATACATGCTGCCGTTCTGTCAAGTGTGCGAATGCAGTCGCTTTCAAGGCACCATGTGGAACGTACTGCATATAAATACTATCTATATGGGTGAGTCGCTCTCGAATTCATCAGGCAGAGATAGCCAAGAATCCTCACTCAGTTGCAATTGAAAACTTAAAAAAAAAACATAAAAAAGTGTTAGGCATGCACTCCACTTGATGGCAGAACTAGCGAGCGATATTCAATGCGGGTAAATTATTCCCTATGAAGTTTCGCTAGGATACTTTAGCTATTTGTTCAGTCATATCAGTTCAGTTCAGGCGTTCAGTCGTGTCCGACTCTTCGTGACCCTATGGACCATGTCACGCCACGCTTTCCGGTCTCTCACTATCTTCTTAACATCACATAGCCTCATCTGCAATGCCTCGAGAATGCCATCTAACCATCGCGTTCGCTGCCTACCCCTTCTCCGGCGACCCTCAACCTTTCCCAACATCAAATCTTTCTCCAGCGACTCCTCTCTTCTCATCAGATGACCAAAGTAGCTGAGCTTTAACTTTAGAATTTGACCCTCCAATGAGCAGTCAGGGTTTATGGTCGACAATATCGACTGATTTGATCTTCTGGCAGTCCAAGGAACTCTTAAGAGTCTTCGCCAGCACCACAATTCAAACACGTCAATTCTTCGGCGGTCAGCCTTTTTCACAGTCCAACTCTCGCATCCATACATCACAACTGGAAAAACCATAGTACGGGTTATACGGATCTTGGTTGGCAGACTAATGTCTCTGCTCTTTACTAGGCGGTCAAGGCTAACCATTGCTCTCTATATAAGTGAGTGCAAATGGTTGGCAATTATGAGCGGAACCTATTGGAACTGGCAGTCCAAATTCGCATCTTTACATTGGTACCAATCCGAAAGCTCCCCTGATGGGGTTGGTACAGGTGGGTCAGCGCCGCTTACGGCGGGGGCTAGCCTGACGCTGAATTTTTATCTGTTCTAGGCCTTCATTGCACACGCCACCGCTGGTGGTGGACGACGGCTGTTGTTGCGGCGCGCGTCTTTCTTTTCCTCTTCCTTTTCTTTCTTCTCTATATTCTCTTCTATCTGCACGAGGCAGCGGAGGTGGCTCAGCTCAAAGTTTTTTTTAGATTAGGAATACCTCGCCTTAGCGCGAGTGAGGTTATGGTTCCACAGCCGCCATACTCCCGACGTATATGAGCAATTTAATCACATTCGTTCAATTTAATATCATTTTTTTTCATCGCTTTACATGACCAAACCTGATATTTTTTATGTAACTAATAGCAATTGTCATGGATAATACTCGGAGCATACAGAATTTTATTTCAATATCTTGCGAAAATAAATGCGCCGTGAACAAAAGCAGCTTTGAAATGTATCTTTTTGAGGATCTCGGAAGTTTCCTGAACTTCCCCGCACCTTTATGCAATGATCATGGAACATTCATTTTTAAGTATTTAGACGAAACGTGCGAGTTGTGAGGCTGGAAAGAAAATTTTATTTTGTAAAGCTGTTGTACTCTGCAGTGTATGGCCAATATACTGTGTCCAAAACGGTGGTCGATGTTGCATTACATGGCCTTAGGGACCAGTTGTCAACTGATATACCTTCCGCACTTTCAGAGACACTTTTGTTTTTATTGTATGTGTATTTAGGCTGTTGGATGGATGGTTGGTTGGTTCACAGGAAGGGAAAGGCGCAGTATCTGGCCCATTCGCTCTGTTGATACCTAAACCGCGCCGTAAGGGAAGGGAGTCGTAGTGGAGGGCTCCGGAGTAATTTCGACTACCTGGGGATCTTTAATGGGCTCTGACATCGCACAGCACACGGACACCTCTTCGTTTCGCCTCCATCGAAACGCAGCCGCCGTGGTCGGGTTCGAACCCGGGTACTCCGGCACAGTAGTCGCGCGTTTCATCACTGCACCACTCCGGCGGGGCAGCTGTTAGTTTCTCTAATTGTGGACAGTAATGTGTCTGCAATCATTTATTGGCAATGCGTGATTCTTTGACCAATTGAAATGACTTAAAATGTGTCCTAATGAATAACCTCAATTCGAAGAGAGAAAAACTTCGAAAGGATATTGATTGTCAGTGCATTATTGAGTCAGCAAAGTTTGAAAAAGAACTTTATGGGTAAAAGAAAACGAATATGGCGGCACTCGTGAAAGAGATACGACTTTATTTACGTTATATAACGATTCATCTTCCCCTCGGGCTATCTTTATGCCTGCTACCCTTTTTAAGTTCCCTTTATTGTCAGTGTGCAGGGACTATATATATAAACTATTACCAAGATGTCACATATTTGCATGCCACAGATATTTTGTTACAGTATGTTAATTTTACATTATGTATTCATAAAAACGTACTACGCGAGTTATCTGAACTGAAGAAAGCTGAAAAAGGTTCCGCCGTGCGCTTTGAGACAATACTTTTGTATAGGTTCGGCGCATGCAATTCTCATTCATACTTAAGTAAAAGCTCAGGCTTGGTCTGTTAGCTTGAAAGACGCCGACCATTAAACTTTCGGGACATACGCGTTTGCTTTTTTTTTAGATGACTCGAGCCTGTGCTCGGCTTTCCAAGCGCCCTAATTTTACTGTTACCTGGGTTGTGCACCGCGTGTCCAAGAATTGGCGCTCGGAAGAGTGCGGAGGTTTTGCGCACCGTCCCAGAAAGATCCACGAAATTAATTACGAACCCTAGCATGGTAAGCTTTCGAATAGAATTGCGCGACGGCCAGAAACATACGTTGGCATGTGTTGGAAAGAATACACAATCAGAATTAGGTTTTTCGTCACTCGAACTAAATAATAAAAGGGCACGCACAGTTCATAGAAGACAGCTCATGAAGCGCAACCTTCATGTGCACTACCGTTCGTTCTTACTATATAATTTTAGCCTTAGGAGGAACAACGACTCTGTACCACGGGATTGGTACAGAATCCTCCTGCCACTACCGGCAGTAGGGGCAGGAGGAACGCGTTGCTTTACTCAAGCGGGCGCATGGTGCATCGGCTCCGTGATTTTTCGCTCGTGATCTGGGCAGAGCAACTCGACCCTTGAAGAAATCAGAGCGAATGCATCACGCAAGTGACCCAACATCTGGAGCCACCAGTTTTATGCAAGTGGGCCCCAATTTCACCGGTTAGGGGCTGAGTTTCACCCGTGCATCGCGGCAGCGGCGCTAAGCCTAACGGCTGCGCCGCTCCCCGCCGCTGGGTTGCTTACCCCTTATTCTCCAATATGACTTCTACCTTGCAACACAGCTATGATCCGCCCGAAATGTGCAATTTCGACGATCCAAGATACTGGTTCTTCACTCTCACAGCCCCTTGAGAACGAGAACCTTTTCAAACTTGTACAACGCCGCTTCCAGTCCAGAAGCGGACGCAAGATGGAGACCGACACGTCTGTGGCCTCCCAACCTCAAGCCAACAAGGACGCTGGCGCGTAACCCCACGCCCGTCCTGTCCAAACTGCTGACCAACCGAAAATTGCAGCATGCATGCAATGGAGTCCACGACCCATGCCACACCTGCACCCCCAAGACATTGTTGTAATCCTCAAGCCCCGCGTCACGGCGAACTTGCGGAGTGTGTTCCAACATGGCGAACTGGGAGCGGCGCTCACCGCCTACCTTGGCAAGCAGGCGGGAGCCACTCTCAATATCATCCCGGCATGGGACCAAGATCTTCTAGTAGTGGGAACCAAGGACCCACCCACAGCGGACCGCCTAATTTGCGACTTCAACTTGGATACCGACAAGGGACCCCTCCCTATGCATGGACATTTGAAACAGACCGGCGAAATCTGCCGGGGCGTGATCTCCGTGGCCAACCAGGAGACAAGCAACACCCTGAAAGAGAAAGTGCAGTGGCGAGCTGGCGAGCTCGCAGAAGTGCGCAAGCTGGAAAAGACGAACTTCGCGGTTCTCACTTTTGTGGGGAACGTGATGCCGCGTTTTGTGCATTAGAATTCGGAACGGGCTGTCGTGCGTGAATACAAGCGTACTGTGCCGGCGTGTGTGAGGTGCGGAACTATCGGGCAGGCACGTGTCCTGCCCCGAACCCCTCAAAGTGTGGCCTATGGTGTCAATGTGTGGAGCTTACTCCAGAAGGTCCAGCTCCACATGAATGTAAACGGTCGTGTGCAATCTGCGGCTTGGCCCACCCCACGGTGGGCCTCCGCTATCTCCTCCAGAGTGTTGTGCACTCCCAGCTAGAGGAGGCGTTTGGTACTCGTTGTTTCGAACAGTCCCAGTGCCGTCTTGTAGGCTCTGCGGATGAGTATATCTTGTTTCTCTCGCTATTCTTCCACTTGTGGTAGGCCGCCACGTACGCTACGTGACATATGACGAACGAGTGGATCAGTCTGACCAGGCTCTCTTCTCTCATTCCACTTTTCTTGTTCGTGACTGCAGGGTGATAGTCTCGCCTTTTCTGCCGTGCGTCTCGATCGTCATTCCCAACACTGTGATCTTGTTGACTCTTGGGATCGCGTTTCCCTCTATGGTTTTGACTTTGATTGCCTCGTACTCTCTCGGGCTGCTCTTGGGTTTGCGGTGCTTGACGGGCGGGTAGACGAGGAGCTCCGACTTCCTCGGCGAGCATCCCAGACCCGTTCCCTTCAGTTGGCCTTCGATCGTATCAACGGCCGCCTGAAGGGTGGATTCGATGTGGGCATCGCTTCGCCCTTCCACCTACTGCGTTATGTCGTCCGCGTATATCGTATGTCGTACTTTGTTGATGTTCCTGAGCCTTTCGGCCGCTCCCTATCATAACGAGATTGAAAAGCACCGGCGAGATGACCGATTTCTGAGGTGTGCCTGTGCTTCCCACCTTCTTCTCCTGTGCTTGGATGTCCCCCGCTCTGAGCTTGGCCGTTCTGTCCGCGAGGAAGTCTGATGTAATTGTATGACCTCTCTCCCATGTTGAGTTTCGAGACTTTGGGTAGGATCGGCGAGTGCTTCACCTTGTCGAAGGCGCTCTGCAGGTCGAGTCCCAGTACTGTTTTGTTGTCGCCGGTGTTGCCGTCGATGATCTGGTGCTTGGGTTGTATCATGATGTCTTGGGTACTTAGATGCTGCCTAAAGCCAATGATTTTTTCCGGGTAGAGATCTTCTTTCTCGAGGTATTCTTGCCACCCCTTGAGCTGAACGTGCTCCAACACCTTGCCCACGCAAGATGTGAGCGATATGGGTCGGAGGTTATCCGTGTCGGATGGCTTGCCCGGCTTGGGGATCAGGATGATCTTAACCTTCTTCCACTGCGTCGGCAGCGTTCCCGTTTTTCAGCATTTGTTGTAATAGCTCGTGAGGCTTTCTATGGATTTGTCGTCGATGTTCTTAAGCACCTTGTTGATGATGCGGTCCAGCCCGGCCGCCGACCAGAAGTTGAGGTCCTGCAGTACCGTGCGAACTTCTTCTATGTCTATAACTCTGCCGAGACGGGTGCTTGGAAGCCGCCCGTACGCGTATTTGGGTTTGCTCGGTACGGTGGCTCCGCAAAGGACAAAGCAACAGTAGAGGCGAAGGAAATGGGCTGTTCCGACTAGCATCTACCGCCCCCAGGAGCCGAGCAGCCTAGCGATTAGCGGCGCATGCTTTTTCAGTGGGCGTCACGTTGGACGCGGCACTAGCTTGAGAAAGCCTATACTACTACTACTACTACTAAATGATAATAATAATAATAATAACAATAATACACAGTAATATTTCTCTGCTAATTATTATTATTAATATATTATTATTATTATCATTAGTAGTAGTAGTAGTAGTATAGAGGAAGGCTCGTTTCACAAGTTGGCACTGAATTGTCTAGTTAACGGCCGAATTAACTAGCTAAATATTATCTTCAGTTTTAATTAATATTAATAATAATAATTGGTTTGTCACACTTGTGTCTGTGGACACCTGAACTACTTCGTAGCCCTCCGCTACGGCTCCTCTTTCTCTCTTCCTCCCTTGTGTCTGTGGACACCTTCATCCCTTGGTGTCCACAGACACAAGTGTGACAGATACTGCGCCTTTCCCTTCCTGTGAACCAATAATTAATTATCGTATTTAATTAAAACTGTGAGGATAATATTTAGCCAGTTAATTTGGTCGTTACCTACAGACAATTCAGTGCCAACTTATTGAAACGAGTCTTCCTCTATACTACTACTACTACTACTACTAATAATAATAATAATAATAATAATAGTAGTAGTAGTAGTAGTAGTAGTAGTAGTAGTATAGGCTTTCTCAAGCTAGTGCCGCGGCCAACTTGACGCCCATTGAAAAAGCATGCGCTGCTGATCGCTTGGCTGCTCGGCTCCTGGGGGCGGTAGATGCTAATCGGAACAGCCCGCTTTCTTCGTCTCTTCTGTCGTTTTGTCCCTTGCGGAGCCACCGTACCGAGCCAACCCAAATACGCCGTACGCGTACGGCCCGTGGCACTCCGTGGGCGTCGTCGGCAGGAATCTGTTGCGGATGCGTTTCGTCACCTTATCGGCGCCGTGTTTAGTGACCTCGATAGATGACTTTCGCCAGTCGGTCCCTTTGGTGCGAATTAGTATTGGGTTCGTCGCGCAGTTGCTTCAGCAAGTTCCATGTTTTCCCGTTGTGCATATGGCCGTCGGCAGCGTTGCATATCTCGTTCCACTGTTGCGAACATAGCGTGCGACAGTGGCCCTCGATTGCTCTGTTGAGTTCTGCGACGTTCTTTCATAGCCTACGATTAAGGCGTTGTTTTTTCCATCTGTTGAGAATAGACTGCTTGGCGTCATTAAGGTGGGCCAGTCGGCTATCCATTTTGTTCGTTTCGAGGTCTGTTACTATGTCCTTGGTTGAGTTTCGAACATCTTGGAGGATCTTGTTGGTCCACGCGTCGATGTCGTCGATTTCGGTCTCTTCCGCCTCCTGATTTCTCTTATCTCTGAAAGCGGTCCAATCGATCTACGTATGTTTCCTGATGTTGGTACTGTTACGACCGTGCATCCGCATTTGAGCGCTCTATTGTTCGCCTGTGGGCATGAATAAGTGCTGTGGATATGTGGTGATGGTCCAATGGCTCTAAGTGAGCCTGTTTCCAGGAATCCTGTTTTGTAAGCCGGTTTTGCTT
>JAJIZL010023679.1:560768-574122 GCA_023969395.1 Amblyomma maculatum
CACGCTACCAAGTGAAGGCCGGGTCGACGTAGCCCCAGCGTCACGACAGTACTGCTCTGCTCCGGTATGACGATTTCCGCTATCATGTGGTCGCTGATGAGGCCCACCCCCGTGCTCCTTCACGTGATCATGATCGGTTCGTTGTTCTTGACGAACGTGAGGTCGGGGCTGGTATCTCGGGACATGGAGTTGCCAATTCTCGTTGGGTAAGCCGGGTCGGTTATGAGGGTATGGTCGAGTTCCGCCATGTCTTGGGATAGGTTTCTGCCTTTAACATTGTTCTTGATGTAGCCCCACGCCGGGTCGATCGCATTAAAGTCGCCGCATGCGATCAGCGTGCTCTGGCCGGCCGTCGTGCTTGCCTTGTTAAGAATGGCTTTGAACCTCTGCAGTCTGTAGATGTTGAAAATGAAGATGCTATTTTTTCTTCGGTCGGTATGAGTTCGGTGAGCGTGTTTTCAATCCTGACGTTGCTTAGCCGGTGTTCGACGAAGGTGAGTCCCTTCCTCACCGGGGTGCACAGGCCTCTGCCGTCGGGCGGGCCCGCGTGCACCCTGTAGCCGGGGAGGGACGGCTTGTCCGTTAGTGTTTCTTGGAGGAGGAGCACGTCGGGCTTGCGAGCCGCGTTCTCGATGTGCTGCTGGACGACTGCCCTCTTCTTGACGAATCCGCGGCAGTTACACTGCCACACTATTATGCCTGTGGAGTTGGAGGCCATTATTGTACTATTCGGAATTCTCCGAGATGCTGTGCTTGGTTGACTTGATGCTGTAATGGCGCGAGGCTGTTGAGTTTGGCCTCGACGTTATTTTTGCTGCTGTTGGTGCTGCAGTTGCTCATGTTGTTCTTGGTCTTGCGTGATTAGGCGGCCGTCTTCATCGTTGCCGGCTCTTTGTCTGCGTCGGCCGTAGTTTCTTTTGCCTTGTTGTTGCCGCTCGTGCTGGATCTTTGCTGTTCGACGGTGCGGAGGGCTTTGCGGATCTCCGCCATTTCCTTGGTGAGGCTGTTGATGATGGATCGCAGGGTCGCGTTCTAATTATTTAAGGCCTCGTTGATCTCTCGTTCCTTGTTTGAAGCGTTGTCGTCTGTCTTGGCGTTGTCGCTCCGATTGGCCTTCATTGTACCTCGTGCGGCGTTGCCCCAACCTACTCTCTCGCGCGACGGTGATCCTTGGGTTTTCGTTTTTCGCGCGTCTCTGCTCTGGCTCCTGCAGCTGCTATTTCTCGACTGCGCGGTCTCTCGATGGCGTTCTTGACTTACGGGCAGCTGGGTTGTCGAGTGGTGGGAAATCGCTCTCTGATGGCAGCTGGTGGCTGACCTTTCGGCGCTCCCACTGATGCTTGCGAACGACGTAGGGAGCCTTGTATCTGGCTTTAAATTCTCTGTCGGCGGTCGGGTGAGAGCCGCCACAAAGTTTGCATTTGGGTGTACATTTGTGGTCTTCTTTGGGGTTCGCTTGGCCGTAGCCCCTGCAGATCCGGTTGGTTAGCGTCGGGCACACGTCCTTGCGATGCCCGACCAGACCACAGTGGTGCCTAAAACAATTGAGCACTGTTTCATTAATTGCAAAGATGCAATTGTACTGTGGATGTGCTGCAATAAACTCCTAATAAAGACTTTGTTCTAAATTAGTACAGTTTGCAGTATCTTGCTCTTACACAATCTGATTACGAACAATATGATATGTTTCTCCTTATTGGACTTCATAGCTTGTGGCACGCATGTTGGATCGCAACGCTGAACTTGCTGTTCCATCTAGACTCCAATTTAGCAGAAGGATGCTGCAGCTGAAGGACATTTATGATTAAAGTTATTCTCAACCGGATTGGTTTCCGCTGCTGACACTGTGTTTATCTTTGCCTGCCTTTTAGTTGTGTTTTCTGTTCTGCATCTCAGAAACGGCTGAGAGCATTGTAAATAGTCTGTCTGCATAACCCCTTTTTTACATAACCATGTGTACTGAATACCATGTCCGATAAGGTAAAAAAAGGCGGTAAAGCGCTGGGCTGTGGATCCAAGTGATGGAAGTTCGATTCCCGGAGAGAGACTAATTTTTTGTAATTAGGGGTCGCACACCTCTTCATTAAGAATTGCTAGGCAACGCCGGCAGACTTTGGCGAGGGGGCTGCGCAGATAGCCTGGCTGTGACGTCACGGCATACGGTATAGGCGAAGCTCGGCTCTGACCCTCGCAGTGAAGCTTTTCGCTTCAAAAGAATAATATACAGCAGCTAGATTATCGGCGCCTCTAGTCTCAAGATCCACTAGGCAGAGCTAACCTGGATACCAAAAGGATGATGCAGGCCCAGTATATTTCTGGTCAGGGCCGGCACCCATTGCTACCTGGTACGGTGTGCCACTTCTATTCATTTAGCCCTGGCAGTTCTTAGGAGCATGGTAGTGCATTGAACTTACTTCGCAGCATGGACAGTAGCTGGGATAATTTGCAGAAGTAATCATTCGTAAATTGCGAGGGTGTAAATCTTAGTCTGCATTTATTCCAATCTATAATAAACGAGGAGGATGGGCTAGAAAGAAGACATTTCTCACCGACACACAGATACTTTGACCTTATTCTAATAGCCCCACCGCGGTGCTGCAATGGTTAAGATGCCTGATTACTCTGCCGGAGTACCTGGGTTCGCGGCGGACTTTGAATGGCGGCAAAACCGAGTGGCATCCGTCTGCTGTGCGATATGAGGCCACGTTAAAGAACCCCAGATAGATGAAATTCCCAGTCCTCCAATATGATGTCTCTCATAGCCTACGAACATATGGGGGATAAACCCTACAAACCAAACAAACCTTATCATATTGCTCTCTGAAATAGTGCAGGCACTGACGGCGACGACAGCCTGTTGCCAATCTTTCTCTTCGATGAGAGATGCGCTGTCAGGTAAGCGGCAGATTTGAAGTCCCAACCAAGGACGATATATAACTACTCTAATGGAAGTCCCCTATAGTCATCCCTATAGTCTTTTCAGGCTTGGGTGAAGCCGGTGGCGGCCATTTTGTGGGGGGCTCAAATCGGGTTGCACATTATCTCGGTACCGCAATCCGCACAGCATTGCACCACTTAACAAAACACGTTTCTGGTCTAGTTGGTGAAGCATGGCTTTGGAAAAAGTTTATCCGAGCTGCATAAAAAACACGTACGCAAATAAGAAATACTGATGTCGGGCGCTGTTTTTCAGTAATACCAGTTGATAAGACATAAAACGTTAAAGAAAACAATATTAGGCAATAGCTTATACAGTTTGTTTCGCCGAAAAGCCGTCGTTCGCCTAATAATAGTAGTAGTAGTAATAGTTCTCGTCAGTGTGCATAGAAAAGAGACGGGGAATGCATACAAGATATCGTATCATAATCTGTGGTTCTGGTCATTTATGATTGAATTGTGTGCGATATGGGACGAAGAGTTCGTGAAATCACTAACGTGTTTATTAAAATATATATGATTGAAAATGAATAAAAATTGGAAAAAAATGGGAAATATAGCGTTCAAATATTTTGCATATATATAAGATGCATGATATTGCTGAAAAAATGTTTAATTTTCAGTTTACCTATAATTCAATAAATAAAAATAAAAATGAAAAAGCGGGATTCAAACTATTCAATTGATCATAATTAAAAGTCAATGGCTCATTATGTTAATAAAAAAATTCAGACTCTAATTTATCTGTTTTCTAATTGAACATTGAAAATGCATTCAAATGTGTTAACCCCGCCGGGGTGGCATAGTGGTAACAGCGCTCGACTACTGTTCCCAAGGACGCGGCATCGAATCCCGGCCTCGGCACCCGTTTTTACACAGAGGCGACAAGCAAGGTGCCTGTGTGCTGTGCGACGTCAATGCACGTTAAAGAACCCCAGGCGGTCAAAATTTCCGGCGTCCTCCACTACGGCGTCTATGGAAAGCGAAATTATACAGGTGCTAGATATTGCTGAAATAGTTGTTCTAATTTTAAGATGACAAAAAGCGCGAAATAACAAAATATTTTCGGTAAATATATCATCCGTGTGCATGAAATGCTGAGAACGCTAAACGCTTTTCATAATTCCCCTCGTCTACAGAAAGAATAATAGCTGGAATCCGCGAGTGACAGATTTTAGACGACGAATTTTAGGACGCCGGAGATCTTTTACGCCTTCAATGGAATGCTGGCTGTGTTCGAAAAGGGTCGCGCGATGTAGCATCTTCACTGCAGGTCTATGCGCACGCGTCCGATCCAGGCGTCCGTGCTGCGATTTTCATTTTCCGCTTCCTCGAACGCCGCATAACACAGTAAGCAGAAGCAGACCCAAATGTCAACGATAGGTTAGTACAAAAGACGTCAGCGGCGTTTAAAATTGATTTTCAGGATAGAAAAGGCGCAGTATCTCTCGTAATTATCCTCGGACTGATTTATTTATAGGAAGGGAAAGGCGCGGTAACTGTCTCACTTGTTTTCTGTGGACACCGCTACCGCGCCGTAAGTGAAGGGAAGAAGGTGGGAGTGAAAGTGCAAAGAGAGAAAGAGGAGCCGTAGTGAAGGGCTTTTTTCTTTGCATTAGCTACAAATCTGCGAAACAACGCACGCGCCGTTAAATGGTTGAAATGTCCGTCTGCTGTTCCGGAGTGCTCGAGTTCAAGCCTGAGCACCAGAGGCTTCGTTTGGATGGACACGATTTCCGGAATCCTCCCCTACGGCGTCTGTCTTAGCCTGGGTAGCTTGGCACATTAAACACTAAAAACCAAACCAACCTATGCCGTGCCGTAGAAGCCACTTTTCAAGCTTTATTTGAGTTAAGTTCTGCATATGAGAACTGGAGGTTGGCCTCAAAAGTCCTATTAGCCATTTCCTAAAGCATCAAATTATTCAGAATGCCACAGCAGCTGATGACATGGTTCATACAGTATCCCACACATGAAAAATAAAATCAGCTTTGTCTGGTTTGCACAGTAAACAGCTTGTTGGCTGCGACTAAAACATTCCTGATTTAAGATGTTCCATCTGGAAATTTACTTGTTACATATCAGCGTGTTAATAGGAATAAGAATCTGACCAATAAACAACATTGCTGGCTTTGATGTGGTCCATTTTGTTCTCATCGCCCATGAATGCGTGTTTGGATATAAATGCTTGTTCAATTATACTATTTTGAGAGTGTCCGTATTTACGCTCTCGCTAGGAGGCTGCGTTTCTATCAAGGCCGAGCGCTGGAAAGGCTGGGGTCACTTGAAAGGCTGAAGCACAGGATATACCTACAGGCTTATAACAGGACAAATAGATGTACCGCGGAAAGTCAGAAATTGGTATTGTGTTCGGCCCATACAAACAAACATGTACCCCAACCTACACCCGAAAAGGAAGCAGCGGAAGGCTGAATATTATGACAAAAAATTCGGCCAACATCTCACGTATATGTTCACTGACGCAGCTTTATATGAAACCAACGCAAAGCGGTCAGTAGCCACGGTCACGGACTGCTGGGGCCAGATATCGCTTCGATCTAAAACTTTACAGTCACCGAGGCAGAAGTGGCTATCGCACTTGCCATTAGACAGGGAAGAAAAACGGGGAACGTCTGGCGATACATTGGATTCTCAATCTGCATGCAGACATGTTCAACGGTGCAAGATATCTAAGATAGCACACGAAATCCTGACTTCCACAAGCGAGCCAACAAAACCATACATTCAATGAACAGTGTGTATTCCGGGGCAAGGAGGGATCACGGGGAAGTTGTACGCAGACAGGGCAGCCCAAGGACATAAGCATACCGTGCGGCCAAACGTCTTGCGTCAGAGGACCTGAATCCGCTCCCAGTCGACTACGCTATAATACCACAGCACTAGAGATACTTGCGGAAAGTATATTTCGAACCACATAAAGAGCTCAGCTACAAAGAGGCCATCGATCTGAGGCGGCTACATATGGGCACCTTAATTATTTTCACATATTACACGCGATGCGCCCAACGACATTAGGAGATGAAAAATGCTCACGGTGCGGGAGGACCCCTACCCTGTACAACATAACGTGTGAATGCAGTGCACATCAGTTAGAAACCATTACAAACCCAAATGAAAGGCAGCGGGAGGTTTTGTTGGCCAGTTGTGGCCGACAGGCTCAGCTCTACCTAGTCATAAGAACTTGCAAGCTGGCGAAAGCCAGGGGTGCCCTGGACTGGTGGCGCCAACCGCTCATCAGCCTTGGCTGAAAAGGTGAAGAAAAAGATCCCCAAGCATTTAATAAAACTTACTCTCTCACTCACTAATTGAAGGCGAAATTGAATGTCGTCCGTGTGCGGTGCGATATCAGTGAACGATAAGAACCCCATGTCGTCGAAATTTCCACAGTCCTCAACTATGACATTTCATTATTTGAGTCAATTTGGGACGTGAAACTCTGCTACCCAAATTGATCCAATAAACTTGCCACTATCGGTGCGTTTCACTACCAGCCGCAATCTGGTATTTTAATGTTGTCTCTCCGTAACCGCTCACTCTCTGGCTCTGCATGAATTGGAGAAAGAGGAGCTGGTAACTCTCGTTGCTCGGCTTAGTAGAGAGAAGTTTGTACAACCGTACAGCTGTAGACGAAGCCGCTGCCACTCCGGCTATCAGCGAACATGAAGCCTTAAAAGAGAACGTGGCGACGAATTTGAAAGTTCCCGAGCGACACGCGGCTGCCCTATCTCGAGCAACACGCTTTTGTACAACACAGCCCGGTGTCTACCGCGGGGTCGGCAACTCTTGCACGCCACTGCTCTCTTACTGTGGGCATCTGTTGCCACTCCGTCTTTTGCTCAGCTAAAGCGCATGAAGCACGCGTAACAATAAAGTGAAAGCCTTATATTGCTCATACTGTCGTTAGCAGCTGTGTCGGCATATTTGTCGACATTTCAAGACCTATAGTTAAATATAAACGAATAAACCTTGTCTTCCACCGCGGAATTGAACCTTCATCCTTTGAATCCGCAGCCCAGAGTTTTTCCACTGCGCCACGCACCGGATTTGATTTTGTTATTGCCTACTTTTGGCACACGACATAAGGCGAAAGGAAACTCCGAACGAAACACTACAAAAGACACACAAGGCAATGTACATGAATGAATGTCATGATCAGCCAGTGTTAGACTGGCCTCCTCGCTTTTGAGACTCCAGCAGCAAAAACAAAGGCTCCGCTTATGAAGCTATTTGGGGGGTTCTTTAGTGTGTCATTCCGGAGAGCCACATATAGTGGATGCCTATCAGCATAATTACTTCAAATGGAACCCCATCCTCATTTTTAACGCATAAATATCGGACGCCATGGGAGTGGCGGAAAATCTCTTCTTTATGATCCGTTGTAATGCATCAGAAAAATTTACCCTTCCCAACAATCTGAAAAAACATGATCAATTGTTTCCAGCTGCTTACAGATTAAACAATGTGCTCACAACGGTAAAACAAATGCCCATTCCATCCAAAAACTCCTTTACTGATTATATTCCGGTATGTAAATTGAAAAAAAGGTCTTAGCTCGTGGAGGAACTTTCATTTCCTTTTCTGTCTTTACCACATCTATACCAGGGCCTCAAGTGTATAGGGCCCTGTAAAAGGGTTCTCGGAAGACAATATCACACAGGTCACGGTACAGCGTTTTCTCCTTTACTCCACACAAATACTCAATTGATAAACGCTCTTTAAGATACCTAACAGTCTCGATGACCTCCCTGTAATATCCATAAATCCTACACACTACTTGGGTGGAGACAACTCAGGCAACAGGCGCCGCAGCCTAACTTGGCAGACGGTGCGCAAGAATTCTCGGAAACGTCAGGAAAAAAATAAAAATAGACTAATAATAATTAAATATAAAATAAGATAAAACAATAATAAAAATGAAAGAGATAATAAAAAAGCCATCTTTGTTGTGGCTCTAGGATGAGGAAAAGAAAAATGAGCCACCGCCCTTGATTGATTTATAGCAAGGGAAAGGCGCGGCATGCGTCTAACTTGCCTTATGTGGACACCTCAACCGCGCCGTAAGGGAAGGGAGGAAGGTGCGAGTGAAAGTGGAAACAAAGAAAGAGCCGTAGTGAAGGGCTACGGATATATTTCGGCCACCTGGGGATCTTTAACGTGCGCTGACATCGCACAGCACACGGACGCCTCTACATTTCGCCTCCATCGAAACGCAGCCGCCGAGGTCGGGTTCGAGCCCGGGTACTCCAGCGCTGTAGTCGGGCGTCTTACCACTGCACCACCCCGGCGGGGCTAATAATAAAATTAGAGGGTCGCTTAGATGTCTCTTAAGAGGAGAATAGCAAAAGCTTGCCTTTCCTTTCCTAAAATTTGCCTGTCATCGTTAGCCTATTGTCGGCATTCCTTGCAGCGCTATTTATATTTATAATTTGTTTACAGGAAAGAAAAGGCGCACCATTTATCACGCTTTCTCCGGCATGTGTGTTTGAACGGTACACTATCGCAAAGGTCGCGGGGTGTTCCTTGGCACGCGTTCAAGTGTGGAGTTGTAGATGAAAGGGACGCATCCCGCCTCGGCCAATCAGAACGGCGCAAAAGCGGGACACACTTTGTCCACGACAGCATGCGTCGCTAATGGCTTTTGCCTTAAACTGATTTATTTATAGGATTTATTTATTGGAAGGTGAAAGGCGTGGTAACTGTCTCACTTGTTTCTCTGTGGACACCGCAACCGCGCCGTAAGGGAAGGGAGGAAGTTGGGAGTGAAGGTGGAAAGAGAGAAAGAGGAGCCGTATTGGAGGGCTACGGAGTAATTTCGACCACCTGGGGATCTTTAACGTGCGCTGACATTCCACAGCACACGGACGCCTCTACGTTTCGCCTCCATCGAAACGCAGCCGCAGAGGTCGGGTTCGAACCCGGGTACTCCGGCACAGCAGTTGGGCGTCTTACAACTGCACCACCCCGGCGGAGCAGCTGTTAGTTTATCTAATCGTGGACAGATGTGTCTTCAATCATTAATTGGCAATGCGTGCTTCTTTGCTCAATTGAAATGACTTTAAATGCGTCCTAATGAATAACCTCAATTCGATGAGAGAAAAACTTCGAAAGGATATTGACTGTCAGTGCATGAGTCAGCAAAGTTTGAAAAAGAGCTTTATGGGTAAAAGAAAACAAATATGGCGGCGCTCGTGAAAAAGATACGACTTTATGTACGTTATATAACGATTTATCTCCCCTCGGGCTATCGTTATGTCTGATACCCTTTTTAAGCTCCCTTTATTGTCAGTGTGCAGAGACTATATGAACTATTACCAAGATGTGACATATTTGCATGCCCCAGATATTTTGCTACAGCATGTTAATTTTACATTATATATTCTTAAATATACTACGCGATTTATCCGAACTGAAGAAAGCTGAAAACGTTTCCGCCGTGCGCTTTCAGACAATACTTTTGTATAAGTTAGGCGCATGCAATTCTCATTCATACAAAAGCAAAAACTCTGTCTTGGTCTGTTAGCCTGAAAGACGCCGACCATTAAACTGTGGGGACATACGCGTTTTTTTTTTTTCGGATGACTCGAGCCCGTGCTCGGCTTGCCAAGCGTCCTAATTTTGCTGTTACCTGGGTTGTGCACCGCGTGTCCAAGAATTTGAGCTCTGAAGAGTGCGGAGGTTTTGCGCACCGTCTCAGGAAGATCCACGAAATTAATTACGCACCAAAGCATGGTAAGCTTTCGAATAGAATTGCGCGACGGCCAGAAACATACGTTGGCATGTGTTGGAAGGAATACACAATTTGAAATAAATTTTCGGTCAGTCGAACTAAATAATAAGAGGGCACGCACAGTTCACAGAAGACAGCTCACGAAGCGCAACCTTCATGTGCACTATCGTTCGTTCTTACTATATAATTTCAGACTTAAAAGGAACAACGATTCTGTACCATGGGATTGCACTACATGTCTGTGGTGTTGGTGCGGCAGTAGTGGCTGAGAAACGCGTTGCTTCACGCAAGCGGACGGATGGTGTATCGGCTCCGTGATTTTTCGCTTGTGATCGTGGCACAGCAACTCGACCGTTGAAGAAATCAGAGCGACTGCATCACGCAAGTGACCCGACATCTGGAGCCACCAGTTTTATCCAGGTGGGCCCAATTTCACCGATTAGGCGCTGCGTTGCACCCGTGCATCGCGGCCCCGGCGCTAAGCATAACGGCTACGCCGCTCCCCGCCGCTGGATTCCTTATCCCTTTTTCTCCAATATGACTTCTACCTTGCAACGCGGCTATGATCCGTCCGAAATGTCACGGTCCACCATTTCGACGGTCGAAGATACTGGTTCTTCACTCTCACAGCCCCTTGGGAACGAGAACCTTTTCAAACATGTACAACGCCGCTTCCAGTCCAGAAGCGGACGCAAGATGGCGACCGACACGTCTGCGGCCTCCCAATCTCAAGCCAACAAGGACGCTGGCGCGCAACCCCACGCCCGTCCTGTCCAAACTGCTGACCAACCGAAAATTGCAGCACGCATGCAATGGAGTCCACGACCCATGCCACACCTGCACCCCCAAGACATTGTTGTAATCCTCAAGCCCCGCGTCACGGCGGACTTGCGGAGTGTGTTCCAACATGGCGAACTGAGAGCGACGATGAGCGCGCGTTGGGTTGTCCGCTCGACATTTGACCACACCTGCGTTCGGGCAGACGTCGGCGCGATGTCCGAGCTGGCCACACTTGAAACACACTTCGTATTTTTTCTTATGTAATAGGCACCGAAAGGGGGTTCTCGCGTAATAGATCCAATATGGCACCTTTTCATCTGCGAAGAGCAGCAGAATAGAGCCGGAGTCTTTTGCTAATTTTCTAACCCTGAAAATCTCAGGGTTGTACTTGCTGGTCAGGTTCTCACGCACCCGTTCAATCGTGTGAGTCAGCGGAACTCCGTGAATGATTCCTTTGCCGTGTCCATACGGCGTCACAAGATATGCAAACATTTCAAGTTTCTCCGTCTCTAAAGTGAGATGCCCGATATTTATATACTTCCGCACCCATTCAGAGCTGTCGGTTCCTACCAGAATGGTGTTTTGCTTCTATTTCAGAAGGATGATATCATCTTTTGCGTCAGCCGCCGCAATAGCTGCCGCCGACTTCACGTCAGAGACCGTCTCAGTTTTGCATGCTGAGAGCGTTCGAAGTCCTCCTTTCGGTTTAATGACGACTTTATGTAGTCCGGGGGGAAGACGAATGGGCTGCGTTTCCACCGAACGCATTGCCACCTTCCTGCTCTCCATCTTAGCTGAGTTGGCAGCCCCTCGCTGACCATCTTGCCGTCTTCCTTCGTTCGGAACGCCATCCTGGCGTCCCCCTGCCTCATGGCTGTCGCTCTTACGAGCGCTGCGTTTTGACGTATCAATCGTGAACCATCCGGCTTAGATGGAAAAGTCCTCCGCCTATAGCGTCTCACCATCAACGGTAACTTCCATGTCGGCCTCCGAGCGCAGTCCTAGGCCACAAGAGGCCGGTGACGTGCCTCGCCGGCACCCTACGGGCGTCGGCGGCCGGAGTCGACGTTAGGCTCATGTTGGTGGTCAAGATGGCGAACTGAAGATCGTGATACGGTGGCTAGATGGGTAGGTGTGCCGACCGGCAGGGCACAAATCGTAGTTCCGCGTGCCTCCGCTTCATGACGACGAAACTGGCGCTGCTGTTCTCCGCCCGGTGCTTACCGGCGGATCGTCTGCTACTTGTCGCAATCGCATCGCGCGTTTTGTTAACCTCATTTTTGTTTAAAAACATTACTTATTACTTGCGTTCTCAGTCAAAATAGTAGCTGAAACTGAGACTTTTGCGGTCTGGCATTGAAACAATAAACAGACGACACTAGCTACCTGTTTTCTCGTCTGTTTGCTGTCTGTCCTCGTCCACATGCAAGCGCCGTAGCGGAGCAGGCGCTGCGCTTTTTGTGAGAAGTGATCGGAATGAAGATCAAAAAGGACACAACTTGTTTCGCACCCTTCTGCAAATCCGGCTACAAGTCATCGAGAAAAGGACTGAAAGTCTCGCTGTTTTCGGCGCCGCGGGATCCCGAACTGTTCAAAAGGTGGGAGCTCCCTTACAAAAATGTCTATGATCACTTTATGTGATGTCTTTAGGCAATATGATAATAGAAGCTATCGACCATCAAAAGAATGTCTTTAGAACACGTATGATCTATGTGTGACCTCCCTTCCGACAATTGGCCACCGTGATTCAAAAGGCTTTACGTTCATATGATGTCTTTATACCTCATATGATTACCTTATTGATCTTGTCCTATGGACCACCTTCCGATAATTGGCCACCGTTATTCAAAAGAATCGTATTCATTAAACGTATTTATACCTCGTATGATTTGCGTATTGACTGCTTTATATGCACTGTATATATATGACCTTCCGAGCTTTCATACATTCACACACATATATATGTGTGTATATGACAACACTGTTTAAATAGCTTCAAAAACATTTGTGAATGTGTACTGTGTGAAGAACAGAAAAGAAATTAAAACTCTTACGTCCATTTATTGGAAGAGGTACAGAAAGAATTCAAAATCCTCTTGCCAGCAGAGACGCCAACGTGTTCTTCACGTGTAGAGCACCCACGTCAAAATTTCTGATGGTGTACCCTGAAAGAAAAAATAACTGGTTATATATAGACATTCAAATTGTCTGGCTATATACTCTGCCAGGCCCTATATACACACCTGGGGATAGTTATCAGAGGTTCCATCACTCCATCACATACACATATATAATACACATTGGTCACCTTCAGCCCTTTCCCTCCCGAGATATCTTGGAAGTCAATACATGAACGACCCCTCCCGCTACCGAGTATACTCGTGTTGCCATTGTAACTCACTCCCTGCCACTCCAATACGTTTGCGTAACGATGCAAACATGTCGTGCCATCTGTGGAGAAGCTATATGAATGCATAAATCTTGCAGGGTAAATTTGAAACAACATATGAATCGGATGGTTCTCTCCCTGCATCATCACTATAAACCCCATATAACTCTCGACGTTAACACTGCATACATAGTGACACAGTACCGGCCATGTGCATCCACGGTTTTATGAGCGAACAAAATAAACAACTCCCAATTCTTGCTCAAATGAAAGTGATAACAATTCAGCAGCTGAGCTGAAAGCTTGCCGAACAAAGAAAGGAATCGATCCTGCCCATAAAAACGGCAACAAGCAGAAAACTGCGAGCGTAATAAAAATATTAAACAACCATGTCCTGCAGAACATTGTAGTGTATTACTAAAAATTTTCACAGAACATGAAAAAATCCCAGCTACCATGCAGATTAAGCCAGCAGGGAGTGTGCAGCAGTCCCAAAAAAA
>JAJIZL010023683.1:5127-45022 GCA_023969395.1 Amblyomma maculatum
GAAAGAGGAGCCGCAGTGGAGGGCTACGGAGTAATTTCGACCACCTAATTAGCCGTTTTGCTATCGCTGATTATGAAATTGGCTTGCGTTCCGACGCAAGCCAGCGCTATTGCAACTTCTTCAGCCGTTTCAGTGTTGCGGCTTCTAATGGAGGCGGGTGATACTGGGACACCTCGGCCGTCGACCATTGAGGCGACTGTCGCCCCCGTTTTGCCACTTGCCGCATCCACGTACGCAGCCGTCTCTCCTCTTCTGGTGTATTTCTCTTGGCCTATCCGTATTGCTAAAGACGTGGGCGGTTCCTGCGGAACGTATCACAGTGGCGCACGCAAAACAACAACACAAAAACGCCCGGTATTTTTGTTCAGTAGTACTATAAAACTTTATTCCCCAAAATGGGAAGGGGTTCAGCGGTTGAGGTTTGAGCTGCAGGTGATGTTCCTAGGTACAGGATCCCATTGGTTCTTGCTGCTTCTTCGGCCCGCTCAACCAGCGCTAGCTGATCTTGCTGGTCGGAGCTGGACAGAAGCCCCTCCTACTACTCGACTGACGGGTTTGTTATTTCTGGCTGTATTGGGCACGCCCGACAGCCCCATGTGGAGTGCTAGATGGTGGCTATCTCTCCGCACCACAAGCATTCGGGAGTGCTTTGCGTAGGCCAAATCTTACTTTATATGTAGCGACTTGGGTATGAGTTTGTTTGTAGCCGTCGCCAGGTAGTTACTTAATGTCTTGAGAGTGTCTTGTGGGGAAGCGGGTATTTACGGCGCCCTAACTTCCAAAACATGGTGAGCACCGCGTTGCTGTTCGGAGTAGTGTTGGTTTCCCCCTTAGCGTCGCTCGCTCGGTTTGTGTAAACTCGAACTACCGCGTCGACATAAAGGCTTCCCTCCACTCCTGCGTGCCCTGGTCCCCATACCACATTCTGCTTGTTTTTGACGTTTGTCACCTCTCTTAAGCAGGTGCCAACCTCCCTGCTTATCCTTCCCCTTAGGAAGCTTCTGTATTCTGTCTGTGAGTCTGTTACTATTGTACAGCTCTTATTGATGGCTAAAGCTATTGCCGCCTCCTTCGCTCTGTCTATATCCCCGGTCCTAATGGACATGCTGAATATTTATTTTCCCTGGTTGTTAACGACGGCTACAACCTCCGTTTCTCGATTTTTGTACGTGGAAGCATCCACGTAGAGGACGTTTGATTTCTTTGCCAGGCTTCGGCCTAGAGCTCTTGCCCTAGCCTCTCCTTTCCCTGTGTTGTGCAGGACGCTCATATGTTTTTTGGTATAGGGCGGACCACGAACGTTTTCCTAATTTTTTTGTGGTATGTCAGTCGAATTTTCGATCTCTCTTATTGTGTCCCGGTGGCCAAGTCTTGTTAGTAGGTGCCTTCCTACCTTGGATTGTGCTAGCCTGACTTTCTGAAAGTTTGTGGCCGCTTTGCTGTGTTCGTTATAGGTGTTTTATATTCCTAGTTCAATGAGCTTTTGTGTCAATGCTCTGTGGGAGGGTTAGCGGGGGGGGGGGGGGGGGGCTTTTCATAGTTTTTTTTTTTTCTTTCCTAATTTGGGCGTCAATTTGATTGAATTCTCTTGGTTTAGATTGTGGTACGGCAAACTGAACGTCAATCATGGTATCACCAAGGCACTGATTATCCTCATTGCATAGGCCTCCTTTAGGCCGTTTCGCTTATTCGTTATCGTGCGGATCATTCCGCATAATTGGTTCGTTGTTTTGGTTAGGTTTGATCGTGTGGTCTCTTTTACCGTAGTTTTGGAACCACATTCCCAAGACCCGGAGTTTGTCCGTTTCCTTTATTGGTTGTCCGTTCAATATCAGGGTTACCATTTCAGGTGTAAATCTTCTTGAGTGTATTCGGATAAATTACGACTTCTGTTGTGAGCATTTCATGCCGCTATTTCTTGCGAAATCCGCGATGCATTCTGCCGCCTCCTGCAAGTTTTGTTCCTTCTCTCCGGTGGATGCTCTAGTGGCCCATACCGTGATATCGTCCGCGCACATGGTATGAACTACGTTCCGGAGCTTGTCTA
This sequence comes from Amblyomma maculatum, assembly GCA_023969395.1. NCBI lineage: Eukaryota > Metazoa > Arthropoda > Arachnida > Ixodida > Ixodidae > Amblyomma > Amblyomma maculatum. The sequence continues at coordinate 7,175 of JAJIZL010023683.1, forward strand.
GTTTTTCCGCCATTGAGGTCATGGCGATGATGAATAGTAAAGGGAATATGATTGACCCTTGCGGCATTCCTTTGTTTGGTGTATTTTTCCATTGAGACGGGATATTGCCAATACCTATATACCAGTTCTTTCCGCGAGGGAGGCTTTTGCATATTTCAATGTTTTCGACCCGCAATTATTTCTTGAAAGCCTCTCGAGGATAGCTTTATGACTGATGTTGCCGAAAGAACCGGTCAAATCAATGACCAAGACTATGCTCTCGTTGCAGCTCGAGATTTCAAACCTGTATTTGACCAACTGTAATTGTCAATTTCCTTTACAAGGTCTGGATAGGTGCCCCTGGATAAGCTTTTCCTACTCGGACGGGGTAACTGCAGTCAGTGGCAAGATCCTGTTCCATTCTATCTCTTATTTTTACTATGTTGTTTCCTTTCTGGGAGTCATGGTTATAACCCCACGCCCTATGCCGTACGTTGAAGGCTCCCATTATGATCACGTGGTTTTGCTTCGTCAACCTTTGGTGCTTTTAACCAGTGGTTCAAAGTGCGCTTTGTGGTGTGACGTGTGGACCATACACGTCAGAATAAATGTACTCAGGTCATTCTTTTTCTTGGAAATAATTTCGCGCAGTACGTGTTCTATCTTGTCATCTTCTGTTTCATGCCGCATTAGTGTTATGTTGCCAAGTATGGCGACTCTCTTGAAATTTTCGTTAATAATAGAATAGTAGCCCATTAGTTTTGTGTGACCATTGGTGTCCTGCAGGGCGATTATAACTGGTTTGTCTGTCACGTTGTTGATGTGTACTTTGAAGTCGGCTTTACTCCTGAAGCCCCGGCCATTCTATTGCCATATACCCTTAATTGTTGCAATTTAGATGTTCTGGCTGTGGCCATCATAACTTGCTAGTATTCACTGTCACTAATGTCTTTGTCTTGAGAATACACGCGACTCCTAGGGTTGTCGTCTCTCGCTGAGGGGCATTTGCAACGTCTCCTATTCTCCTCGTCTAGACGGGCTACTACCTGTCCTTGGTTATAGAGTTGCTCAATTATTTGATGTATCTCGTGTTGTATCTGGACCGTCGCGTGGCTTAGTAGTGTCTCTACTTGTGCTTCAGGTGGGCTGTTTGTCGTAGGTGTCCGTTTGGGTGTTTGTTGTGTAGCAGATGGTGTCGTGTTCTGCGTTTGGCTTGTCTCGTTGTTTGCTTCTTTGTTTTCTAAGGCTCGCGTTTTCAAGCCTAAGTTTCCTATGTTCTTCTGTGGCTATGCGTTTAGCCTCTATATTACAAAGTCTTTGATTTAGGTCCGTCAGTTGCGCGTTAGGAGAAGCGATTTCTCCCGCTCACCTGCTTATTCTGTAGTTGCTGCTGACCCTGAGTTGGTTACTTTTTTCGCGGATTCGGCCTAAGTTTGTCCGATGCCTGCTGCGATGGTGGTTGATTCCGCGTGGTCGAGTTCGATCTTGACCTGGACATTTCGACGGAGTTGCTGTCCGATTCGGCTCCCTCAGAGCTGAACCATCACGGCCGCCTGGCCGCTACACGTCCAATTCAGGGTGATTTGTTGTCAATCCTGTTTCTCCCCGGTTCTGGAGTCTTCTGGGCCTTCTTGCAATCTCTGCCGCAAGTGGCGTGATTTTCTCCACACCACTCGCATCTTGTCTCGCATGCATGTCATTCCTCTGGGTTCACCATATCACATTTCGCGCACACTCTGAGTCCGGATGTCGGGCTCACGTCGGTTTTATGTCCCAATTGGTGACACAGTCGGCATAGTTGCTGGGTTGCTCTGTAGGGGTATACGCGGCATTCTTTCCCGTAGTAGATGATTAGGGTTGGGAGCTGGGGCCCCTCGTAGGCAAACATGGCCGTCTCAGAGCTGGCTAGAATTCTTAAGTATACGGCTAGAGTAGATCTCAGTAGATCCTCGGTCGAAGTTCCTCTGTCGATTCCGTGTACAACTCCCCGAATCACATTCGCCGGTAATGCCCCGTAGGTGTTGACGTTGTAGTTTTTTCAAGCTAGGGTTAGCTGTCTTATATTTTGCATGCAGTCCGCCACGTATTCATTGGACGTGCTCACTATGAGAATATTAGAGCCGCATCGTATCCCAATGCGAAGGTCGCAAATCTCCTGTTGCCTGCACTCATTGAGCATTGCTCTTATACAATCGGTAGGTTTAAAATTGCCTACCTCGTGTCCTTTGAATGGTCTAATGATGACCTTGTAGTCGTCACGTGGCAGGGGTAGTAGACTCCTGCCTCGAAATTTTGGTCGTGTGGGGTTATTTTTCATATTGGGCATTGCCTGTCTCTGCTCAGATAAACGCTCTCTGGCCTCAGGACCGTCGACCCCGTTAGTGGTGAGCTTCCTGAGCATTCTTCGTTCTTTCCGGAGGTTTTGGGCTATGCGCCACTGGTTTTGTTCTTTTGGGTAGTCAGAGGAAACTCTATTAGTCACTGCATTTCTTGCTTTGGTGTCCAGTTCTATGTCTTGGTGGTGTTCCGGTGAAGGTTCAGGTCATCCACTGATGTTCTGCGTTGATCCGTTCAACGCACATTCTTAATTACGGCTGCAAATGGTAAACATTATAAACGTATTTTATACGCTCTGCCCTTACACTTCACCAAATTCTGCTGCAATGGCAGCGTTGCAACAGCCCAGAGAGCTGTTTTTTCTCTTGTATACCATCTCAGTTGTTTCATAGGAACGCACGAGTGTCGGCCGTGCAGCCAGTAAGCTTCGTATGGCGCAGCACAGCGGCGAAATCAGCGACAACAGGCGCAGGCACGCAAAGAGCCCTCCGGTTTAGCTTTCCTCGTTCAAGCTGTTACAGAAATTGGACCCAAGTGCCCCACTTTCTGTCCGCTATCACTTCTTTTTTTTCCGGGAACGATTAGTAAACGAAACGGGCTGAAGACTTGTTTCCCGTGAAAGAGGAAGGTGTGAATTTTTAAGCGGAATAATCTGATTAGACGATGTTGCTATCCCGCTTCACGTTGTGCAACACCTTTCATCTTACTAGTGTGAGCGAAGAAATCCCTATAGAACGTTATTTTACAGCTCAGCACCTTGGCGCCCATTCCTGCGTTCCGCGTCGCCGTCGTCATCCGTGTTGCCCCTCATAACCAGCTCTGCACCCGAGGCAGCGCGCTCTCATCTACCCGCCCCGCTCCCTCTTCCTCCATGGCAGAGACCGCTCTGATTGCTGCGCGCGCTCGTGCCGCCAACGTTCGCCGCTGTGTGTGCCCCCTCCCCTCTTCGTGTTGGCGGCAACGGTGTCTCCCACTTTCCTCCCTTTCATTACCGCGCGGTTGAGGTGTCCACAGAAAACAAGCGAGGCAGTTACCGCGCCTTTCTTTTCCTATAAATCAATCAATATACGGTTGCCGAAGCGCCGGCTTGCTATGAACGGATCGCGGTTTGTGCATCCCAAGCCGAAACGCAGGGCCACGTTGACCTGACTCGCTAGCGGCGGCTGCGCCATCTCTTAGCTGCGCAAGTATCCTATGGGCCCATGCGCTGCCTCCCGCAACCTCCTGGTAACTTAACTGTTTTCTTTCTTCAACGACAAAGGTTCCTTCATGACAATCAAGAACTTTTTGTGAAGTGTTTCTTGAAGGAATATGTGTGAATAAAAGTGCATACATGGCTTCCTCGAAGTCTTGGCCTAAATATATCGGGATGATGAAACAACTGATGAGCTGCGCTCAAATTTCGCATTAGGAAGCAACGCAATCGTCGACATTTTTTTCTTTTGTTTTTTCTCCCAAGAAAGACGCTGACAGAGCCTACGCGCTATTCTGTGCAAGAAGCGGGAGTTGGGTTCGATTCCCGGAACAGAGTGGCAGAGGACTGCTGCATTGGGCTGCTCATAGAGCGCATGCGCCTCTTCTCAAGCCGTTCGCCGCTGCACTCCTTTATACTGTGCCTATCAACTCGATGGTCGACGCTAGGGCTTTCAGGTAAAACATTTGGAGGGTGTACTCAAGCAAAACGTGTACAGCAAACCCAACACTATATAATTTGCCCTGAGAGGATGTGAAGCGCCCGTCACAATTGCATTTTTTGGCACAGTAACGAATTTTCGGGACTCGTAAACTCGGGTTTTAAGGACACGACGCAACAGTGTAGTGGCTGCCGTCTGCGGCGCCGCCGAAGATCCCTTTTCGCGTAAATGAATCTTGCTACTCGTCTCGCCAGTAGTTCCTTAATTTGTGCCTTCCTTACCCAACGGCTGCTCATTTGCACGCAGTGGTAAGAGCCACACTGTGTCAAAGACCACGTGATATAGATGTAAAGCCTCGCTCTAAACAAGCCGCATGAACCTGCCATCGTAGCCCGTGTGTTAGGAACTATAGGAGTTGCAAGTCTTGACGTGTTATTTTATGTCGTGACGTCACACAAAACGTCGACCAATCAGTGGCCGGGCATATTGTCTCCCATCTATCACCGGCAAAAGATATTCTTGTGTTTTTTCGCACAAAACCTCGAGTTTTTTAAAGAGCAGACAATGTAAGCGTACAATGAATGAAGTAAAGAGCGTGCTTACGGGCCTCATAATTCTACTTTGGCGCACCTCCTCACTAACCGGTGTGTCTGAGATACAATCCGCTGGAATTTTCATGTTTTGTTTTTTGCATTTTCAGTTTCGCATCATGAATCCAACCCTGAGTGAAGGATGACATTTGTTGAAGCATACGCGCTGCTTCAGCCGCTGTGCATTGGAAACAACAACACATTCCCTTGGCTAGGAAGCATGGCCTTCACAACGCTCTGTTCCACGTTCAAATGACATAGCAAAGTCGTCAGATTCCTCTTACGTTTCTCTGCTGTGCGTTATGTCTGGCCCATATCGCAGTGATTTCATGGGCTGCTACAGAGAAAAAATGACCTCTGCCGCATGTTGTTGGGAATTCTCGTTCCGCAGCTCTAGCAGCTGCGTAGTGATGTTCCCAACTGACATCGTTCGCGCTTAGATCCCGAACGGTTTCTCGTAGCCGTTGCTGACGGCATTCGCTTGCCATATCGTACGCGCAAACGTATGCCCTGTAATCGGTGGAAACGGAGCATTAGCCTTGCTAGAATGGAATCGCCTGCACCGCTACCACACGAAGCGGGCAACAGCGGCTGCAATCCCACAGGTATGCTGTTGTAAACTATTGTTCATAGCAGGAGTGTTATCCAGTCAAAAAACATTCTCTGTCCACCAGAAGTGAATGTAAAATCCATTACCGCTGCAGCTGTTGCGGTGTCTAAGGTTATGGACCGGAAGACAGATTTTGGGGTTCACTCCCGAAGAAGCAACAAAAATATTTTCACACATCTCCAAGGTTACAGGGCATCTGTTGATTGCGAGGCGCAGTTGTATATTCTAGGATACTGTTATACACATGCTGCTGCAAATGAAGCAAGCTGCGCATGCATGGCAAAAGCTCGAGTTCTTTTTCCGTGGTAACTGGTATTCGTTAAACTTCCTTAAAAAAATCGCCTCAGTTTCAGGAAATACTTATGAGCCAGTTATGCAATATTGTGAGATACGTTTATGACACATTGACAGATAATGTCTGAGCTTTCAATGGGTAGCGAAAGTTTGCTTTTGGAACTTGGTCTAGAGCTCATAGGTAATTATAGGAGTGCCATGCAAAACCAATGGAGCGCGTTTGTGACAGTAGCATAAAATAAAAGCCAGCGGTAGATAACTTTTGCGGTTCATATTGTTACCATGAAGTTATTCGATACGAGAAAAGGACTAAGATGAAAACATGGCGGTGGTTCAACCATAGGTAATCCTAGTTATAACGACTGGAAGGGCCTCCCGTGCTGTCTCAATGATCTGCTGAAAACGGCCACATTAAAAGCCGTCTTCGAATGCTACGGAGACATTCGCTTCACACGACATCGACCTATTTAAGTTTAAGAGGTTTCCGGCTCATTTACCAAATGTGCAAAAAGAAGAAAGGCTACGTTGAGAGGCCATTAGCGGAAAATGAAGTAGAAATTACCATTGATTACATAGATTTTGGTAAGTCACCTAGGCCTGGCGGCTTAATCTATGCTTTTTATAAAGCATTCACAGAAGCAATGATCCCACTCTATAGAGCAATTTTCAATGAAGCCCAAAAATCAAGCAGTTGGCGCCACCTTACGCATTATCGCACGCAATACTTATTCCTAAAACTAAGCATGCAGAAAAGTTACAAGTTACAGCATACAAAGCCATTTCACTTACAAATATAGACTATAAGGTATCTAGGAAAGGTATGGCAACGCGAAGGCTTCAATGACTAATAAAGAAAATAGTTGGGTCACACGAAACTTGTGGGTTCAAATGACGCACTACAGCTTCAAATGTACTACGCAAGAATGGTGCTTGAGTGTTGCGACCTAACAAATGAAATATTAGATATCCTACAGACTGAGCTGCAAAAGCTTTCCACTGTGTAACGCATGATTTTTTTTATTCTGGAGCACGCGAATGTAAGCTCAGTTAAACGAAAGGGAGTAGCTTGGCATGCAGGAAAAATAATTAGTGTGCAACTTTCTGTCACCAGGTATGTCCCTCAACCCTCTGTTATTTTTCTTGTCTATACAAGCACTATACTTAAACATAATAAGACATGAGTCGGTTAAAGGACAAAATGCCTTAGTCTATGTTATAGAAGGTCGCCTTCTACTCATGAATACTTCACAAACCTTCCCTGGGTAACGACTACGGGGAAGTATTTAGGGGTGCCTTTAGATCTTAATTGCGGTAATGACCCATATTGTAAATGGCAGGCACAAGAAGCCCGCGAAAAGGAAGAAAGGTGGAAAGCTGCATATTTCTCTTTTTATCACCAGAGCAACGGTTTTTAACTTGCTACTGCTCGTAATAAGCAGGCAATGGTATGTGATATCATTGCCACTTTATTCGAGAGTAAATGTGCAAAGGTTTCATCGTTCTTTGGCTGTGTTTGTAAGTTCATTAAATTGAGAGCGGTGTAGCCGCACGGTTCAAATCTGTCAGTGATGGTGGTCTTAGTTTAGGGCACCTGTCTCTACGTCACATAGTTAGCAGGTTTTTCTTTTTTCGTGATGTCAGTGATCCTTTTTTGCGCACCATGTGAGAGTGAAGGTTGTCCTGCACTCTGCTTAAGTTCATTTTTGGAACGGAAGGTATCTCCTAAAGACAGTGCGTTTTTTGGAAAGATGTTGAAAGTGGTAACATTTTTATTTGTACGGTTCTCGAGTGAATGCTTGTGTGAAGTGAACAAGACAAAAGCTTGATAACGATTTGTGTGGTATTGTCTTTCCAGCCCTTTGTACACGTCCATGTATAATGGAGGTCCTTGAAATGATGTATTAAAGAGGGTTGAATCAATGAATGTAAACCTACCGCAGAGACCTTCCTTCAGCTACGGACACGAACTTTCTTTAGAAGGAAAGAGGTTTCTAGCTCCCTGTGGTTCGCACTGTCACATATGTAAGCGGCATGAAACCATAAAACTCATATTTGTTCATTGTTGGGAGGCAGTTAGTTTTTGGAATGACCAAAAAAAAGACTATCAAAACAATTAGTTGTGGTTTAGCTATGGTTAACCCTAGTTGAATTGCGAAAGCAACGGCGGTGGCTTCTTTCGCCTGCTACGTTATTCCCTGTCACGTCCTATCAGTGTAAGGCGCTACATTATTGAGGACACTTAAGCTCATCCCTTAAATTTATGATGCGAGAGAGTGAGCTACTAGCCCAAATAAAATGTCACGCTTCAACCAAGCCGTATGAACGTGCCTGCGTATCGTAGGGGTAACGAGAATGCAAACGGTTTTGGAAGGCTGATTTCGATATCACCCTCCCATATGAAAAGAGCGACCAGAGTTGCAGGTGCTGCCCGTGGCATAGTGGTAACGTCAATTCAAAGGTTATGGCAGGGTGATTTTTTATAAGGAGACAGTAGCTGCGCATCTTCACGTAGGAGCTGCCTCTTCACGGCGTAGCTTCGGCCACGCGAGGTCTCGCTTTGGATGTTGTTGCAGTATTGCTTTCGCCATAAAATGATTTATCTATTGACCTCTTTACGCTGATGGACCTCATTGTATTTGGCGGTCGAGAATGGCAGGTTATTACTGCGACCCCGATGCTCCTCCATTGCGCATGTATTTTCAGGGATGAGTACTGGTGTTTTTAGAGGAACTGAAGATGCAGTCATGTATACCAGAATGAGCTCCACAGCTGGAACCGTTGACAACGGTTAGATAATTTTAATGTAGCAAAGCCTCCGCCACGTTGCCATAAAGAAAAAAGCAATGGCTCGGTGTTTAAGACGCTCGGCTAGTGAATTCCAGTACCGGGGCTTGAATCCGATTCGATGTTTTTTTCTTTGAATACAACGGCACTACACGCAGACTAGCTACACGACCAAGAAAGCGGTGGTGTCCCAGTCTGCTGCCCCGAAAGGAGGGCTTCCGCTCCGAAATATTTCTGTCCCCACTCATAGATTCAAGAGAAGAAGACTAGGTGTGGTCTCTTGAAGGGCTCAAGGTCATTCGTTGACATTCAGCCAACTCGGGACCTGCAGGCCGGAGAGTAGAGGTTTCGCTATAGTCTTATTTTCGCCCAAAACGAGAAAGAATTGCTTCGCGGAATATTCTCAAGTTAAGCGAACACACATTTCATGTTTCATAAAACAAGACGCTTTTGATGAGGACGTGGAGACAAGAGAAAAAATTTGAGAATGACATATTGTGCGGTTTAAAAGATTACCGTTAACGCTTTAAAAATTTTAATAAATCCCGCCCATCGATCCTCATGAACTTTCTCGTATATGCGTTTGATTACTTTGTTAATCACTAACCCCTTAATCTGTGCCTATGGTATCTTCTGCATGGTTATTTGCAAAGAGGCGTAATCTAGTGCATCATGTGAGAAGCCATCCTGCGTAGGTACCCTGGCCCGATCAAACCGAGCCGTACGAGGGCATCAGCTCGGCCTAACAGCCTGATACGCGATCGAAGCGTCCCGGAGGGTTTTATTTTCATCTCATCTTAACATCTGAAACTACGAGTCCGAGTATGCAATGCCATTTGGTCTTGTAAAGTGGAAGAACCTGCTGATCAATCAGTGCTCTCTGTCATGTCTACCAATCAACACCTGCCAAGAAATGTGATTGTTCGTTTACAAATCTCTAACCCAACCTCAAGACGCAGATGGAGAAATGGTTAGATAGATAGATAGATTTATTGAAAGGAAAAGGCAGAGAGGTTGGCCGGAATAATTCAAATCTGGCCTGCTACTTTGCACTGGGGAAGGGGAAGCAGAGAAGAAAGAAGGTCATGATGGGTGACGATGTGGGAGAAGGCATATAAATTACATATACAGACACAGTAGCTTGTTTTACGAGCGCGAATCAAGTCCGCTGGCGCACAAAAAACCGAAAAGAGCACGCACTGCCTGGACACCCTTCCCCTTGTCCTGCCAAGCGCCCAGCAGCAGTTCCTCCGACAGAGGCCTCTTGTCTAAACGCTTCAAGGAAGCGGCTAGCACACGTCTTTCGCACGCATATGCTGGGCACACCAATAATATATGGTTCACAGTCTCTGGGATGCATAGTGGGTGGAACAGCGCGACAAGACGAAACACAAGAAGAGACCCACAACAGACGCGCTGTTCCACCCACTATGCAATTGCACCAAATCGCCCAACTATCCATCCTACTCTGGAATACCACAGGTTGAACATTCCGGCGAGTGCATCTGTCCAATTAAATGTAAGTACTTGTGCGTGAAAGCCACGTTTAAACGAAGTCTATGTTGTAAGCATGCCTGATGACGCGGAATATCGCGCGGAACATAAAATTTTAATGTTTGATCGAGCCTTCCCAGACGAATGTGTTGGGCGTTTGGCTGGGCCCAGTAAGCTGCTGTAGCATTATTCATACATCTCGTAAGAAGGCACGTCGTTTCACCTTTTGAAAAAGGCACAGCTGTTTGGAGGCCATTGATGAGTGCGCTTTACGCTTCAAAATCGGCCTGTTGATTCCCATGGAGCCCGCAGTGGGCAGGGATCCATTGAAACATTATCCTGTGGCCTTGCAGCTGGGCAGATGTGAGGAGCTGCATAATGTTTGGTGCCAGGGACTGGTAGGCAGTGTGGCCTAAGAAGGTTTCCGAAATTTTTAATGCAGTGTTTTAGTCCATGAATATACACCATTTTCGAGGTGGTTCGCCACATATGTAGCGAATAAATTCCCGAGTGGCTACAAGTTCAGCAGCGGTTGATGTAGAGGTATGTCCCAAATGGAAATGCAGAGTCGTTTTTTGAGTTGGTATGACCACAGCTGCAGCGGATGCCTGTGCTGACGCAGATCCATCGGTGTATACGTGAATATAATTAGGATATTTTGACCAGATGTGCGCCAGAGTAAGTTATTTGAGTACATTAATTGGCACCACTGATTTCTTTAGTGTCCCGGGAACACGAAGGTGCTCCAAAGGTTTATCTATCGTCCATGGTGGTTGGGCGGGACGATATGGGAGGGCATTGGAGAAATGGAATTTTCGGAGAGCCGGGCATCCAAAGCTGTGGCGTTTAAAAATTTCGGTAGGTTGCAAAGGCCAATAATAAACAAACCATCAATATGAGATAGTTAAAAGTCCCAATATACAGAAATCCTATCGGTGAGTGAACGGATGGCACAAGTGCGCTTAAGTCTGCTTATGAGCGAAAATGGCGAAAGCCATTTTAAAGAACGGTTTTTACTAACTGTACCTTTATTGTCATTTCAATTGTAATATCATAGCAGTAACCCTAGCATCATCACTAACAGGTAAATGCTGCGTCATCGCCATTTCCACCATAATGATTATTATAGCTAACTGCAGCGCGGTCATCATTGCTACTGTCATCGTTAACATTATAGCTATTTCTATCGCCATTGTCCTCAGTTCTATCATCTCATGCAAGAGAAACTGAATTATGATCTGTTTATCGGAATTATGATCGGATTCAGTTCAATATACTCCAACGCAATTCACTTGCATTTCACAATACCCCATCTCTCTTTGCTGGTAGTGAATATTGTAATTTTTTCATTTGTTTCTTGTTTTTCAAACCGGACTGCAGCTTCTCCGCAGTCGATAATCATCTTCTGGATTTTGGGCACGCCTTTTACAAAGTGTTCATAAACGGATCGGGTTCCGGGGTCACAATATCGGAAAGCCATGGCACTACGCCAAGCTGCATGCAAGTAAAGAAGGAATGTAATATCGTGCGGGATCCCTGCCTCGACCACAGGCAAAAACCTTATATCTGCGGGGCTAGTGGTAGATCATACTGTCACGACTGAAGTCAGAGGGAGCCGTACACGTAGACGTGGACCCGAGAATAAGGTCGGCTTGTAGTTCCGAACACACAGTCACAGAGTCCAGCACCAGCGCGCCGCTCGTGCCAACTACCGCTTCGTCGTCGTCGGCACCAAACACGGCTGTCGCGCGGCGCTAGGCACGTGGCATTATTCCCCCCCGTGAAAGAAAACATCGTCCCGATGACAAGGTGAGAGGAGAAAAAAATATTAGGCGTGAGGTGAACTGTACAATAACGCAAGGTTTCACTTGCAGGGAACGCTCAGTCACGCGAAAAGTACGGCTTTAAGCGCACCACATGCACAATTTCAGGCCGCTGACGTCGAACACTGACGGTCACAGTTCCATCTGGAATGACTTCGTAATTAACGTTGTTTAAGCGGCGCAGGACTTTATAGGGCCCGAAATAGCGGTGGAGTAGTTTCTCGCTCAAGCCTTTGTGACGCACGGGGGTCCACACCCACACTTGGTCCCCTGGTTCGTAGTGGGCCTCCCTGTGCCGAAGGTTATAGTGTCGAGCGTCGGTGGCATGCTGCTCCTTGATGTGCAAGCGGGCCAGCTGACGGGCTTGCTCGGCCTGTTCTGCGAAATGGGCGGCGTCGGGTTCGACCGCTTCTTCCCCGAACGGGAGCATCGCGTCCAACATCGTGCGGGCCTCTCTGCCATATACGAGACGGAACGGCGTAAACTTCGTGGTTTCCTGCAGCGCCGTATCGTAGGCGAAGGTGACATACGGCAGGATCTCGTCCCACATTTTATGCTCAACGTCGATGTACATTGAGATCATGTCCGCCAAAGTTTTGTTTAGTCGTTCCGTTAATCCATTTGTCTGAGGGTGATACGCTGTTGTTGTGCGATGCTCAGTATGGCTTAGAGTTAAGGTGTCCCGCAGTAGCCGAGCTGTAAACGCCTTTCCTCGGTCAGTAATGATAGTCGATGGTGCACCGTGTCTGGGCACAATGTCGTTCATAAAGAATCGAGCAACTTCGCCGGCAGTGCCTCGGGCAAGGGCCTTCGTTTCAGCGTAGCGTGTTAAGTAGTCTGTGGCGACTACGATCCACTTGTGTCCGTTCGAGGATAAAGGAAATGGGCCTAAAAGGTCCATGCCCACTTGCTCGAAGGGTGTGAGGAGTGGTTCAATAGATTGTAACATACCGGATGGCTTGAGCGTGGGTTTTTTTCGCCGCTGGCATTGTCGACAAGTCTGTACGTAACGTCTAACGCTCGGAGAAAGATGTGGCCAGTAGTAGTTCTGCCGGACTCGGTTTAGGGTGCGTGTAAAGCCAAGATGCCCTGAAGTTGGTTCATCGTGGCAGGCCAGGAGGATTTCGTGCCTTAGATCAGCCGGTATGACTAGCAGGTATGTTTTCGCACTCGACGTAGAATTCTTCTTATAAAGCACCCCATTGCGGAGGCAATACGACGACAACCCCCGAGCAAGGTACCGGGGTATTGTAGGATGCCCACTTTCAAGATGGTCAATAATCAGTCGCAGCTCGCCGTCGGCACGCTGTTTGGAGGCGAGATCGGACGTAGTGACTGCTCCGAGGAAGCTACCGTCGTCGGTGGCATCTGACGAAGGAGGCCCGACGGGCGCGCGGGACAGGCTATCAGCATCGGTGTGCTTCCGGCCAGACTTATAAATAACATCGAAATCGAACTCCTGTAGGCGCAATGCCCAACGTGCTAAGCGGCCACAAGGATCCTTTAAGTTTTTCAGCCAACACAACGACTGATGGTCAGTGATGACGCGAAACGGTCGGCCATAAAGGTACGGGCGGAACTTGGCAGCGGCCCATACTACCGCCAAACATTCTTTTTCAGTGGTGGAATAGTTACACTCAGCACGGGAAAGTGCACGGCTGGCGTAGGCAATTACTTTCTCGACCCCGTCTTGGTGCTGAACTAGAACGGCACCAAGGCCGACGTTGCTCACATCCGTGTGTAATTCTGTGTCGGGATCATCGTCGAAATGTGCCAGGATCGGGGGTGATTGGAGCCGGCGTCGTAACTCGTCGAAAGCCATCTGCTGCTCGGCGCCCCAGGAAAATGATGCGTCATCTCGAGTCAGGAGAGTCAGAGGGCTGGCCATCTGTGCAAAGTTTTTGATAAAGCGACGATAATAGGAGCACAGCCCCAAAAACCGTCGGACTGCTTTTTTGTGGGCGGGGACGGGGAAGGCAGCAACGGCAGCAAGTTTCTCAGGGTCAGCTCGGATGCCATCAGCACTCACGATGTGCCCAAGAAACTTCAATTCGGTGAACCCGAAGTGGCACTTTTGAGGCTTGAGAGAAAGGTTGGCAGACCGGACAGCTTCGAGAACAGTTCTCAGGCGGCGCAGGTGTTCCGTGAACGTCGGTGAAAAAATTATTACATCGTCGAGATAAACAAGGCATGTCTGCCACTTAAGACCTGTGAGCACAGTGTCCATCATCCGCTGGAAGGTGGCAGGAGCACAGCAGAGCCCGAATGGGAGGACGCGGAATTCATAGAGCCCATCTGGTGTTACGAAGGCAGTTTTTTCACGGTCCCTCTCATCAACTTCAATTTGCCAATAACCACTCCTCAGGTCAATGGAGGAGAAGTACTTGGCTCGGCGAAGTCGGTCGAGAGAGTCATCAATCCGTGGAAGCGGATAGACGTCCTTCTTTGTCATACTGTTAAGTTTCCGATAGTCAACGCAGAAGCGAAGTGTTAAGTCTTTCTTTTTAACGAGGACTACAGGCGAGGACCATGGACTGCTTGAAGGTTGAATGACGCCATCGGCGAGCATCTCCTTGACTTGCTGTTGGATAGCGTCTCTCTCCCGAGGAGACACACGATAGGGCTGCTGATGGATGGGTCGAGTGCCTTCATGCGTGATAATCCGGTGTTTAATGACCGACGTTTGCTGCACTTTAGATGAAGACGTGAAGCACACACGAAACTCCAGCAATAGATCTTGGAGTTGCCTCTTTTCAACGTAGGAAAGGCTAGAATTGATGTCGACAGCGTGTACGGCATCATCCGGTTGAGTGCTAGGCGTAGCTTCCTCTGAAGCAAAACATTCGGCGACTTCTTGCAGATGGTCGACGGAAGCAATGACAGTGCCACGGAACAGATGTCGATGTTCATTGGAGAAATTGGTGACGAGTACCTCCGTCTCTCTTCCACGAAGTAAACAAATACCACTTGCCACAGAAACTCCCAAGGCGAGTGAGAGGAAGACATTAGGCTCAACAACCCGGAGGCCGTGATGTGGCTCGTCACAGGCAACTCTGGCGAGGATGCTGGCGCGTGGTGGCACTGTGAGGCTATCATCGGCGACTCGCAGTGTGGAGTGGGACCCGCGGTACTCATGCTTTTCAGTGGCCAGTTTGGCGGAAAACGTCACCAAGCGGTTCGGTAGATCTATAGTGGCACCGTGCTCACGAAGGAAGTCGATGCCAAGAATAACATCACGAGAGCATTCGCGTAGAACGAGAAAAGTCGCAACAAATGTGCAGCCTCGCACCGTAACCCGGGCTGTACACATACCCAATGGTGCAACCACATGTCCGCCTGCCGTACGTATGTCTGGTCCGTTCCATGGCGTCATCACCTTTTTCAGTGTCCTTGTAAGCCGCCCGCTAAGGATAGAATAATCGGCTCCCGTATCAACTAAAGCGCTGATCTCCTTCGTGTTGACGATAATAGGGATGTCCAGGGAGACCCGGCCAAGACCAGGGCCTGTCGACGTCGGTTCGGAGTGAAGTGAGCGGTGTGGTGGCGGAAGCTGGACGGCGGTTGGGTGGTCGGCGTCGGGACAATTCAATGTCGACGGCAGGTCGGAGTGAAGCAAGCGGTGCGGCTACGGAAGCTGGGCAGCAGTTGTGTGGTCTGCGTCGGGGCGATTTAAGCGCCATGGCGGTGATAACTGGTCGGCGATGCGGACGACGTCGGGGCGATCTGGTCTGTGCGGCGAAAACTGGACAGGAATTCGGCGTTCGACGTCGGGGCGAATCGAGCGGTGCGGCGGTGGAAGCTTTACGGCGAATCGGTGTGCGGCGGCCTCGCCCCCAAAGGTCGCCGGAGCTAGTTTTCCCGATGAGGGCTCGAGGAACCATGGCGTCCAGCGGTATACCGTGACCCAGAGGGTGAAGAGCGACGAGGCGAAGGCGAGCGCGACTCGCGACGAGGAGAATGTGGCAGACTGGCGGGGGACGTACGCTGGCGGGTGACGTACTCGGCGATGTCCTGAGGCCGCTGACCAGGCCGTGGACGAGGGCTGTAGGGGGAAAATCCCCTAAGGCCGATCTGACGATAAGGGCACTGCCGGTAGAGGTGACCTGCCTCGCCACAGTGGTAGCAGAGAGAGCGGTTATCTGGAGCGCGCCAGAGGTCAGTCTTCCGGGGCGCCTGGCGCCGATCTGCCCAAAGGGGCAGCGGTGCCGCAGCGTGCACAGCGACCTGAGGTTCCGTGTAAGGCGAAGGGATAGGTAGCAGGGCTGGTGCCGCAGCGTGCACAGCGACCTGAGGTTGCGTGTAAGGCGAAGGGGTAGGTAGCAGGACTGGGCGGCGTGTGACATCAGCATAAGTCATCCGCTCGGTGGTGCCCGGGGGTGGTGGTGGAACGACTGTACTTGTTGGTGGCGTGAGTGCGTTCTGGACCTCCTCACGGATGATGCTGGCCAGGGAAGCTGCGCCAGGGGTAAATGATCCATGAAGTTGCTGGAGCTCCTCGCGAACCACGGTGCGAATGAGGTCGCGAAGGGAGCTCATATCTGCTCCGGGATTGTAGTCCGTTCGGTCAGACGGCGGTAGTGTGGAGATGGAATTCAGCGGCCGACCGTACTGGCTGCATCGCTGCTGTAGCAGTTTCTCCATGGTCACAGCTTCAGCCAGAAACGCCGCGACGGTGGTGGGCGGGTTCCGCACGAGGCCAGAAAAAAGCTGTTCTTTGACGCCGTGCATCAGGTGCCGAACCTTCTTCTCCTCACTCATGGACGGGTCGGCGCGATGGCAAAGGCGCATGACGTCTTCAACGTACATTGCGACCCCCTCGTTCTGACGCTGAACTCGAGAGGTCAGGGCACGCTCGGCATTCTCTCGGCGGTCACTGTTGGTGTACGTACCGAGGAGCTGACTTCGGAAGGTCTGCCACGTAGAGAATGTGGCTTCGCGGTTCTCGAACCATGTCCGAGCAGTGTCTTCAAGGCTGAAGTAGACGTTCGGCATTTTCGCAGCGTCGTCCCAGCCGTTAAATGTCGCGACCCTTTCATAGTGAGCTAGCCAGTCCTCGGCGTCTTCAAACTGCTCACCGTGAAATGGTTTAGGGGTACGTGGGGTCTGAAGGATGAGACAGGACGAAGGGGTGGAAGGGACAGTCATGGTACGGGCGGGCGGTGTCGTTGCCACAGCCAGAGTCTCTTCGTCAAGAGGGAAGGCCTCGGGGGACAAGCCTCGGAGCCGTCGGCTGGTACGATGAACAGGAGTGGTCACGAGAGGCGGCCGCATAGGGTCGTCCGCAGGAGAAGGGATCATCGATGGCACCTCCACCAGTGTCACGACTGAAGTCAGAGGGAGCCGTACACGTAGACGTGGACCCCAGAATAAGGTCGGCTTGTAGTTCCGAACACACAGTCACAGAGTCCAGCACCAGCGCGCCGCTCGTGCCAACCACCGCTTCGTCGTCGTCGGCACGAAACACGGCTGTCGCGCGGAGCTAGGCACGTGGCAATATTTAAGTATGCGTTGCAGCACGTCAAAGATTAGCTCATTATTAGCGCGCTCTTTAGGGATCGAACGGATAGTGGTTCGATCCCCTTTCGAGACAGATTTTTCCCTTAATAATTTCATGCGGCCGACAACCTGGGCTAGCATATCCATCGAAAGGACACGAACGTCACCGTGAGTCTACACAGGCTTTCGACTTTAAAAAATTTAGTTGTGGCGTAGCTTTGGTTAACCCTAGCTGAAATGCGAAAAGAACGGCGGAAGCCTCTTTTGACTGCTACATTATTCCCCTGTCATGCTCTTTCAGTGTAAGGTGCTACATTATTGGGGACCCTTAAGTTCATACTTTAAGGGTATGACGCGAGAGCGTAAGCTACCAACCCACATATAGTCACGCTTCAACCAAGCCGTATTGACGTGCCTGCCTGTCGTAGGGGTAACTAGGATGCAAACGGTTCTGGCAGGCTGATTCTGAGATCAACCCTCCCGTAAGATAGGAGCAACCTGAGTTTGCAGCTCCTGCCCGTGGCTAAGGGTAACGTGAATTGAATGTCATGGCACGCTGATTTTTCCAAGAGGAGACGGTAGCTACGCCTTTTCACGGCGTAGCTGCGGCTGTCCGAAATCTTGCTTCTGCTGCCGTAGTATTGATGTAACAATAAAACACGGGCATGTCCTTGGGAGGTGATAGTTGGCAGGTGAGATGGATTTGTAGTAGTTGACCATCAGGTTTTGGTACGTCATGTGACCGCTTAAAATGCCTCAGTTGGCAAGCTCTGCCAACTCGTGCTTCGACACACACGTTGGATCGGTAGGTCAGAATCCAGCCTTCAATGGCCCAAGTTAGACTAGCATGCCAGGTAGGCAAGCCGGTAGAAAAGCGAATTCTAACAAGCTTGACGACTGGGCGAGTTGGTAGTGAGCCGTAATAAAACCAGCTGAAAGATACAGAAAAGAGAAGAGCAGAAGAGCTACGAATTCTAAGCACATATTGCAATACACTATCAATTCTCAAACTGTTTGTCCTTGCGATTTTTTATATGCACTGTTATGCCCTTTAGTTTGTTTTTGAAGCGTTGGTACTGTTAACTCAATAAATTGTATCAAAATTCTATATTTCATTTTTTTTTCAGCTTTGGTGTTGTTTAAGGCTTGTACCACCATCATCCAAGTGATAGGGTTCCGCGGCATTTTGAAGCTAGCTTTTATCAGTGGGACACTTCCAGGATATATTCTGGTAAAATGAAATGAAATGAAGACGAGGCTGGATTATGCCTTAAAAAGTATAGTTCTGCAAAGCTGGGATGGCAGTAATGGTCAACTATATCGGTTGACGCTCATCCGATAATGCATAATGCTTTTCGAACCCTATACATTTCTGACAGCAGTGGTGAATGGCAAATAACAGCGCAGCAGCAAAGCGATTGCAGGCGACCGCGAATACGCAAATGAAGCCGGTAAGTGAGAGCCATTAAAATTGTCGCGTCGTATACTCTTAAAACGGAGTTTAAGTCAAGTGGTTTTATTGAAATCAAAACAATGACAAAAAAGTGGAAATGATTTCACTCGAAGGCAGTTCGAGCCCCCCTGTAAAAGGGTGCACAGAGCTATTACAGCACAAAATGCTGGATAACAACATCGATGTTAATTTGGTAGGGACAACATAAGGTGAGCTACTAAAATGGTTAGTAGCTCACATTATGTTGTTCCTACCAAATACCCCGCCGGGGTGGCGCAGTGGTTTCGGCGCTCGACTGCTGTTCCCAAGGACGCGGGATCGAATCCCGGCCTCGGCGGCCGCTTTTCGATGGAGGCGAAAAGCAAGACGCCCGTGTGCTGTGCGATGTCAGTGCACGTTAAAGAACCCCAGGTGGTCTAAATTTCTAGAGTCTTCCACTACGGCGTCTCCGATACTCTGAGCCGCTTTGGGACGTTAATCCCACAAACCAAACCAAGTCTAAAATAGGTTTCGTTGTTTACAAAGTAAAATATTACAGTTTCTACATGTAAACATACAAGAAAACTACAATCAAGATTTCGCGCACTGCCATGCTACAATCAGGAAAACAAAAAAATTAACTAACTGTGGTGGAAAGAATAAGATATATAGACACATACGCATTGTGTAAACAAACCAATACACGAGTACAGACGCAGAAGGCGTAAAGATTAAACCATCAAAGCATTACGAATATCACGCAGGCTACTTTCTTCCACACATATTCTTCTACCTAATAATTTATTCACTGTCTGTGGAACAATGAAGCGCAGCATTGAACGCCCGTATTCTGTGCGGCATAAAGGAATCTACAAATGAAAACGATTGTGAAATGGATATGTAGGGACTTTTATTCGCAGGCTG
This sequence comes from Amblyomma maculatum, assembly GCA_023969395.1. Classification (NCBI taxonomy): domain Eukaryota; kingdom Metazoa; phylum Arthropoda; class Arachnida; order Ixodida; family Ixodidae; genus Amblyomma; species Amblyomma maculatum. The sequence goes on from JAJIZL010023683.1 coordinate 26,572, forward strand.
AATTGGTCTAGGAACTTCTCTTGTCCATTACGAATGGAGTTATTGGACTTGATTGTCACATTATGCTCGTATTGATTATGAACGGGTGAAATATTGAAACGAATAAATAGTTCCTCGGTGTGTGCGCTGCAGTCTGTGTTTGCTATCTGTTGGAGAGCTTTCGTTTGAAGTATATAGAGCTTTTCTCAATTCGATTCCATTGTATCGCCCCACTCTGGGAAGCAATACTTCAAACGAGGTAAAAAGAGTGCATTGTATAATAAACGTTTTATTGATGGAGGGAGGAAAGGCCGAAGTCTTGCAAGTATACCAACACATTTTGAAATGCGACATAAGACCACGTTAACGTTGGCGTCGCAGCTCATATGTCTCTTGAAATACACGCCAAGTGTTTTAGCAGTGTCCAGAGTTGCGATTACTGAATTATCAATCATCATCATCATCAGACTGACTATACCCATTGCAGTGCGAAGGCCTCTCTCATATTTCTCCACTTAACCCAGTTCTGTGCTAGCTGCATCCACTTGACCTCCGCGAACGTCTTAACCTCATGCGCTCACCTAACGTTCTGCCGCCCCCTGCTACGCTTTGCTTCCCTTGGAATCCAGTTTGTTACCCTAAGCGATCATCGGTTATCCTGTCTTCGCACTGCTTGTCTTGCCCACAACCATTTATTCTTTTTGATTTTCACTGGAATGTCAGTAACTTGAGTTATTTCTCTTACCCACTCTGCACGCTTTCTATCTCTTAATGTTACCCCTACCATTTTTCGTTCCATAGCCCTCTTCGTTCCTCAACTCAAGTAGAACCCTCTTGGTTAGCCACTGCGTTTCAGCCTCATAGGTGAGTGCAGGTAAGATGCAACTGTCGTATACTTCCCTCTTGAGCGAAACCGGTAAGCTGCTAGTCATAATCTGCGAGTGCTTGCCAAACGCGCTCCATATCCCAATTGTATTCTTCTTGTTATTTCCTTTTCGTGGTCCGGATCTGCGGTTACTACCTGTCCTAAGTAGACATATTCGCCTACTACATCCGCTGCTTCGCTACCCAACGTAAACTGCTGTTCCTTCCCGAGGCTGTTGAACATTACCTTAGTCTTCTGCATTACAATTTTCAAGCCTACCTTTCTACTTTTCCTGCCTTGGTCATTAATCATTACTTGCAGTTTATCCCCCGAGGTGCTTAACAAGGCAATGTCATCAGCAAATCGTAGATTACTGAGGTATTCTCCATCTACCTTTATCCCTAACTTACTATACTATACCTATACTTAACTGAAAACCTGACATCATCACCCGATTTCGCGGATAAAAAATTACTTTTTTTTTTTAGTGTTTAGAATTAAAGAGTTCGCTTCACTTCATTGTTTCACTTCATCTAGTGTGCTGTTTATTACTGGAGCTAAAGATTCAACACTGCTGCCACTGAAACAGATACTAGTGTCTTCCGCATAAATTATATATTGTGGCTGGTCACTGACACAATGTCATTACTGCACAGAACGAAGAATAATGGCTCTAAAATACTTCCTTGCGGGACTCCTGCAGAGATAGAGCGAAAATAGGAAACGCCATTTTTTATTTCTACTCCCTGAAAGCGGTGCTCTAGATAACATTCTAAGAGAAGCACTGGTGCACCCAGTCTGTAGCATATGTAAACAAGTGAAAGCAAGAAATAAGCTGCAGCTCGCCTGATAATTGAGCACATTTATGCTATGGCTGGTCGCGTAGTTTACAAACGAGGTAACAGCTTCTCCTCACTTTCGATCGTATAAGCTGATCCGTTTTTAACGGGACCACTTCCGAAAACCTCGCATATACTCATATGACGGCAGAGGTGCCTGAATGTGCCCCGATTACCCTTCACCTTTATCGAACTTTTTTTTTTATTACTCAAGCTTGCCATAATGCGTATTATAAAAACCCATGTAAATTGTTTTCCGTAAGGACTCAATCGAACTTGCGTGCTTACGATCTTCCAAGGCTGTTTTAAAACCGTGCGAGAAAAAAACAAAGGATATCGTGACATGCATCCAAGTAATCAATAAACTTGTGGCTGTGGCGGAACCATTTAGAGAATTGCATTCATGCGATGGATGTTTATGTAAGTCGTCACACTCGTAAATACCGTATTTAGCGAGTTAATGAACTCGCAAATGTACGGCGTGTATATACACACTGACAAAAAAAAAAGAAAAGAAAAGACGCGAACCGAAGCAGACAGCGCCAGAGCACGCATGCATGCTTCGGGCAGGCATGCAGCTTCGGGTAGTCGCTGCCTAACTTTGCGCATGTGGGCCTCATATTATTCGTACTTTAACTATCGCGAAATCGTTGGCTGACTTCTTGCCCGTGGCATTTTAAAGCTTGCAGCTCGACTGCGGTACGAGCGCAAGCTGAGAAAACTCGTGTTTTATAGTTTGCGCTAAGCTGCGGCGGAACACTTGATGCATTAAAGTCCCTCAAGGGGCTTTATTGATGCATAGGTGGCGAGCGCCGCGGTGCGGCGAAAGACGCTGCCACGCCCCTTTTCCAACTTACGCTCTCTCTGGTCGATTGGAACGGCCGGAGAAAAACGTGCGCGCGGAGGTGATCTCGGAGGCCATGGTTTAGGACTACGCAGATAGCTATAGAACTACAAATGGTAGGTGTAACTTAAAGGGATAGGAAGTGAGTAGAGTGGGTCCGATAAATAAAGGGTGCCGTGCGAGCACACTGAGCGGGGTTATATTCAAAAGTCTAGTTTTTATTGATTGACAAAAGAACACTTCTATATTTATTCAATAAACGCTTTTTCAACAGACACTGCCATTTTACCATTTTATTCGTTTGCTCGAAGTAAGTGAAAATCAAGGAGAAAACAATATCATGGGCAGGGCATGCAGTGCGAATAGTGGGTCGCTTAAGGTAACAAATTGGATTCAATGGGAGGAAAAACCCAGCATGAGGTGGCAGAAAGTTAGGTAGGCGTAGGAGTTTAAGAAGTTCGCAGGGGTCAAGTGGGTGCAGCTAGCACAGGACCGCGTTAATTAGAGGAATATGGGAGAGGCCTTCACCCTGCAGAGGGTATACTAGTTTGGCTGATGATGATGACCACCGGGAATGAACAACCTACGAAGACGATGATATGTCCTCTCTAACCAGAAGTTCTGGACGAATCCTGACAATTTGTTTTATAAAAGCAAATTACAAAACAATCAATATAGCACCAGATACTCTGAGAAGGCTTCTAGTAGCTTGCTATTCATTATCGAAAATGCCTAACTGAATTACCATATCGATTTTACACACTCTACGCGAGTGGACGACAAAGTTTTAATGGAATGTTTTGTTACGCTCTGAAAGATGAAATCATTCGTATCAATAGGTTCCTAGCACTACCGTGGAATATTGCACTCCTTTCTCGAAGATATTTTCAAAACTCACATCAAGGATTTTTATAGCAGATTTAGCCCTGTCACGGTGGTGCATTTGCTATGGAGCTGGACTGCTGTGCCGAAAGATGCGGGATGGAATCCTGACAGAGCTTTATGAAGTTGAAAAGTAAGGCGCCTGTGTGCTTTGCGCAGTCAGGGCAATTTAAAAAGCCACAGGTGGGTGAAAATTCCGATGAGCTAAACTACGGCATCTCTTAAAGCCCGAATGTCTTTTCACGTTAAACCCCATAGACCAAACCATAGTAGGTTTACGAAATCGGTGCCAGGGCGGGAGAAACTGCAAATTTCTGTACTCATTGCAATATTGTATCAGTACCATCAGCATGCTCTTACAGGGACGTAATAATATTCCATAGCTGCCTTACAATTAAAAGTACTATGGTAATTACAGTTCAGACAAAACTTAAATGAAAACAGCACTAAACAGAAACAAAACAGAGTGCCGAAAATAGAATGTTGTCACCAAGATTACCCAAACGCAATCTGTTGTTAAGCAGTCGTGGACTCGGCCTGTCTAAACGCGATAAGTGAGAACATATTCATTTGGAAAATTAGAATATTTGCTAACTGATTACATGAAATTTATGATTTGGTTCCTGAAAAGGCTTGCTATGTTGAAATCAGTAGATTTGCTTCTACAACTCCGCATATGCAACCCTGTGGGTGAGAAGAGAAGGATACAAAACAGCTTTGTGTTGTGTACATTGTTCAAGAACTTGTCTACCACTCTGTAGGTATACTATAATTATGTTTAAAACTCGTCTAACAACTTGTCTTGTCGGGCTGCGTGACAGGCGAAATGTAGTTTATGAACCCCGCTAAAAAGTCTGGACGAATCCTGACAATTTGTTTTATAAAAGCAAATTACAAAACAATCAATATAGCACCAGATACTCTGAGAAGGCTTCTAGTAGCTTGCTATTCATTATCGAAAATGCCTAACTGAATTACCATATCGATTTTACACACTCTACGCGAGTGGACGACAAAGTTTTAATGGAATGTTTTGTTACGCTAGAACACAAGTTATTGGCCAATGTAAAGTCATAATTTCATCGCATAAACGTTAAAAACAGTCATGTTTAGTGACGCTTGACAGAACTTCATACGAGAGTGCCGATTACAGTGAAACGACTTTTCAGTGCAACGACAACTGAATAACCTTTCAGTCGGCAGACGATGCTGATCATTGTCAGTGCAGCTGCAAGGGTGTTCTAAGAATATGCTTTAGTGATGTTTCACATGGCAGGGAAATCTCTATATGAAGTCAATAACACAAGTGGATTTACATAATTACTATATCCTTTCATGTTTCAACAGACAGGTATGCTTACCGTAATATAACGAGTCGTCGTCCATCCCCGAGTCATCCCCTACCCACAGCTTCATGAAAAATGTTTATTATGTTCGAATTACAGATTCATCGCCCACCCTTCGGAAACTACCGCTGGCATCGCAATTGATAAAAAATATTCTCCCGAACGTCGCAACCACAAAAGTAACAACTGAGAAGAGAAACTTGTTCACTCATCTTCCGGATTTCCGCAGCTTGTTAATACATATTTTACCGGACGTTAGATCAGATTAGTGTCTAAGGGGGCACATAACATAGATAATAAAGGAACCTGGGAGACCCTGCTCCGAAGTCCGGACCCTAAGCTCCAGCGGCGTCCCGACCCCTGGGCTTAGCGCTGGGGGGAGGGGGGGGGGGAAACCTTTTTTATTAGACAGTAATATTGTGAACCCTTAGCATCCCAAGCTTCTCGGTTTCGACCTGTCCGCTGTTCCCCCTGGAGCTCCGTTCCGGCCTTCGCTTGCCCTCACACCACTTCGGTATGAACGAGGGCAACGGAACCCGCCCGCTCCCAGCATCGACCCTTGCTGTTGTGGCTACCCCGCACCTCCACCACTTGTGAGCCCCCGCTTGAACAAACGCCTTTATTCCAGCCACAGTCTGGAACGCTGCGCGCAATCTTGCGAACACCGGTGAATAATGACGACGCTGCGCATGTTCAGGTGAAAGAGGTGAAAGTTCTGGCACCGCGCTCACAATATTTCATTCACCCACTCCGCAGCCTCAAACTCGAAGTATATAGTCATGCGGAAGAAAAGCCATCGATATAAATAATATAAGGATTCTTTTATTCGCAAGTTAAATCAAGTCAGTTTGCACCCAATATGGAACAGGAGGTCGCTATCTTTTAGTGCTCCAATATCCAGTGCCGATGTAGGCATCGTCGCAATTTTATTTGTGGGTGATATGTACATAATGGCGTCGCAATCAACTGCAGTTGAGAGCAACATGGGCGCTGTCTTTCGAGGCGGTCTATATTAACCGAAGTTTTGCTATTCGCATCAACACCGTTTCTATCGCTGCCAGTGATATGGATGCTTTTCTGTATGCGATAAGGAAAGCGTTTCTGGAGCTGCCCACGTATGACGCAGACAGGGGACTTTGTGGACAGTAAAACATTGTATTATGAGTTTTACAAGCAAGATAACAGCATGTGATAAGTGTTGAGGGCATTGCTTGTCAAGCAATGTAAGATGTGAACAAAAATACGTAGTTTTTTAGCATTTTCCGATTTTCTCATTTGTCCCCGAGACAAAGCCCACACCAAAGTTTCAAGGTGGCGGGAGGATGGGCGATGACTTGGGATATTATAATATTCGAGGTTCTGTATATTCGTGGCATCCCCTAGTAACCTGCAAGACATTACGGCACACTTCGAATGCAAGTGTCTAGCGGCCACTGCAATTTGTGGCCTTGTGAAGAGAGCTGTTAAAATCACCAAGAGAAATTAATACTTTGAATTTTACCAGTTAGGACACTCAATTGAAATTAAGAATGCCAGTGGCCTTACCTGGTCCGAATTCTTAACGCTGAACGCCAACGACATATCCTGGGCGTCTACGCTCAGCGTCGGCGCTTTTAGCGCATGCAGGAACCGATTGGAGCATGCGCATGGTACGAGACGCCAGCAAACTCGAGCGGAGCGCCGAGATCTGTCCGTACTATATTTCGGCGTCAGCGTTCACGCAGGCGCCGGAAGCTGCTCACCCAAGTAGGTCTCTATTTGGTGCTCGCCTAGGCGACGTGCACTAATGAGAGGGCGGGGTGGCCACGAACTTCGGATTGGGAATCCGCCTTTTTCACAAAATGTGGCGCTGTCTGGTAGTGGCTGAAAACATCCTTGAGAGAGACAGCCACAAGCGAACTAGCGATGTGTGTTCTTGAAAGCTACCGCCATCTGTTGCGTACGCCTGTGACGAATATTAAATCTACATGGCCTCTGAGATCCGCAGCGGCTGCGCCGATCACAGAGGCCAAGAAGTACGCATGCGCAGCTGAAGTTGGGGGTTTGTTTTCAAGTAGCGGAGCGGCGCGCATGCGCAGAGCGGTCTTGTGAAAAAGGCGGATTTTCGCTCGCGCGGAGTCTTGGCGTGCTTCTTTTGTATTGTTTTTTGTCATCGCTTTCCATCGCCGCATGTGGCTGTGATGGCAAAACCCTTCGCAGCTGATCGGTTGATCTCAGCCGTGGAGGAACAAAACTCAAAAGACTCGTCTTAGCTACGATCGCGGAAAACGGGACAAATTGATGTGGCGTCGATGAAGTTGCAGATTGTAATGAGAAGCGGAGAAAAAAGGGGAAGATATACGTTTATTTGCGCAGAAGTAGAATGTGTCAACTATAATTACGTTCCACGTCTAAATTACGTCTCAACGCTTTAAAAAGTAAAAATCATTGATTGAATGTTAAAACTGTTTTGGGCTATGTCTGCTTGTTAGGTCTAGCAACAACGCACCAGCGCGTGTAAAAGCGGCAGCAGTGAGCGCCAACGGCGCCAGCGCCGAGTACCATGGAGATGCGCACCGCTTGTGACGCCCAGCGTGGCACGGCGCTGACAGCGCCGACGCTGAGCGCTGACGCCCAGGGTATGTCGTTGGAGTTGGGCATTAAGGCAGCTTAGCCTGGGTAAAAAGAAGCCACAGCGGTGCTGCTTGACGCAGCTGCCTTCACCGCCTCTTTCATAGGGCCCATATGAGGGGTCGCGGGCCCCTATGTTGGGGGCCGAGATAAAATTGGCCGTTAAGTTTCAAACAAAACACGTCTGGGATTCACAACTTGGACAGAACAGTGAAAAACAATGGTCAATCCTATAAGTGAGCGCAAATGAAAGGACACACACAACAATTTCTATATTGCTGTAATAAACAAAATATAGTTAAAGACAAAACTGAATGAAAACATTGCATGCGCTAAAACACACTGTGATAAAATTATATTTTTCGTCTGCTGATGCTAAGATATATTATCCGAAGCATTGGCCAGCATGGATCGGTTGGGCAGGGTAGAAGGAGTATAATTTAACGTTTGGTGGGCGCGAAGACGTCACACGGGCACTGTCGTCAGGTCGTCGTACGGCTCTTCCTGGCTGCGAGAGGTTTATACCTGATCCGTATCCCGAGTACATCCTGTGTTGGTACAGAGCAGAGATGTCGCCGCAGATGTTCAGCAGCACTGGCATTGCACAACTGTTAGCGACGTTTCTCACGAGTAAATCACGTCGACACAGTTTGTTTTAGCCATAGCTGCATTCATTTGGCAGTTCTTTCACGCGGAGCGCATAACCCGCTAAGCCGGTTAACTATCCTAGGATGGAATCGCATGCATAGTCATCAACAGCGGGAAGTACTGGCGGTAACAATCGGACAGGTATGCGCCTCAGTATCTGTGTTGGTGAGAGTTGTTTATCTATTTTTTTGTTGCTTGGATGCTGCTAATCACAAAAAAAGGTGTTGTCGGAGGGTGGAAAAATGCAATAGCAACGACAAGGTAAGGAAAAACAGTAAGAATACATAAATCAGATAACTCATACACACAGGCAGGTTGGAATTCTCACCTTGCATATAACAAAATACAAGTCAACCAATCAGAGGTATAATGCCCGAATTGCACAAAATAGGAAAACCAAGGGTATACAAATACATAGAAAGGAATTTTAAGATGTGAACGTGAAATTCGCGACTGAAAAAAATGAAATTGAACATGTCGAAAATCTAAAAGAAAACGTTCCCGTGTATTGTGTTAATAATATTTACGGCTAGATAATTTGAGAGGGAAGGAAGGAAGAATACTTAAGTACATTGTTTTCGCTAGGAAAAGGAAGGTCATCAGAAACACTTATTCTGGCAGCCGAATAAGAAAGCTATAAATTGAATCCTCTCGAATATCCAAAGATCCTTTATATTGCTAACATGCTAGTTAGGCGACCAGTTGTATTATGCTCAGAAATGCGCTTGTCCAGCTTTTGAAATAAATTTGGTAACAGGTGGTATTCAATATTTGTTAAATATGCTCCTTACTGCCTTACTCTGCACTCATTATCCTATTTTATTACGGTCTTCATCAGCAAAATGTATCTCACATGCCATTAGAATAATAAAGGATTCTCTAAATTAGAGATTATTACACTACTAGCTTCATTTGATTTAATTTCCGAAGCTTTCGTATGAGATAACAACCGATTGCCACCACGCCGTTCGTAATAATAGAAATATGGCGATGTCAGCGAAGTTGTTTAAATATAGAAACAAGGGTACTTATACTCTGACACCCTAAGGGAAAAATGTCCAGTTTTAATGAAGTGGGCCGTGAGGCGGTGTATCTTGTTCTCGAAAGCTATTAATGCATATTTCTGGTAGTTTATGGTCATCTGCCACGTGTTCAAACATTACATCAGGATATACAATTCCAGCCTGAGTTTTGCCTGACACGATATGCTGCTCACCACTCAATACAGTGTTCGAGCACCTGCATAATATGAAGTTTTAACATTAGGCTTGTCTACATTACAATACATGCGATGTAAGCGCACCAAGGGGTTTGAAGAAGAACCTTATGAAATGTCTGATAGAGCTTATGACATATTCGAGGTTGTTAAATTAAATTCAATGTACTGCTAACGGGACGTTAGATGTCATTCCAACAATTTCCATTGTTGACCGTTGTTTAAAGTTGCCCGAAGTTGGTTCATCAGTCTATTATGTTAATCCTAGAAGCGCCCCTGCTGTTGGCAAAAATTATGAAAGCCTTTTTCGGTACGACGACAATAGTGCAAGGTCATCTTTTCAGCAATGTTTGTAAGAGCAAAAACATTTCCCTTATTTTAGGACTTAATGCTTGGACGACGATAAATATTGCTCATATAGCAGACAAAAAAAAAACACATAAAGAGGAACAATATTACAGTGGAATGTTGAGCGGGTGTGATTAATTGGTTGTCAGTGCAGCATCTTCCTTGTCTATGTGTGTGTCGTACGTACACGTAAAGACGCAGAGAGTTCTTGCACATTTGCAGAGCAGTCTAAATCATTTTGTTCTAAAGAAAATAGCTAGACGTTCACCTCTACACGAATCAAAATCAATCTTCCAGAGACGGCTGTTATAATTGATTTTATTGCGGTCGTATGACAACGCAATAAAACAACAAACAATAGCGTGAATAAAAGTGGCTCAGTGAAGTTCGTTCGGCTTTCATTCTCGCATTACTGATGAAGGTAGTCAGGTCCTAATCTGCAGATAAATCTGTGCCTTGCTTGCTTTCTCTTATCTGTTCATACTACAGCTTTTTAGATAACCGCCATCATCATTTGGAGTTGAAAAAGATGATGATGGGTTCACAAAGTGAATGGAAACTGAACAAGGGTTGAAGGGGAGCCTGGGTCCGCTATCCAAAGTTACGATGTGTACTCGTCTTCCTTTGTCTTCCCCTTCTAAACCCCAGACTGAAGCCTTCTTTAAAATTTGCTTCTCCTGTATTTCCTACCAAGTCGTCAATCGCCTTGTACTTTTTATCTTTTAATTTTCGCCGTATCATTCTTGGTCAGCTTTTGTTGGTATTTCGTCACTTCTCAAGCGCTGAAATTAAGAGTACTATACTACCGTTGCATTTCTTATGTAGTACTTTTGAAATCACTAATCCTCTCTTATGAACATATGAACACGTACCAACAATAGCCTGCTTGTAATGGTAATGTATCTTGCACCTCGGATTATACGTATGCCTGCTGCTGCCGTTATCATTTTTTTTTCTGGTAAGGGCACCACAGGTTCCCCGTTCAGACAGTCCATCTTCATGATGACAATCTTCCATTTCATGCTTGCTCGCCCTGTTAGCCATCTCTCTCTTCCCTATTTTTATTCTTCGAAACCAAGCAGCCATTAAATCCCACAAGGAATGACAGCGCTGCCCTGAAAAAGGCAAATAACTTGACGAAACGTTGGCTAGTGGACCGAGGCTCCGCCTCAACCTTTTTCCGCTGTTTGATAACAGAGGCTATATATTTAATGAACGGCAATGCGCTAGAGCAGAAAAGAAGCTTTTTTACAAGAATAGGATTCTCTTATTCAGAGCTCCTTACATGCGCATTGGGCTACAGTGGTCAAGGCTGCCGATATATATATATATATATATATATATGTAAAGCATTTTGTAATTTAGAACTTTCATCTTTGAGACCAAAAACGTTAGAAAAGGGGTTGTGAATGAACTAGACTTATCAGTAAATCGAGCAACTAGTGCTAGAACATATGGCTGCAAACTAATTCTTGAGATACGGCTGTGAACAAAAGTGTAATGCATCGATAATTACGATCGCCCGCTAATATGTCGTGCTGTAGTGACGGAGATGGCAGCACGCAATCCTCGCAGATGGTGCTCCGTCGCGTCCACCTGAAGCAGTGATACTGGCTAAGAAGGACAACCACAGTCCGACGCAGGATACTCGGAATGAAGAGATCAAGCACTGGGACGTCGCTATCATTGGCAGTGTGGCGCTGGTGTTCGGCCCAGCCGTTTTCTCCACATCAGGCTTGTTTTACGTGTACTTCATGGATGCGTTTGGTATCAGCCGAGAAGCAGCCTCCTGGATAACCACCACCACTGGAGTGACATTTGGTGTATCAGGTGCGATCCTAGAAATATAGTTTAGGTGCCCTCATGATGCCTCTCTTTCAGTAGTAAAGGTTTTCGTGCTTCGCGTCGAAACTATACTTCAAGCAGAAAATGCTAGAACCGGAGGCTTCACCGTCCTCCTGGACACATCTTTAACAGCACCGTTAGGAGCGCTTTATAGTAACCTTTTGCTAAGAAATGTACTATCAACTGTATAATTTGCCCGGTCTTTATATGTGATAATAGCCAAGTCACATCTGCTGAACACATCTTTGTCGCTCTCTTTTTGGAGCCAAACTATTTCAAGGCGAGGTTTGAAAACAAAAATCAGCATCATGATCTTTCAGCGATTCATTTTAGTCGCGATTGAAGAGATTTGTTCAACCTTAAATGTACTATAGTCAGAGAGTCGCTACTTTTGAGGCCTGAGTATCATACATGTCAAGGCTCCAACTGAAGTTCGGAGTAGGAGCACCGGTGATGAGAAAGATGGTCGAAAGCAGCAAGTGCCTATTTCTTGCAACTAGCTGAAAGGAAGCACTGCAGGCAAATTTACGGTCATTTGGACACTGTGAAATATCTGCGAATAGAAATGTTACTCAGCTTGGTATCAAACAGATACGGACTGGCACACGCAGCTCTGTGGCACAAGTAAATGTAGCTTGAGAGATCCTCGCGTAATCTATATAGACTTTGTGCTATCTACGTCTTCTTATCGATAGAAAATATGCTTAGCTGTCTCCTTATGACCCGCCTCTAACAACGCTAAGTTTGAAACCCAGAACTGAAAATTTTGCACATATTGTGGTTGCATTAAAGCGAACATATAAGTATTTCTTCGCGCAGTTCAGAGTGATTCCCGAAAAAAAGGCAAATTTATGATTAAGTATATAAGTGTGAGAAGAAAATTGTTTCCAGGTTTTGTGGTACTTGCTTACACAAAGGGAGGAGCACGCCATGTTTATTGCTTGTTTGGTACAGAGAGAAAAAGAGGCATTTCATTATAGCAGAATGTTTCATATCCTTATTATCAATTTCACACCGAATTCGACCTACCTGTCATTGCACTAGCTGCAGGAACTGGGTGAAGCTGTGATTACAAAAGTTTCTCTATGGGTTGGTGGCCTCGGTTTTCAGAAAAACAGGCGGCCGCGGGCTGGAAAAATTGTGCACAGCTATAAAATAACTTGGCTAAATTAAAAATTATCGATAACTAAAAACAACTGGTGCACCTATATAGGATTCGAACGACAGTCATTCCGCAACACTGCCGGCCAGTCAAACTGCTCCAACACAGCGACATTGTTTTCTTTATTGCAAGAAAAAATTGAGAGGAAAAATATCATCACCTCATACATAAAATCGCCGGGCTGCATAATACAAGTCCGATATAAGCCAGAAATTCACCACTAATACAAATGTTGATATTCCGGGCAGCTGTTTTTCTTTATTGCAAGAAGAAATTGAGAGGAAAAATATTATCAGGTCATACATAAAATCACCGGGCTGCATAATACAAGTCCGATATAAGCCAGAAATTCACCACTATTACAAATGTTGATATTCCGGGCAGCAGGCTGCTCTTCCAGGGCAAAATATACACCCCAAACCAAAGCTAGTTGTCTAGGAATAATTTTTTCGACAATCTTAAAAATTTGGCATGATGGTCCATTATACGGCTTTTCCAAAACTAAACAGTGCATTTAACGTGAACAAATTACACGGCACATCACAGTTTTTCCGAACTGGCAAACAGCCAATACATGGTGTGATTTCAATGGTCTTCTTTTGAGTCTGCTTGAATATGTTCCAAAAAACGTGGCATCACGGCACTAAATAAAGCAACGGTAAATGGTCTCTGGAGCGTTACGCAGGCGGCAATTTAATTTACCGGCCACGACAAAAACATCTGCTTGGAGTAAAGCCGTGCCTGAACAGGGATCTTTAATGAGTGCAGTTTAATAAAGAACGTTTCTGCAGTGGACTGAATGTCAAGAAGCCCTTGATATGATTGTAAATACAAAGGTATGGGAGACAAAGACTCAGTAAGGAGATGGATCACCTGCCTTCTGGCTAGACTATACTGGTAATCAGAGGGGCAGCGCTCATTGAGCACGTTGATGGTGTCCGCAACTAGCCCGTATGGTACCCCTACATAATCCCTTCATGCGCTTCTCCACTCAGTCGGTGCTAATTAGTAAGGTAGGTGAGCACTAAGAAGCCTAATAAGCGCACATATTAAAAAGGACGGCTGGTAATATGAAAACAAACAAAAACGGGAATCTAGCGCATGCACGAATCACAGAACAATGTCTATACAGCCAAACTATATTAGAAGAAATAGGTTGTCACTAAGCATGGGTTGCCACCTAAAGTAAGAAAGTTTTGTGGACTTGCCTGAACTATCCGGCGCTGTGTTTGGCGCTTCACAGCAAACATTTGTGAATTGCAATATGCTCCATTGTTGCGAATTTGGTATTGTAGGGGGCCACAATCCCAACTTACGCCACAAAAAAGACTCAGTCTTGTACCCCACTAACCCAACCAAAATCCACTGGATTTATATAAATTGAGAGCCTCGTTTGATACCTCGCAAAATTGTTAAGTTAAATGGAAACCCTCGCAAGAGATCATGGAAGATGCATTAAAGAACACGACACACAGGAAAAACGCAGAGCAGGACGAACGCACAATATTAACTGCTTTATCAAGCATATAACTTTAGAAAAAGACGCAACACATGCACAGGATAAATACACGGGCAGATACATCGCACCACAAACGATAGAATCCAAAAATGCTAATATGCCCAATGACGCATCATTCACACAGTTTTTATATTTCTTAATAAAAACGTATCCACAATATCGTGTGCAATGCCACTGCTGACAGTGCCAAGAATCTCTATCTCCTGAAAACGTGGAATATATTTGCAATTACTGCAATGCTGAGACAATATTGTATTGCTGTATCTGCCTCATAATGAATGTTCATGCTCCCCTGCGGGGTCATCTACGAAGCGTCCTATGTATCCTATGTGGGCCTTACCATAATTTAGTTTGCTTTGGAATGCTTTGTGGGATTTACCGTCCCGAATTACCTCATAATATGATAGACACCTTAGTGGAGGACTCCAGAAATTTCGACTACCTGGGGTTTTTACTGTGCACTGATATCGCACAGCACAAGAGGACCTAGGTCTTCGCCTCCATTGAAGCGCAGCTGCCAGCGATTGGGCCGACAATTAAATGGCATCGTATAAGCTCCACCTGTGGCGCATTTTACGAGGGCATGTCAAGCGTTTAGCACAACGGATTTAGCTTTGTTTGAGCTTTGCTTTGCGAGATCGGAGCTGGCCTAGCCTCTTCGGTTCTGAGAACACCATCGGGCAAAGAGTGAAAGAGCCTACATAGGCCAGACAGGATGCTGTAAAATGATCGCGGAGGGGAGCTTGAAATGTTATTAGGAGACAGAGATAACAGTACAAAGTTGTGTGAGCAATGCATAAATTGCAGATAGCTCCGATCGCTTAAGGACATAAGAAATGTTAGTAGGGGCAGCAGTGCCGCCAAACGTGAAATTTTGAAGACTTTTTAAATAAGAAAGATAACTCTACCAGTCATGGGTAAAAGCGCTTGCACAAAAACGAATTAGCATCTTCTTATTCCATCTGCTAGGGTACGATGTGTGCGCACGTTTATGTATCCTTTCCCGCTTGCTCCGTCTTTTCTATAGTTATGGTTACAGCTCCTGAATATTTCAGCCGGTAGTTCTTTGTGTCCTGCTCTATGTGGCCTTTTGTATGTTGTAGTTTTAGGGCATTTTTCCATGGCTTCTGCAGAAGATCAGCAGCTATACTGAAAACAACTCATGTTAAAGCAAAGGCCCGAATAAATTTTTGTCCCCAAAAAATAAGATTGGCGACGTCATCAGCTTAGGGCAAAGTCTTGTTTCACATTGAGCCAGGGAGAAACCTAGAATGGTAGTGTTAGCTATACTGTTGAGAAAAAGGTGCTCAAGATATAGGGAAACAGTGGCGAGATGATGATTTGAGTGGAGTATGTTCGGTTAGCTCTTAGTTAACAATTAATCTTATATAGAGCCTCTTATTTCACACCAGTATGCCCTTGAGCGAAATATCATAATATTAACATGCTGCCAGATTGGAAACGAGAAATTGCGAAGGACTTTACCAAAGGTCAATCTGAACTAGAGCTAGTCTCATCAGATAATGTCTCTGAAATTGAATGTGCAATATAGATTTGGATTTGTATACTGGGGCTTCTAATGCTACATACCAGGTGCGATCCCATTAGGTTTTAGGTTTGTGACTACGAACCTCAAGAAAATGTTTGTATCTACATTACGGAGGAAAGTTGGACGATACCTTTCAACAGCCTTCAAGCGATTAGTGTCATCTTGTAATGAAGTTTAGTATACCCAGAACAAAAACTGGGATGGAAGTGACCAGTATCATAAGATGTCTGGAAAAAGGTTAGCAAACCAGATGCTAGGCAAGAAGAAATTATTTTATAAACTCGCTAGGAATGCCTTGCGGGCTATGAGATTTGTAACGCTGCAGTTTAGTAATGGAAATATGCATTGTCGTCCAAGGTATAGGTCCGTCCGCTAGAACACGCAGCTGATCGGATAATTTAGGAAAAGCTTCAAGAAAGCAACTGTAATGTGATTTCCAATTCGAGCCTCCACAACTACAAATAGGCTTGCGATAATAGTCAAAGAAAGAATCTAGATTTTCAGGTGCATAACTGTACAGGCAACCACCGTATTAAATATTTCAATATTTCCTTCGCAAGAGCAGTCTCTCTTTCAACAATCAGGGCCCAACGAGATGGCTTTTCGTCTATAAACCTAGAAGATGTAGGCCTCAATAATGTCCTAGTATATATACCACCCCCTTCATGGATCACTGCCTTATCGTGGCGGAGGGGCTTGCGAAACTCGATGAAGTCGTGAGCTCTGCTGTGTAGGGCCACCCAAGATAGACACGTCATGGCAGAGAGTTCTGACAAAATGTGATTCACTGGAGAAGGTAATGGCAACCCACTCCAGTATTTCCTGCCAAGAAAACCCTATGGCCAGTCACAATACCATTAATGATATGGCGCCGGAAGATGAGCCCCCCAGGTTGGAAGGCGTCCCATATGTTACTGGGGATGAACAAAGGGCGATTCCTAGTAGCTCCCGGACGAATGAAGCGGCTGGGCTAAAGCCAAAAGGACGCTCAGTTGTGGATGTGTCGGGAAGTGACCGGAAAGTCCGATGTTGCAAGGAGATGTATCACATAGCAACATGGAATGTAAGATCTATGACGCAAGGTAAACTGGATATCGTCAAGCGAGAAATGGACAGATTGAACATTGATATCTTGGGTATCAGCGAGCTCAAGTGGACCGGAATGGGAGAATTTAACTCCGGCGACCATTATGTCTTTTATTGTGGGCACGAATCCAAGAGAAGAAATGGGGTCGCTCTCATAGTAAACAGAAGAATGGGCAAAGCAGTGCTAGGGTACAACCCCAAAAACGACCGAATGATTTCACTTCGGATCCAAGGTCACCCTTTCAACATAACAGTTATCCAAGTCTATGCACCGACCGCTACTGCTGAAGAAGCTGACGTTGAGAGATTTTATGCGGACCTACAATGCCTTTTAGACCGCACCCCATCATTAGACGTCGTTTTTCTCATAGGAGACTGGAATGCTAAGGTAGGGAGTGAAGAAAATATCCGGAATTACAGGCAAGTTCGGTCTTGGTGAGCCAAATGAAGCTGGGCAGAGGCTAGTAGAGTTTTGTCAAGAAAACAACCTGACCATAGCGAATACTCATTTTCAACAGCACAAGAGGCGCCTATACACATGGATTTCACCGGACGGTCTGTCCAGGAATCAGATCGATTATATTATTTGCCGGCAGAGATGGAGAAGCGCTATACAAGCAGTAAAAACAAGGCCTGGGGCCGATTGTGGCACCGATCATCAGCTTCTTGTTGCCAAAATTCAGCTTCGATTGAGGAAAACGCAGAAAACTAGAAGGCCTTTCAGGTATGATCTGGATCAGATTCCATTAGAATATGCTGTGGAAGTGAGGAATCGATTTCAAGAATTAGATCTAGAAGACAAAGAGCCCGAAGAGATGTGGACTGATGTTCGTGATATAATACAAGAAGTTGCTACTAAGGTAGTTCCAAAGCAAAAGAAATGCAAAAAAGCAAACTGGTTATCCGAAGAGGCTTTGCAAATAGCTGAGGAAAGGAGGATGGCAAAAGGTATGGGGGAAAGAGAAAGATACAAGGTTCTCAATGCGGATTTTCAGAAAATAGCAAGGAGAGATAAGAATGCCTTCCTGAACATACAGTGTCAAGCAGTTGAGGACAACAGCCAATTAAGGAACACAAGAGCTCTGTATAAGACAATCAAAGATATCAAAGGAAGCTTCTGTGCTAAGCTGGGCGTGATAAAGGACAAACGAGGCAAGGACCTCACTGAAGCCTCAGAGATAAAGAAGAGGTGGCAGGAATACACAGAAGAACTGTACAAGAAGGACCCGGATGTGCAAACCCAACATAGGACGGTTGTGATTACTGATCTCGAGCCGGGCATCCTGAAGAGTGAAGTTGAATGGGCCTTAGCCAGCCTTGCTAAGAACAAAGCTAGCGGAATTGATGGTATTCCAGCTGAGTTGCTTCAAAACCTCAACCACGACGCTGTTAACACACTGCATACATTATGTCAAAAGATTTGGACAACCCTGCAGTGGCCACAGGATTGGAGGAGGTCAGTTTACATCCCCATTCCAAAGAAAGGCAGTGCCAAAGATTGTTCCAACTACCGCACGATCGCGCTTATTTCGCATGCTAGCAAGGTGATGTTAAAAATCCTGCAAGGTAGGCTGCAGCAGTATGTGGATCGGGAGCTTCCGGACGTGCAAGCTGGGTTTCGCAAGGGCAGAGGAACTATAGACCAAATTGCCAACCTTCGCTGGACCATGGAAAAAGCAAGAGAGTTCCAGAAAGCCATTTACTTCTGCTTTA
>JAJIZL010023683.1:55976-102884 GCA_023969395.1 Amblyomma maculatum
GGTCGCCGGAGAAGGGGTAGGCAGCGAACGCGATGGTTAGATGGCATTCTCGAGGCATTGCAGATGAAGCTATGTGATGTTAAGAAGATAGTGAGAGACCGGAAATCGTGGCGTGACATGGTCCTTAGGGTCACGAAGAGTCGGACACGACTGAACGCCTGAACTGAACTGAACTGAACTGCGTCAAAAAAGGTCCCTCAGCTTCATCGCGAACGTACACAAATTCGCACCGCTTATGTGCAGCACCGGATGTCGTCAGGTTACCGCAGAGATGTCGTCCGCGGGCGCTGCAGCCGACGGCACTCCGATCGTGCGCTGCTCCCTGGTCGTCGATAGGCCTCGTTTATTTGCGTCGAAGCCACGGCGGACGACGTTTTGGAATCGCCCGCTTCGCTGCGTCTCTAGCGTAGCCGCTCGCATGCTCGTGTGCGCGATTCTTGCGTGTCGCTGCGAAAATCAGTGACAACCTGCACTGCCGAACTGAATGTGCCGAGCTGCTTTGCTGATGCTTTGCGCCGTCGATTCTGGCTCGGACGATGCGTACACATGAGATAAAACACGCCTGCACGTTACGAATTGGCACTTCCTAAACGATGCGCGAGAGGACGTCAAAAAAACAACAACACTACACCATCCTTTTTGTTACTCCAATTTTAGGATTCGCGGACGAATAATTCGTGCTCACCTGTCATCCCATATTCAAACTCTGTACGATCATCTGTCCGTGCTCTCGTCAGTGATACGTACACGTATACATTCCATTCGTTATGCACAGGAGATGCCTCTCGCCGACCATAACGAAAGCAGTTCCGGACTAAAAGCGACGACGACATATGTTTGCACGCGGGCAACTCGCACGCTCGGTCGTCTGCCAGATCCATGCAGAGTCGATGCTATCACGTCAACTCCGCGAGGGGTCACCGGCCGCCGTTGGTCAAACCGCAGAAAACGGTACCAAAGAGACTGACCCAGGCAGCGCGAGAGAAGAAAGCGGTCTTGTAGAAAGCCGTGCTCGGCAGGAGTGCACGCTAATTTGCGCTGAATGGGACAAGGATATGAAGGAAAGTGCTCCCTCCGCGGTGGCCGCCGGTATGTGTAGACAGCAGCTTCCCACCTGCAGGTATGCGCTCGCGAACGACCTTAGTCGTTCGGGCTGCTGTCGCACACAATTCCAAGAGGTCAAGAAACTGAAGAAACCGGCGGCCGAGGAAGACAGCAGACAAGGTTGAAACTGTTGAAAGCTATGCAAACGCCGACTGGACGGGAAAGGCAGAGACCGTGAATGCATGCATGGGCGATGCTCGGGGAAAACGGGCGCGACGACCGGAAGTCTGAGCACCGAGGGTCACCCGATGACGCTTCGTGGGCGGTGCTAACGGGGCGGAGTTCCCGAGCTGATTTCTTCGTTTTTTTTTTTTCTGGTGTCTCCGAGTGTTGAGTTGAGGGGAGCGATGAGGAGCGCCATTTTTAATCGCCGATATCTCTGGTGTTAATGAAGCTAGCTAAAAAATTCTTGCGGTGAATTGACTTGTGAGGGAGTACCTATTTCTCGACCGATTCGCTTTACCCCAATTTAGGCATTGCATGACCCCTTTATGTTTGGTTCGAAATGGTTTACGTATTGTGTAGTAGTTCTTCTAGAAGGGTTACAAATTTCGGCAATGATGTGCTGTTAGTGAGTCCTCTATCCAGTTGACAATGGAGCCATTGCCCAAAGTTGTTCTAAGTTTGCTAATTTGTTTTTTTATGAGTTATTTTATCGAAAGCTTTTGTAATGTCTAATGCAATTAGGGTAATTTGTTTTTGATTATCAATGCGTTGGGACAAATCATGTGTTAATTCGAGTAATTCAGCGATGGTGGAAAGCCCTCTCCGGAACCCTTACGCGCTCTTGGTCAAAGTAACTAGTGATATGTTCTAATATAATGTGTTCTAATAATTTTCTATCGTGCATGCTAACGAGATTGGTCTGAAATTTGAAACATCATCTGTGCTACCTGTTTTGTCTACAGGAATTGCTTTCGGAATTTTCCATTCTCCAGGAAGAGAACAAGTAGATAAGGATTTAAGAAACATTAGATGCAAATATTTGGCGTTTACTTCGGCATATCTGAGAAGAACTGAACATAGGTGTGGTTTGGTTTGTGAGGTTTAACGTCCCAAAACGACTTAGGCTATGAGAACCATAGTAGTGGAAGGCGCCGGCAATTCAGATCACCTGGGGATTCTTTAACATGCACTGACATATCGCACACTGCACAGGTGATTTACTTTTCGCCTACTTCAAAAAACGGCACGACTTCCGAGATTTGATCCCTCGTACTTGAACACAGCAGTCTAGCGCCTTAACCACTGCTCCATCGCGGCGGTGCGAAATAAAAAAAAAAATTGTACACTAGGAGTTTAATTCTGTATACCAGATAGGAGGCACCTTGAGCTAAAAACTGAGCGAACTGCAGCTTTTCAGATCCCTACCTCCAAATTCACAGCCGGCAACACTTCTCAATTACACGAACAGTCGAACGGACAGACATAAGCCGGATTCGGAAACGAACTGTTGTAAATCAACATGAACAAAGAAATCAACGCACGCCACTATCCTGATGTAATGTGAAATTGGGGCAAGCGGGCAGAAATAAGGCTCACGAAGTAAATAATTCGATAAAGCATGAAATGCTTCATACAAAAGCCCTTTTGTTCTAATCAACTTAGTAACGATAGTAATGCGAAGTTGAAGATGTAAAGACATAGTAATAGGCTGGGAACGGTACATTCCATGCTCCACGAAAGCCCGTGCTACAGATGCTTGTAGTTAGAACTAAACTAGCGATTTGAAGTAAACAGTAACTTGAAATTTTACCGACGGTTTAGTGGAATAACACAGACGAAACATATGAAGGCTGGTTGTACGAGCGGTGTGAAAAGGTGTAAAAAGAGGATTAGCTTGTCTAAAACAGGAACGTCTCTAATTCCAAAAGCCTGTTTCTAGAATAGACGCATGGCTTAATGTTTTGTATGTGAAAAATCCTACATAACATGCCAAAATTTAAAGAATAACTGCACTACACCTCTGTATCATAATCGAATATGCCTGGTCATGATTGTGTGGTGTTTGCGGAGTATTCCTACCTTCAGCCTTTGGAGTGGTGATTCCTTCCAACTTTATAAAATTTTTAAATTCTTCAAATACCTCGCCAGATATTTCGAATTTAGCACCATACAAGATTGGTGTTTTCGGCCTATGAAAGCATACTTTAGGTTTCATCGCACGGTTTCATAAGACATTTCACCCATACAAAACTGATGTCATTAGCATAATCGACTACTCAACATTGAGAAAAAAATGCAGAATATCATTTCCTAGATTAGGAGAAGCAAGGAGCGTTATAGACCGCCCTGAAGAACATATGTGCCCACTGATTTTATGCGGGGTGATGATAGTATCCAGAAATATCTTGCCGCTCGCATGCTCTGAATGTAATAAAAGTAGTTCCTCTGATAAGTAGCATGCCTCACGGTTGCTGCTAGTTTTTTTTACCTAGTAACCTTTTATCAGGGCATCCTGTGGACATTCACAGAAGGCGACCAGTCTGACAAAGCACGAGCATCCAACCACTCTTTATCGTCTTCTTTCGTCTTCTGACCTGTCATTAAGCACAGCTGAACCGATTGCTTTTGACACGCTTTTCTCCCCATCTAAAAATTTATGGATATGCAGTCATGTGACTTATCTACAGTTGCATAGGTTTTGTGCTTTTTGTCAGTCACCGATTGCATTTGTTATTGACCATGCATTTTATTCATTGAGAACTTTCTGCTTTATTGATTGCACTTTAATCACGTATTGTTTCCTTTATTGAGTTATCTGCATTTATAGCTTACGCTCTAATCTTGTATAGGGATTTGCGAGTCTAGTCATGCTGTATATTATTAGCCTTTTGTCCCACCTCTTCATGTATGTATAATACATGAAAACAAATCAATTCAGTTCAAAAACTACCTGGACTTTTGGAGCCAGTGGTCTCTCTGACGCTATTCATACCACATTTACTGTGAGCATTCGAAGACGCTGTTTAATACGACAAAGTGAAGCTGCGGTTTGAAAAAAAAAAAGATGTGAGGATTTACTTTGTCTGCATTCTCAATGTAACAACCATAAGTCGTGCTTTTTGGAAATAGAGATTTCATTTACCACAGTAGGTTCTTATTCGAAAAAAGTCATTATACTCTCCATTTAAAATCATACACCGAAGTATAGTAGGCAACGTAAAGTACGCCAAATCGTCACGCGATATATTCAATGACGACTAAACTCTAAACCGTTTGTCGCAATGAGTGAGAAAGAGGCCGATAATCGGCGCATAGAAATTTATGGGGCGCTAGAAACTTATTTCAGACCAGTAGACTTACGCAACGTGCAGTGAGGGAATATAAGAGGAACTTTTAAACCAAAGGCTTTAAGCGGACCTTTCTGGAAAAAAATTAAATTGGCTCCGGCGTTATTGCTGTCAGCGTTGTGAGCAAAACGCTTTAACCGTGGCTCGTGCAGCTGCTAGTTGGCGGGTGACATGGCCGGGGATTGATTGGTCAATGAGTTCTGTGACATCATACTACCCCGTGACGTTGAGTTGTTAGAAGCTGCCAACTCTGGTAGCACATTTGAGAAGAAACGTGAACCCGGGATCCCAACGTTCAAATTCAGACTAGACATTCTAAGGCCACGCAGGTATACTGGCATGGCAGGGTTGAAGCCGGGTCGCCTTGTACCTTATATGGTGCTGAAGACATCATGCTTATGGGTATATGTGACATGATATAGACAGATATTTAGCAATTAGTAACAGAGCGCAGATCTGCAAAAGGAAGTCATAAGCGCTACAGCGTCTTACTTTTGTAAGCGAGGATTTAGTGTCCCCCACAGTTTCGCGCTTATAGCCTATATGTTCGTCGTGACTATCGGCAGCACAGCATACGAGCGAAGGTGCGATACCCAAGTCAGCGAGAGTGAGGGCGAGGTTCTTCGTCGCTCGGGAGGTGTTCGCAGCGATCGAACGGAAGAGATAACAGCGGTGCAGCAGCCTTGCACCATTTTGTAGAAACAAGCGCAGGGAGCGTGGGAAGATCTGTAGTGTTAAAAAAAATCATCATCAACCTGACTATACCCACTGCAGGGCGAAGGCCTCTCCCATATTTCTCCACTTAACCCGGTTCTGTGCTAGCTGCATCCACTTGACCCCTGCGAACTTCTTAATCTCATCCGCCCACCTTTAAAAAAATAATGAACATAAAATGTCACTCTGTAATAATGAAAAACTACGCTAACTTCTTTTATGTTGTGTAAAGCTCTAAATTCAAACGGCATGCCAGCATAAACGTGATGTCATTTGACCGCTCGATATAGGCCGTTTGAAACATCCCTAAAGAAAGGGCAAAGTTTGTCTTCATTTGGTTTGTGGGGTTTAACCTCCCAGAGCGACTCAGGCTATGAGGGATGCTATAGTGGAGCACTCCGGAAATTTCAAACACTTGGGGTTCTTTAACATGCAATGACATTGCACAGCGCGCTAGCACCTTGCTTTTCGCCTCAATCGAAAAGGGGCCGCCGCGACCGGGAATAGATCCCGCATTCTTGGGGACAGTAGCCGAGCGCCTTTACCACTACACCACCACGGCGGGAAAAAAAGATAAGGTAGAGAACACAAATTACCCTTTCTAAATTTAGGGGCAAGTAGAGAGTCTGGGAGATTTAAGGGCTAGAGGTGCAACAAGGGAGCAAATAGTGAAACACATTTTGGCAATAGGTTTCGGGGGTAGTGAAAGGGGCACTGCGGGCGACATGGTGATTGATGGAGTCGATCCCAGCACAGGCTCTTACACTTTGAACACGTAAGCGGCAGCCTCTGTTCCATCTTTCTGAGACACAAATGCTAACGAATAGTCTGCTCCTTGAATCGCCTTGATCATCTGTGAAATTGTGTCACGTTTTTTCCTGACCTCTATGCACTGCCTGGTGCACTGCCACTGCAAGGCTGTATTGTGGTGTTTCGACTCAGTAGCTGTCACACAGTACCAGTGGCACATAGTTGCCCATGCCTCGAGTTACGCCATCAGTCAGCTGTGAAACATCACTAAAGGACACAGGGAGTACATGCTATCGTCAAGTTCGCTGCATTACGCAAGATGCATGGAGAAGGGCGTAGGTATATGAACGGTAGTGCGTTTGAATTTGGTGGCAGTGTCTCGACGTATGTGCGCGGACGCGGTCCTGCTGACTAGGCAGAGCCTCAGAGATGCATTTTGAAATATTTGTCAGTTTTACTAGAACCCTCCTTAAGAGCTGACGATGATGGTTGCACAAGGCTGCGGACACAAGCCCAGCCGTCAGCTTGTTTCACAGCGGAAGGGTTTTCACGCCTCCCTTCGTCATTCGGAGCATTTGTTGAAGTATTCTCAATGCATGATAGCAAGGGAACCGTCGCACACATAGAAAATTAGTGCAGAGTTTACTCAGACATGATAATATTAAACGGAGCTCACGCTAAATTGTCGTCCTCATTGCTTTCTCGCTCCTGTGCCGCAGGTCTCGGCATTGGGCTCGTGGACAGCACAATAGCTGTTACTATAGGAACGGTCTTCCTGAAGCACCGTGGAGTGGCGATGGGAGTCAAGGATTCAGGACGCACGCTCTCCGCTCTCATTTTTCCTTCTGTGGTATCCAAACTGAACGCTCACTACGGATTCAGAGGAGCGCTGCTGATTTGTGGTGCGCTCCTCATGAATGTGACTGCTTTCATGCTGATGCTGCGACGACCACAGCTCAGGTGTGGTGCTTTGGCTGACCGAGGTAACAACTCTAAGAACTTGTCGCATTCGCTCATAACGAAAAAAGCCTGCAAACAAAGTGCAACAGGAGATGAAGAGGAGGAAGACTATACACTTCGGTGCTCTGGAAAATATCAGTCTTTCAAAGAACATTCGAAACATAAGCTTGATTTTAGGAATGACGAAAAGTGTGAGACTAATACCGTGCACGCTCATCGAAAAAGCGGCAGTGGACCTGAAGAAGAGAATGGGCGATCTCCGGCCAACACTCCTTCCCGGGTTATGAGCACAATGCACGCAGACGTGGACATTTGTTTGGACGGCAGTGACAACCTAAACACGCAACGCATATTGCACAACTCTGTATTCCAGTTAGAAAAAACGTCTTATGCAGGGAGCAGATTTTTATCGCAGAAGAAAACAGTAGATAGCTCAGCAGCCGCAAACATCGACGCCGAATCTTTACCCGGACGTATTCGTACAGATCCAGCAAGAATATTCTGTGGTTATGCGCAAACGCTTCTCGCGGACCCACGATTTTACGTCCTCGCCTTTCAGAACATGGTGCTGATCTACTGGGCTGTAGTGAACCGCTCGATAGGCGTCGACTACGCTCGAGACAAAGGGGTACCGACTGCATACGCCGAGTTACTGGGCACCTATGCAGCGGCCCCAGATTTCCTCCTAGGACGTATTTGCATACCGTTTCTCGCTGACCGAGGCTGCCTCAAACGCAGTGTTCTCGTGGCACTCACCTTCGCACTGCTGTCGGCTACCCTGGTGGCCATGACGTTCACGGATGGCATACTACAGTTCTTGCCGGTATGGATAACGATGTCTTTCCTTGTATCAGCGACAGAGTCTTTTTCACCTGTTCTTATAGCTGACTGTCTTGGGGCAGACAGGGTGCCCGTCACTTGGGGCTCGTCTGGTCTGGTCTCCGGTCCTTTGCTCCTCGTCACACCGTACATAACAGGTAAGCGAACGACTACTGCGGCCCGTGACGAGCGCAGTGCTTAAACGCTGATGATCCTTTTCAAGTTAGCTCTATTTGTTGGCGTGCTGACAGCGTGCAGGAATATTTACTATATAGTGCTATTGGGCGCTGTTTGTAGGATACCCATTCTTCGTAGAAGGGTTAAATACAATTAAAGGGCTACGCGGGGAATCTGCGCGGTTAGCGCTTACTCTAACATTGAATTCAGTACAACCATTTCTTATAACTGTTCCTTCAAAGTAATCAATATGGAGTTTAACCTTCCAAAGCGACTCAGGCTATCAGATACGCAGTGGTGGAGGTATCCAGAAATTTCTACTACGTGAGGTTCTAAACATGAGCTGACTTCATGCAGCCCAAGAACGCCTTGCTTTTCACTTTCATCGAAAAGCGGCACAGCAGCTAGGTTTATATAAAGTAACATACAATCGATATGAATGTCTGATTAAAAAGCACTAAATATGGGCTAGTAGATATAGATTTATATTTCTGAACCCCGAAAAACAATAAAGCGGGATAGGGTTCAATCAATATGAAATAAAGTATTGTAGCTGCACATTGAGCGCGGGAGGGAATATTTCTTCAGTAAATCGATCGTGAGATGCAACGAACGAAACTGAGCATGCGTATAACCGGCACGTTATATTTGCACTTAGTAAGATTATATTTTTATAAAAGATCTTCAGTATTCCAAGTATGAAAGCGGGGCATTTGAACGATTTCACTAGATGACACTCATACTGTGCTTGCTATTTTTTTCGCGCTCCTATTTCGCATGGTGGCAGCTTAAACTTTTGGGCGGTACACCTATGTCCCTGAACGTGCAGAAATGCGAACGCTTTGTTGGTTTCGTGCTCAGTTTCTTCATGAACTCATTCTGGGCTTCTCTGCTTTTTTTCGTCCGGAAGTTTTTACTTTTAAAGCTTTTGTATCTAAATGCGAGACCTAAAATGCAAACAAATCACAGTCGCTTGAAGGCTTGGCACTATTCTGCGGCTTTCTGGCAAGACTCACGAGAGTCTACTGTGCTGATTTGTATCAACATCACTAGACGGCGCAATGAGTCTGCCGAACGAGTGTTTCATTGTTTTTCTTTTGAAATTTGTATGCGCAGATAGGTTGCTATACTCTCCTGCTCATGATGGCTGATACCAGGAATAATGTTCAGTGGCACCCTTGTAATCAAAACTTGGTATCCGATCTCTGTTTGTGAGCTGTTACACGGCAATTGTAAGCGGCGCTCATGTTACTCCTAATTCGGATCTACTAGCTAACGTCACAGCTCTTATAACTCCTCTATCAGATGATAACTGTGCTGTTATCAGTGGCTTTGTAAAGTTGGACGAAATAGAACAAGGAACTGACCAATTAACTTTCTCCAATATACCTGGTTCTGATGGCATATAAGGCTTGTTTTACAAAGCTTTTAATTGTTAGCTGAATCCTGTCCTGCTTCAGATTGTCGCTTTACGTTCAGATGATTCGTTCCTCAGTCGTTTACTAGAAATCCCACAGTTTTATTTCCAAAAAGCACGGTTAAATTAACATTGCGCTCATAACTGCAGGCCAGTCATTTTGCCAAATGTGGTCTAAAAAAGTTTTACTAAAATTCGATCAAATCGTCTATAATATGCCATGGCGCTACTCATTGGCCCTCGTCAGGCGTGTGGTTTTTGAGTGGCCGCTTCATACAAAGTAACATACATATTGTAGGTACAATTCTTGAACCTTTTTCTGGCTCTTATGAACAGCTTGTTCTACTCGAGATCCCTTTGTGAAGGCAATTGGTCATGCCCGGTATTTTATTTGGTTTTTCTTTCTAGAGCGTGCCAATGTTGGATCAGCGGAACTTAAAAAGGCTCAGAATTGTTACGACAACCATTCCACTGGCTTCATTGTTAACGGTGCTCCTCTCAGAGTCTGTGCAACTCGACCATCCATGAAGCCGGGCTGTCCCAGGTCATCGCTACACTTTGCCCTCTGCATAGAGCCCTTTGAGTGTACTGCGAAACAACAATATCCGTGGTTATGCTGTCGTTTGTAATGAAGTCAAAGTTCTTGCGTACGTCGATGATTGGGCGTTTTTCTGCACTGATAAATCCAGTACTGACAAAGGTATAACCATCTATTGAGCAGTCTCGTATTATATTTGGCGCTAAAATGAGTGACTCTAAACGTTCAGGTTTGGACCATCAATGCCGATTTATTGTACTGGAATTGAACGTTCTCGTGTTCCCCCTAAACACATTGGAGTTACCATTCATGCATTCAAGTCTAGTGGGCGTCACTGAAGAGGGCAGTTCCGGGCCCTTCGAAGCGATGCTCTGACTTTTATAGCGCACCGCCTACTTATTTTTGGTTGAGCGCAGGCTGCAACATGTTTCTGGTGACACAAATATATTACGTTTGGCGGGTACTTCATTTCGCAAGCCATTCACCATACGTTTGCGACGCTTACATGCTTTTCCAGTTTTGAGCCGATGCGGCGCGGTAACATATTTAGGCCTGTTTCTGCTGGCGGGCTAGGTTAGACGCATTTGTATGTCAGACAGTTAGTTTCTCGTTTCTTCTTTTTACGCAATAGTTCTCATTCAATTATCAAAGCATCCCTGCAAACGAACTTTGTTAACCTTTCTTCCAATGTAATGGTCTCTTCCAATTTTACCGATCCTTATTATTTGATTTTATTGAAAGAGGTTTACGATTCAATGCTTTTTCTGGCAGTTCGTTGTTTTCATGAGAACGTAATATCTGTTACATGGAAACATTTCCACAAAGAATTGACATCTATGCTGTTTCCGCCCCTACTAGCATTGTATTGGACATGATGCTTTGAGTACGTAAAATGCCGATTTCGCCTTGTACTAAAATATTCTCCGTTAAACTTCAGGCTGAAGTTCCACGTTTTAAAGTGTAGCTGCGCAAAAAAAAAATATATATATATATATTTTTTTTTTTGTGAAATGTAGGTTGTGAAACACCTGAAACTACTGAACACTGTTTTATTGCCTGCAAAGATGTGATATTTTGGGTGGTTCTACAAAGAACACTGAAGAAAGATTGTTTAGAATTCTGATAGTGCTGGCCACCCAACATGAACATGAATCCTTTGACCGGATGTTCCTCCTTGGATTGCACAGCCTATGCAAAACGAGAACGTTGGACCGGAATGCTGAGTCTCTCGTTTCTCCTAGTACTTATTTCAGCCAGATGGTGCAAAAATCTGAGAGACACTTATGAAGATAGTGACTATTAACCTTACTGGTTCCCAATATTGATGTGTCGGATTTCTTTGCCGCCGTTTTAGTACAGCTGTGTATTAGATAGATAGATAGATGGATTTATTGAAAGGAAAAGCAGAGAGGTCGACCGGAAAAATTCAAATCTGGCCTGTTACTCTGCACCGGGGAAGTGAAAGGGGAGAAGAAAGAAGATCATGATGGGTGACGATCTGGGAGAAGGCATATGAAATATATATACAGGCACAGTAGCTTGCCTCACAAGCCCGAATCAAGCCCGCTGGCGCACAAAAAACGGCAAAGAGCACGCACTGCCTGGACACCCTTCCCCTTGTCCTGCGAGCTGGTAAAATGTGTTTTAGTTGTGCGTTGTTGTATGTGTCACTTGAACATGTTCGGCTACAGGCGGATTACTTTGTATCTAATGTATACAGCTATCTCCTTAATGTAAAGGCGCGTATTAAATACCGTGTTGAAAAACAGTCGGCTTAGCGTTGTGGTTTGCGCTCTCGGCTGGGGAACGAAAAGATAGCGCAATGATTCCTGGAGTGGACACGAATTCTTTTTGTTTTAATGATGGACAGTTCGTGCGGAAACGCCCTGATGGCCCATTTTGGCGCCACGCTGTTTTGCGGCACTGATGAAGCAAGAAATGCTTTCTCATTAAAAATTATAGACGTTTGCGGCAGCGTGCCCTGTAGGGCACATTGTATTACGATTACGAAGTCAACGGTTCGTCCGCGCATCAGCTTACCACATCCTGAGTAGTTTCTGTGCCTGTACTTTGCTAAATATAGGTGGCAACTGCGGGTACCGTCTGCTGATTTGATGCGCATTTGATATGCCACGCGCCAACTATTTCGTGAACGAGCTTTGATCTGGACCAGAACAGGGTTATGTGATGACGTTCATTTGATAATACAGTTTGGCAAGTTTCGTCGTTGAACGTGCTGGCGTTGAACAGACCGAAATGGTCTGCACAGTATGCCTCCGTCTCTTTTTCAGTCTGTGTATTGTGGTAGGCGGAATCAAAAACGTAATGTTACGAAAGTCGTATCGTTGCATGAGACAGTAATTGAGAAACTGAAACTAGATTTAACTTGATATGACATCTCTACAGTGACACCTCGTGGCGCGAATGTTTTCTTTTCTTCGTAGGTTTCTTCAGAGACACCATGGGCTCATATGACAACTTGGTTCGTCTCGTTGCGGCCCTGGCGGCACTGTCGGCATTACTGGTGTTTTCCCTTCCGATATTAGGAAGAAGAAATAGCAATCTTGCACCAAACATTGTTACAGGGACTAAGTAAGCAAATCCAATATCGTAAAAGACAGTAAAATAAATAATACACCGATATTCAATGCATTGATTTCCAAGAAAATAAAATCGGTACTAAAAAAGTCATTTGTGGCCTCCATTTATTTTTAAGCATGTGAAATGTGCCAAGAGCATACATACGGGTACGAACGAAAGCTACGTACCATGTCTTTCTTGTGAGGAGTTGGTACCGGGTTTCACTCACGGCAATGATATTTTTTTCCAACCAACTGCCACTATGTACTTTGTGGATGTGAAATAAATCTATTGTTAATAATATTATTATTACAGTGAAACTGCACTTGAAGAAACGTTAAGGGACCTTGGCAAAACTTTTTCTGAGTGAAAATTTGCCTAACTCTATAAGCGCGTGGAAGCTTGTTTTCATTAGGTCCAAGAAATATTGGTATTCAAACCATGTCTCAACTGATTTATTTGTCAAAGTGCTCATTTGTAAGCGAAGGCTACGATATTTTGCAGCACTTCTGAACTTTGGAATGTAGTGGTCGTGAACTCATTCACTGCGTCCAAGTTCTCATGACTTTGGCTGTCCCAACGATATGCTGCACAAACAGAGGCCTTCATTTTCTACGCGGGGATCATTGCTGTAGCAGGTCATAGTTGTATCAGATCATCAGGAAGGCACCCGACAGCAGGACGGCCAGAACAAGCAAGGTATATGTACTATGGTAGCTAAGGCTCCATAGAAGCCCATATGTACAAAACATGGCGGCTCATGGGCTCCAGTGATCAATGAAAATTGGGGAGCCATGACGTCAAATGACGTCACGCATACGTTCACTTTGGCGCGAATTATAAAGTTTTTAAAAAAAAAAACGCCACGTTGCATTGACGAGCCTGCATCTTTTGAAGGTTGTTGCCTTTCAGCACGCGCCAACCTTTGCTATCTAAAAAACTCGAGTTTCTGTTGTTTACGCCCTTTTTTATAAGCAGTTGCTCCAGCACAATGAACGTGGTTGGCAAAGGTAGCGACATTGAAAGGCAGCAATATTTGCAAATAGAGACCACGCATGCAAATATATAATACAAATACTGCTGCAAGTCATGCAAGTACTTTGGCCATTTACTTTGTCCCTCAGCCCAGTAAGGTGCGGTCCAGAAACACTGGTGCAACGGGGCAGTCATGCCCAGTTCGCAACAGAGTGTACAAAGTGAACAATTATGGTTTTCAGATCCATGGTTTATTGCATCAACCAATAAAATACAGCAACAAATCACAACAATAAAAATGCATGTCGCAGACAGCACAAAGAGTAGCGCTGTTTAAGTGGGCTAATCATCTCAATGATCACAGCCGAGGCATGGAAAAGGCTTGAAGTGCCTGCCACAGAACGATCCATGCATGCACAGAAAACAAAGCTATGACAGCTGCAGTTGAAATAAAAATAGGTTTGTTTGGTTTGTGGGGTTTAACGTCCCAAAGCAACTCAGGCTATGAGAGACGCGAGATAAAAATACCATGAATTAGTGGGTGCATCAAAACATACGTGGAGCATAGAGCACTGAATCACTCTTCACATTTAAATGCTTCGGCAGAAAGTATACAGCAGTTTTCAAGGCAGTTTCAAGGTTGCACCAGTCCAGACAGCTTTAGCATCAAGAAACGTGCTTAACACAGGAGCATTAGAGCATACATTCAGTCTGGATGCAACCTCCAGATCTGCTCACCGGTGAAAGTCAGCCGGGAAGCGGTAAGACACCGACGGTTGCGTCCACGCTGTCGCAACGTGCCACAGAGCATCGCTTCCTCACTTTGTGTGGGCTCATCTTGAGATAAAACGCTAAGCGCAATACAATGCTGCAAAAAGACTTCACACTGCCCGCACCACGAAGGGGACGAAAGCAAAAAAAAAAAAAAAAACACTGCTGCAGGGGATATTAAATCTCACCAAACGGCGACAGAGCAGCGACAAGGACGTCGACATCTTTGCAAAAGGGACATTTTAAGACTTGCGAACTAAATTACGCTTTCCCGGGCGCACCAAGGTCCGCACCACAGCAGACGAGTAGCAGACAGCGATAAGGAACCGTTTCGTGCTTCGTCAGCTTCGTTATCTCCGTTGCCTTGGTTACCTCTGGCAGCGCCTCCTGACCGATGCAACATCAAGGGGGTGGCCGATCATGAGTGTTGCAAAATTAAAAAAAAAATTAAGAATGTATTTATAAGATACCTTACCTCCTTCACAAGCGAAGTTATCAAAATGCCTATTCTTTTTATGTTGATTGATACTTTTTAATTTGTAGTAGTATAATTTCTTAATCTGAGTGGTTGGCCCCCCGACCTGTGGCTATGCTGCGGTACCGCTTAACCGCTTTTGGGCCCAGCCTTCGCCACCATTATACTTCCGCCATGGAACAAGAAGAACGTATTTATAGGCTTCCGTATCACGGCACACGCACTGCGCATGGCATGTGCGCCGTAATTAGGCTATCACACAAGCCTGATGCACCCTTCCACGGTAACGCAAAATCAACGCAAATGCTCATGTTAATTGATTAAAAACAGCATCATAGTAAAGGCGCTGTGGCGGTCGTACGGTGCGAGTCGACCTTCTGAGAGTGGTGGTCGTCCTGTTTTGATCTTGAAGGGTGTCTGCAGCTGAGGGTGTGGCACCATGGGCTGGAAGAGGGCTGCTGTGTTAGAGCAGTGTCAGTGCTGGAAAGCTGTGGTGTCACGCTACCAATGCTGTCGCTATCGCCATCACTTGTTTCAGCATACTTCTCGCCAGTGTGAAGCTGGTGTCTCCAGTTTCGTCGTAGAACACGACGATATTCAGTCATGACGAGGTATGACCTCGGAGTTGCTTGTCCAACAATCTTACCTTTCTCTGACCAAGTGGTATCTCTTAGTCGTACCATGTCGCCTTTAGCAAGTTGTGGCAACGGCCGCCCTTCGCGTGTTTCATGATGCTTCAACACATCAGTGGCCATGATTTTGTCAAAATCAGAAATATTAGATCGAAGGCGCCTGCCTTGAAGTTCACCAAGCTTGGACACCTTTTTCTTGGACAACATGAACACCCTTTTCTGCGAGACCGTTAGACAGCGGGTAGTAGGGACTGAACCTGACGTGTGCTAAGTCGAAGTGCTTGGAGAAGACCACGAAGTCTTGGCTTGAGAACTGGGGTCCATTATCCATGCAGAGTTCCACAGGAACACTATATCGAGCAAAAATAGAACTTAGAGCTGCAACAACGTTTCTTGCACTTTTGTCCGGAAGCCTCTCGACATCTGGGAAGTTTGAAACAGTCATATACGGCAATGTAAGAATGGCCTCCAAAACAAAAGACGTCCGCTCCGACCCTCTACCATGCACACTTTGGCACCAAGCGCATAAGAAAGGACTGTTTGGCTTGTTTGTACGCAAACTGTCTGCACATTGGACAGCTCTGAATCAGATCAGGGATGCCACTGTTCAAGCCCGGCAAAAAACCGAGACGTCTGGTTCTTTCTTTGTATTTGTTCAAACCATGATAACCAGCATGAATTCGTTTTAGCATTTCCCGTCGAATACTCTTCGGTATGACGGCTTTCGCACCCTTGAAGAGTGTTATGACGTTATGACGCTACACACCGAGAGACTGCGTCAATACTGTTATCTGGCTTTTCCAGATCTGACTTCTTCGTGCGACCGATTCCGCTACTCGGCACATTTCTTCAGCTTTTGTAAATATTAGGTTCTTCTCCCGGAGAAAGTTTTCACGCAAGTTTGAATCGTTCGGTTCCAAAGATGATCTGATCTCTGATCATTGTAATCGTTGAGGCCTTCAAAGTTGCACTGCGTTGCTTGTTTCTTGAGGTCACGGATAAATTTTTCAAATGGCTCTCCTTCCCCTTGCTTCCTCGAGCGAAATACGCAACGCTCATGCACTTCATGGCTTACCTCAACACAGTAGGCCTCAAGCTTCATGACTAAGGTGTCAATCTTTTTTGTCTTCACCAGCCTCAAACTGGAACGTGTTGAAGACGTCAAGTGCTCTATGTCCGGCAAAGCTTAAGAGGAGCGCTGCTTTTGCTGCACCGGTTATAGGATTGCTTCAGCAGGTCTATCGTTGACCGTGGCTAACTGGCCATTTCTGACACCATGTATCAGATCGTTAGGAACGCACTCGACAGCATGACGGCCAGAACAAGAACAACGCATGTTTATTGATGGCTGTCGAATTTATACGTTTCCATACCATGGCGCACGCACTACGCATGGCACGTGCGCCGTCATTAGGCTGTCACACAAGCCTGATACAATAGTTAAACAGCATGCATATGTGCGCCTTTCTTGTAGTTAAATTGCCTAGAAGGGCTGAAGCATTGGCTATGACAGTGGCGCCAAATAAGCGTGCAAAGCCAGCCATGAATTCAGCTAGCTGCAAACTTGTTTAGATAGCGTATTCAGTTGACAGCTAATTGACGTCGACTTTTTGTCACGCGGTAATGAGCATGGTACTCAAAGAGCTCAGTTTGAGGCGGGGGAAACAAGATGACGCCACATAAAATATTCGTACAAATAAATGAGAGATAATTGAATTTCGTTAAAATGAAGGGCGTTTGCATATACGTTCAATGGAGCTTCGGCGGGGGACTTAAAGAAAGTACGTACTAACTGAATACTTTGTGTAAATGGCGTTAGGTCAAGAGGTATTGTAGTGTATTATTATCATTATTATTAAGATACACATGTGATAACTGTATAAATGCGCATTAAAGGACCAAATGTGGTCGAAATTTCTGGACCCTTTCATTACGGCTTCTCTCATAGCCTAAGTAGATTTGGGACGTTTAACCCTATAAATCAACCAACATATACGCGTGGAGCTACAAATATAGTCCTCACACAACCTTTTTGTAAAGGAAAGCTGAAACGTTTTTCCTAAAAATGCGTCCTATTTGGCATTTCATCGTTATTGCTCATAACCATTTATTGAACCCTTAAGGATCCATTACAGGGTATTACATAAGGAGGGGAGGCGACATAGAGAAAACAATACAGGAGGAAAGCCAAGGATGTTGAAACAACTCATAAACACTTATAAAAAACTCATAAACATAAGCTAATCATAAACATACAATGAGAGCAATGAGGACAACGAATACAATCAGTAAAACCAAAAATTGCAATCGAGGAGAGCAAGGAAATTACAAGCGTCTCAGATGATTCAAAATAAGTGCGAGAAAAGAAATTTTAGTGAAATTCAACGTTTAAAGCCAGATAGTCACCGCGCATTGAATCTGATAGGGCATTTTTCATGTCAGTAGGACCTGGCAATTCATGCCATTCCTGTAATGCTGTTTATAAAAATAATTTAATAAAAGCAGATGTTGACCCATGCAGGCATTGTACACTTCAGCAATTGAATAAACGTCGTGATTAAAGTGCTAGTGGGTGAAGAAGAGATATGCGCAGATGCGTGGAATGATGAAATATCTTGAGAAGAGGAATGGGTGTGATATCTTGCGGCGGAAAACCAATGGGGGCAGATCTAGTGATGATTTTATCTATCTGATACTGATTTTGTAGTCATACTTACAGGAGATAAAGCGTGCGGCGTGGTTGTGCACTGATTCTTAAGAATTCGTGAGGTAAGTCTTATGTGGGGACCAGATTGCGCATACGTACTCAAGTTTAGATCGTACGAATATTTCATACGCCAGTTTACGGACCGACGGGAAGACAACGATAATGTTCTTCTAATAAAACACAGTGTTTTAAAGCTCTCACCGACCAGTTTGCTGATATGTTTAGACCAATTTCAATTGCTTGAGGTTAATACACCGAGGTAACGATACGTAAGTACTTGTAAAATATTGACTGAGTTTAAAGAGCAGACATTTATTTTGTCTGCTGAGCCAGATTATTATACTTAAAGATGGCAGAAATGAACGTAAAGAGCAGTTTTTCAAGAAAACGAGCACCAGCAGGTCCGCCCTCTAAGCAAACGCCACTGTTGTCCGTAATTGGCCGAGCCATTCATGACGTCATTAATGGTATGTCAGACCAGTGTCGGCGGTATTGCTTAGTGTGCGTTTCTTCAGGTGAGCTGACAGCTGGATTTAAAACGTTACTGATTATTTGAACAATGTAAAACACCTTAGGCACTTACCCACGCGTTTGAGAAACCAGCACTCTCATAAGAAAGAGAAACGGCACTGCGAAACACGCCATTGAGTACGTCGACGACGAAAGCAAAATGAGCGCATTTGCGCGAGTCGAAAAGAGCAAGAGCTGGCCCGCTTCAACAACTGCCATTTAGACCCTAAAGCTCATTTCAGCAGGAACAAAAGCCATTCTATATGATGCAATCTACAGTGCACAGCGCGTTTATACAACTTTCGAATATCGCCCAATGGCGCAACTACAAACGCTCGCGTACTGCAGCTGCAACTTAGTTGGCGTGGTGTGCTGTTCAACGCAACGTCTAAAATGGTACGGCATCAAATGCATAGTGAAATCAGTCAGGTTCGCAACACCTGTAGCGCCAGATGAAGCGAGCTTACCGGAAAGGTGCTGACAGCGAGCGTGGCGAACGGGCGCTCTGGCAGAGCGCACTCCTGTACGTCGCTAGGCCTACAGTATTTCGAATCGGAGCAAAAGCAGATGAAGCTTGGGGATTGACCAGCGCTGTAGTAAACGGGCTACTCATCTAGACAACGTAGACACATCCACAGAGTGCCCCCAGAATGCTTCAATCAGGATGTTTTGACATCCTCAGCTATTCCTCATC
The DNA here is from genome assembly GCA_023969395.1 of Amblyomma maculatum. Taxonomy (NCBI): domain Eukaryota; kingdom Metazoa; phylum Arthropoda; class Arachnida; order Ixodida; family Ixodidae; genus Amblyomma; species Amblyomma maculatum. Next base: position 75,093 of record JAJIZL010023683.1, read on the forward strand.
AGGACTTCAAGCCATCCAAATCGAGTTCATTTGACCGTCCAAAGCACTTAATCAGAATGTCCTCAGAATGCCTGTTCCGAAATCTTAAGGTAGTCCTCAGACAATACTAAATCAGTATAAATCGAATCCATTTGTCCGCCCAAACCATTTACTAGGAATGTCCTCAGGAACAAGTTTATGAATCGTTTACGTATCATTCCAGGACTATCTCTGGCAGATTTGCTTGCATGCTATACTCGAAGTTTAAACAAGATTCGGATTCGTGCATGGCACAGTTAGGCACTATGACAAAAGATGCATGCTTAGCTGTCATCCTTTCTCTCTGTTCCTCTGCAAATTCGCCCACCTGTACAACACAACACGTCATGCTGCACTAGCGGGTGCATTTACAGATGATTAGAAGCTCATGACAGCGCTGTGCATGCATCTTTGCCATAGTACCTAATTGTGCCATGCGAGACTACAAATTCTAGTGGAAATTTGAGTATAGCACTTAATCAAGTCAACTTTAGATAGCTTTGCTATACGTGAAAAATGTCTTAAAACTTATTCCTGAGGACATGCACAAGTAGCTCATTAACTGATGACTATATAGAAGCAATAAAAGCTAAGCATACATATTGTGACATTACGCGGTGCATACACTGATATGCGCACAAGAATAGAAGACGGAGACTCTCGTGAGTTTTAGAGAAGACGACGTTCGAGCAGGGTTGGCTGGTGCCTGCAGAAAACGTCTGTTGTTTGAAAGCTTTCTCTTCCGTGTCCGCCCTCTGCTCCAAACTGAACTACCCCGCTAACACCTTGGTGGAGGTGCTTTAATCCTCATTGACACAGCTCCTCGTATTTCGGTGCCAGAAACCTGAATTTGCGTAGTGGACGCCATCTCCCCGAGCACATCCCACCGACTACCAGAGTAAGCATGGCTTCCCAGGACGCATCACCCACTGCGGAAACTCCAGCTGCCCCCATGGTTTTAACCAAAATTCGCCATCCGCCTATTTTTAACGGCGAAGACAAGAGGGATGTTGAAGACTGGTTCTACGAATACGAAACGTGCAGCAAAAATAATCGGTGGGATGCTAGCATAATGCTTGCAAATATAATTTTCTATCTAGCGGGAACGGCTAAAACCTGGTTTACCAACCGCGAGCAGGAGATGCGTACGTGGGACATCTGCAAACAAAAATTTCAGGTCTTATTCGCCAAACCAACTGGACGAGCTCTGGCAGCCAAACAAGACCTGGCTACTCGTGTTCAATTGTCAACCGAGTCATACCTCGCCTACATGCAGGACGTTCTTCCCCTGTGTCGAAAGGTGAATACCTCCATGACCGAAGATGATAAAGTGGGCTATATACTTAAGGGTATCGCTGATGACGCATTCAATATACTTCTCTGTAAAGACTGCTCTACGGCGGACTCAGTCCTGAAAGTCTGTCACCGTTTCGAACAGGCGAAGCAGTGCCGCATCGTCCATCGGTTGGAGCGCCTTCCCAACACTACATCCTCATATGACGATTTCCCCACGTTACAGCAACCTTCAAGTCAGAGTAACCTCACTACCATCGTCCGCAAGGATATCGAGGCCTTACTCCTGTTACACTTACGTCACCTCCTGCAGAGGCAACAATCGCTATGATACAGGCTGTTGTCCGCCAAGAATTCGCAAATGTGGGCCTCGTTTTAAATCCTGCCACAACATATCCTGCACCACAGCCAAATCCCAGTGGTTGCTGCTGCTACCACAACCCCGCCCTACACACTGCGCTACCCTACCCGCAATCCTGCGGAGTAACGTACATCTGACGATAAACCTATTTGCTTCGTCTGCTGTCGGGCTGGCCATACGTCTCGCTATTGCCGCAGCCGTCCGGCTCCCCCCTCTCGTACCTATTAGAGCCCGGTCCGCCATGACTATTATGCACCACGATGCGTTTTTGTCACCCCAGCACATCTTCGCACCGAGAAAATTGAGCAAGCCCGTCACACTAGCCGTTCGCCATCGCCTCAATCCCACCGTTCCCGATCACCTACTCCTCGCCGCAGCTTGTCCCCAACGTACCAAGGCCCCTACTCGAGAAACTAGGCAACGCCGCTCCCGGACTTGACGCTGCGTTACTAACCCGGACAGCCAACTGTGTTTTGATCATCGCACCACGCCGCAACCTGATCAATGTCCTCGCATTTAGAGCCCCTGTGCCCGCTCTCATTGACACTGGATCCCATATTTCAGTCCTTAGTTCGTCGTTCCGCCAGCGCCTCAAAAATGTTCTTATGCCCGCTAACACCTCTAAAGTTCGTGTTGCTGAAGGAAACACTGCTGCCATCATCGAATGTGCACTGCGCAGGCTTGCATCGCCAGCCACCACGTCCCTGTGCTCTTCGACGTCCTTACTACTTGTCCTCAAGACGTGATTTCAGGCCTAGACTTTTTAACAGCCCATTCCGCTCTCATTGACTGTTCCTCCGGGCTTCTGCGCCTAGCCATGCCCCATTGTGTTCACGACCCCAGTGCTGACCATTCCCAGCCTCGCCTCCGCTCCAGTACAATTACTCGCCTAGCTCCCGAGGTGGTAGTATACGTGCCCACGTCACCTTTTCCCTCCCTTCCTGACGGCGACTACGTTGTCAATCCCATCACCGACGTCACTCTATAGCGCAACATCGTCCTATCTCATAACATTGCACACGTCGGGAATAACCTCACCTACATTCCCGTATACACCTTCAGCATGTCTTCGCAAGTTTTCACGGTGGGCATTTCCCTTTCCGAGCTGTCACCTTTGTCCAGCTTTACTATTTCTGCAGTGCTGTCCGACCGTCATGCCGAGGTACTTGCACAACCTGTCCCGTCACGTAGTCCGGAGGACCGCATCTCAGCCATGGTTGCCTATGACCTGCGTTCCGAGTATGCCGGTGTCCTTGCCGGCCTTTTGCAAATACAGCGACATTTTTAATTTCGGTCACGGATCCCTGTGCCAAACGTCCGCCGTCACACAACACATCGATACTGGAGATGTCTGACCTATTCACCGACGACCTTACAGAGTTGCTCTTTCCGAACGCCGGATCATTCAAGAAGTAGAGAGAATGTTGGCAAGCAAGATTATTGAGCCGTCGAGCAGCCTCTAAGCGTCTCCAGTAGTACTCGTCGAAAAGAAAGACAACAGCTGGAGGCTTTGAGTAGATTATTTACACCTAAACAAGATAACAAAGAAAGACGTGTACTCTCTTCCAAGGATCGATGACGCTCTAAACTGCTTGCATGGTGCCAACTACTTCTCCTCCATCGATCTCCGTTTTGGATATTGGCAGGTCTCTGTTAACGAAAGAGATCGTGAAAAGACGGCTTTTGTCACCCCGGATGGCCTCTACAAATTCAAGGTGATGCCTTTCGGCTTGTGTAATGCCCCTGCGACCTTCGAGCGCTTGATGGACTCCTTATTACGCGGGCTCAAATGAACCACATGTCTGTGCTGCCTCGATGACGTCATCGTATTTTCATCAACCTTTGAGGGCCACCTCCATCATGTTTCTACTATTGGCCTCTTCCGACGAGCTGGTCCTCAGTTGAACTCCAAGAAGTGTAGCTTTGGTCGCCGGGAACTCAAGGTCCTAGGACATTTAGTCAACACCAATGGCATCCAGCCGGACCCCGGCAAAATTCACGCTGTAAGGGATTTCCCTATACCGAAATCTAGCAGTGACGTGCGTACCTTCCTCGGACTTTGCTCATATTTCTGGCGATTTGTACCAAACAACGCAGAAATCGCCCGTCCACTCAAGCAGCTTCTGAAAAAAGGGGTCGCCTTTTCCTGGGGCCATGAACAATCGGCCGTCTTCGTCGCTCTTATTGCTCATCTCGCCGGTCCGCCAGTGCTGGCTCACTTCAATCCGTCAGCGCCCACAGAAGTACGCACCGACGCAAGTGGTCATGGAATTTGTGCCGTTCTCGCAGAACGTCAGCTCGGTTCCCCTCGCGTCATCGCCTATGCCAGCTTACTCCTCTCTGCGGCCGAACAGAATTATTCCATCGCTGAACGTGAGTGCTTAGCCCTAGTTTTAGCCATTAGGTCCGCCCTTACTTGTATGGGCTGCCATTCCCAGTAGTCACTGACCCCCACGCATTGTGCTGGCTTTCACTCAAACACCCTACTGACTGCCTTCGACGTTGGGCCTTGCGCCTTCAGGAGTCCAATTTTTCAGTAGTTTATAAGTCTGGCCAGTTGCATCGAGACGCCGATTGCCTGTCCCGTCTTCAAGTCCGCCAAGTCAACCTGAATGTGACAATGACGCTTGCGTGCTCTCTATTTCTGACTTTTCCAACATTCGCCGTGAGCAACGCCAGGACCCTCAGCTTCACGAGATTATCAATCGCCTCAGCGCCGATCGCTATGACCCTTCCCTTCGTTTGTTTGTGCTCCACGACGACACCTTATGCCGGCACAATATGTGACCTGATAGCCCCGACCTTCTACCAGTAGTCCGTCAGCACCTGCGCACAGCCGTCCTTCAACAGCTTGCTACAGCGGGACATCTAGGCGTCTCTCTGTAGCAAGCTGTTGAAGGACGGATCAACAGCTGTAGAAGCTGTTGAAGGCGTCTCTCGCACATACGACCGTGTGCGCCGTCGGTTCTTTTGGCCAGGCCTATACCACGCAGTCCGCCGCTACGTAGTTGCTTGTGACCGCTGTCAACGCCGGAAAAAGCCATCAGTTTTACCGACTGGACTTCTGCAGCCGATCGACATCCCAATACCCTAGTGAAAAAACACTATGAGTCACAATAACCTTCTAAAATTGTCATGCTAAACTCGTACTAATCTCATACAAATCTTATATTAATCTCATACTAATCTCATTCATCGTATGAGAAATATATGACAATTATTGAGAGTTATATGAGTTTGGCATGAGAAATTCTTATGAGTTTATTGTGACTCATACTAGGGTAGACCTATTTTCTCGAGTGGATGTGGATCTTCTAGGGCCTTTTCCACTGTCCGCACCGGGTAACAAATGGATTGCGGTGGCCATTGACTACACCACACGCTACGCGGTCACACGAGCAATACTAACTTGTTGTGTAACTGATGTCGCTGCTTTCCTACTCAACGACGTTATACTCGTCGATAGAGCTCCCCGCCAACTGCTCACCGACCGTGGCCGTTGCTTTCTTGCTCGTATAGTCGACGGGATCCTATGGTTGTGCAACGTTCGTCATTCTTTCACGACTGCCTACCATCCACAGACTAACGGGCTTACCGAACGCCTTAACCGGACACTGACTCACGTGTTGTCTATGTACGTTTCTGATGACCACCGCGACTAGGACATAATGCTGCCATTTGTGACATTTGCATGTAATTCGTCGCGTCACGACACCACCGGCTACTCCCCCTTCTATCTTCTATACGGCCGTGAACCTCTGCTTCCTTTTGACAGCCTGCTCCCGTCTGTGGGCACTGCCAGCTCATGTGCGCGTGACGCCATAGCCCGAGCTGATGCTGCCCTCGGTGTTGCTCGCAGCCGACTCGCAGCCTCCTAGCACTCCCAGAAACGTCGCTATGATTCCTGTCATCGCAACACCCAGTATTCTTGCGGCTCTCTCATGCTTCTTTATACCCCAGCTCGCCGCGTTGGCCTCTCGGAAAAACGTTTGCCCCGTTATACAGGATTCTACCGTATTTTACAAGTGACTCCAATGACATACGCAATAGCGCCCTTGATCCCGCACGCATCGAGACGGTCCACGTTGCACGCGTCAAGCCGTACCACGCGGACCCTGGTTTGGACGCTAGTATGCACCGGGACGGTGCTTTTCAGCCGGTAGGGTAGTGTTACATTAGGCGGTGCATGCACTGATATGCGCATAATTAAAGAAGAAGACTAGTGAGTTTTAGAGAAGACGACGTTCGAGCAGGGTCGGCTGGTGCCTGCAGAAAATGTCTGTTGCTTGAAAGCCTTGTCTTCCGTGTCAGCCCTTTACGCCAAGCTGAACTACCGGTAAGAATATTTTACATAGTGCCTGTTGCGCCAAGCAAGGAGCCCGATATGCTTCGAATGCTGAATATATAAAAGGTTGTACAAGTTTGAGTGTTGTTAACATGCATATGAAAGACTCGCGGGTAGATGAAAACAAATGAGGTATATTTGTACATAAATGCACAGTACCGCATGTAATTACAGAAAAGCTAAATATGGTATTTAAGAAAGGCAATAGGTGCAAGTGCAAGCAGTATACATATTAAAACAAATGCTCTCTCATATGGAATGCTATAACAGACTGAAGTGTTGTTGAGGGCCTGGAAGCACACATGTCTCTAGCTAGCTTGTTTCTTCAATTGCGGAAGACCCTAGAAAAGGTGAGTTGAAAGATATTTGAGAATTTCGCCCACCTCGAGCATCTCTAGCTCCTTTCACTCTTCGCAGTACAAAATGAGATTGCTGAAGTTTACAACTGCATGGCAAGTCACAGGCTGACGTTAATGTGTGAAATGATTTTGCCCTATACACGCCACCAAGATGCCAATTAATGTAATCCACTTTGAGAAATGAAAACCAGCATGTATTTTTTCCCAGCATGTTTATTTTTTTCATATCATCTGCAAAAATTTAGTCCTTAGCTTAGGGGAAACATGAAAAGCTATTTACTTAACCAAAATGCACATGAGCAACAGGTATTCTATCAGTCGCCTCCACAACACAAACATTTTTAAACTAACTTCTGCAATGCCAAACATATCAGGGATGAAAAATGACACTCCTCCTCTCTCCCTCTGCTCAATGTATGCTGACACACAAGAAAAAATAAATTTCGAGACGGTGAGGACCGCCTAAGTTTATGAAGGCAAAAACTCGCTCGAGCAGCAATGCCCAATTTCCAAGCTTCCTCCTGTTGTGCACACCACCACGCGACCGGTAGTTGATGCTGCGCTCATTATGCTTCTCTGACACTTGCCTTTCCACTCAATCTTTGAAAACGCCCCTTCAGTAATGTGGTGTAGGTAGTTGATTAGGGCCTACAACTGGAGGAACATATGTGGATTCGAGTTTCTATCACTAGCTAGACTAGAGATGCACTCCAATTAGACAGCAAAATGATATGACACCCTGCAGCATGTTGCACTAAGAAAGTTGCATCAAAATTTTGATACGTCATATCAAACCTGCTGTGTGTTAATGATGCCTTTCCAGCTAATGGCATGGCAGATGCAAAGAGGGAAGGGCCTTGCGACAGTAGTGTCCGTTGTGGACACTGCTGCCCGCTCATTGCTTCTGTGGCTTTAAGATAAGAGCGGACCACAACGTACGTTGACCGAGTAGTGAGATAAATTGCTATCAGCAGGAAAGGGCACGCGAGGGACTGTACACTGATAAGTACACTTTACAATTTTATTATTAAACCATGGACTTCACTAGGTCATTTAATTTGACTTGCGTTTCTCAAAGACCATCACTAGGAATTCTTTGCATTAGAATATTACCACAATTTTTGCTTCAGTGATTCTTTATTATAACTAAGCAAAGCACATGCTTACTATGTTCTTTTTCATAAATTTGTTCTCAAAACAGAATGCACTACTTCCGCTTCTCTGAAATGAACAAAAATCGGGCTTACCTAAAGAGTAAACATACACGGAGCCAGGTGTCAAGGTTACTCAACCTGGCCACGGAAACCTTCTGGCTCCGTGTATTGGAGGGCCTCCGCCTTCTGGTGCCTCGCAAGGTATCGGCATGTGGTCAAGGCATTCACATGTTAGGGGACGTCGACGTCCCGGATGATGTCTCCAGTACTCTGGCGCTCGGTCCCAAGTTCGCCGTACCACCGAGGCTAGACGCCGCAGGACTTCTCACCAGTGTCCGGGAAGTGGCAAGGAGAGCGACATTGGACGAGAGTGCAACCTGTGTATCCCAAGGGTTGAAGGTGGTTGCAAGATGCGCTATTGTCCTGTTCCCTCCTCGTCCTTGTGATTGTGAGCGCTTCGCTGTATTGACGATGGTAATTCTTTACAACGGACGGTATCAGCTGTGTTTGGTGCAGCTGTATCTTCAGGTTCATGCGATTGGCCATTCATTACGCGGTATTCGGTAGTACTCGGAATATATCCGATGTTTCCATTGCATTCAAAGTACCGTATTCGCCGCTTCATAACTCTTACAAAAAGAAATACAAACAAGCATGTAAGTACTACAGCACGAGCAAACAAAATAGCGCTGGCCCATGCTTTAATACTTGACGGCTCCACGACAATTGCGGCGGCAGCAGTAGAACAGCGATCGTAACGTCTTCATGATGATGACAACAAATGGCAACACCGACACAGCCACCACATGTACGCGGATGCTGTGCAAAAAGTGTATTTGTGAAGAAAATATGAATATATACGAGGGGGTACCCAAAAGAAACAGAACTTGATTCCTTTTGAACGTATTTATTCACATTTTAGGTTCAAACTATCAATCTGCTTCAAAATACTTTCCACTTGCACTAATACACTATTCTGAACTTTCATTCCACGTTTCGAAAAATTGATGAAATTCTTCTTTTGTGATGCTTGACAGCGCCTGCGTCGTTTTTTTCTTTGCCTCCACAACATCAGCAAAACGTTTGCCTTTCATGTATTTTTTCAATCTGGCAGGCAAAAAGATGTCACAAGGGGCAAGGTCCGGTGAGTATGGGGGGATGAGGAACAGGTGTCATATCATTTTTGGTCAAATATTGATGATTGCATGACAAGGACGGCCAGAACGTGATTGCTCATAATTGACATTTCACCAGTTTTGAAACGGGAGCGCCACTAAAACATTTGAATTTTTCCCATAGCATCATCCTTGTACGCCGGTTTTAACGATTCAAGAGTTCTAGTTTCATTTTTTCCCAGCAGAAAGCACAATTTCACCGCCACACGCTGTTCACGAACATCAGCAATTGCAAAAAAGACACTCACAGAAAACAGTTGTTACTATAAACTCTGCCGAACGTAGTACGTCTGATCTTCAGCGATGTCACTCGGCTGACCGACTTTGGAATGTTCACTCTATACGCCTAGATGCAAAACACTGTACTACGAAAGCGCTGTCCACCAAAAAATTAGTTCGGATTCTGTTAGGTATCCCCTCGATGTATAATATATATATATATATATGCCCGGGTGGCCCAGCTAATTTGCAGCATAATAAAATATTTCTAACTTCAACGTTGTCCCGTTAAATGCAACGCGATACCACGCAAAACTGGGTCAGGCGTGGCCAACGCGGCTTGGCCTCATCGCGGTCAGCGAGCACACCCTGTTGAGTTGTCCTTCATGCGCGACTTTGTGAGGCGCATATCTCCGTGCTGAGCTAAACTGCCTGAAATGCCGCGCAGTTTGAGAAGAATGAAACATTTCCCACCTTGCGGTTGCCCTGTTAGGTAAGCAAAAATAGCATTTCGGCAAAACGCGTCTGGCTTGGCCGCACCGGGCGGCAATACGCCTAGGCGCAACGGCGTGCCTTGGTGCCTTCACATGCCACTTTGTCCAGCATGTTGAGCTACACTGTTCGAAATGCAGCGCAGCTGCGCAGGAACACAACACATTACACCTCGCCGCGTTTGGAAACTGCTGGAGCGTCACGAACTGCTCCTGAACAGCCGGCGCGCTTGTTCACGAGCTGCGAAACGTAATTGGCACTGGCCGGCGTGGTCAGCGTAAACTTCTTGAAATGCAGCGGAGTTCCGCAAAAAACGTTGCTCACCTTGCCGTCATTCCAAGCCATAGTTGTTCCTTGTAGTAGCCAACGAGAGATAAAAATATGCGGCCTATGCAGCACAGGAGAGGCACGCGCAGATAACCAGCCCCTTAGACAACTTTCTGTCGTCTGCTCCGGCGTGTTACCCGCTGCAGCGAGTGCCGCCGCGCGCGCGTCCATGTTGATGCCGCCATCCATCAATCGGCGGCAATCATTTCCCGGGGCCAGTTTTCGCCGAGTGGCCGCTCTTTACCAATCTCTTTCTCTATGTTGTTACTCCCAAAAGCATACGACACACGGAAAAGTAATGGCATCTGGAAAATCGAAATCCTGTCCCTAGCCGTTTGCTGGCCTGAGCCTGCTGCCGGGAAGCACTAAAGCCATGCTGCTGGGCGTTGCAAGTCATATCGAACGCGGTACTACATTGTGTATGCTTTACGTATCTTAACACTGGTCGTTTCTGGGGAACTCGAGAAGGTCTCGAAAAGCGCCATGCCACGAAGAGGGTGCACATCCCTAAAGTTTATGCAGAGGAACTAGAAAGCAGCAGTGAGGACGAAGACAAGAGGAAAGAAATAAAGGTAAGCGATTAAGACGGCTTTATGTATATGCCTGGCTGGCTCAGTCTTATTTAGCAACATTAAGTACAATAACAGTAAGTGGTTTTCCTTGGCAGTTTTTCAATTTCCATAAATTTCATGTGGGGTTCTTTCAGTCAAGTGCCTGTAAATTTTAGCCTGGTAGTTCTATGGGCTGGCAGAACACACTGCCCTTAGGCCTTACTGCAGAAAATACTGCGATGGCATGTGTAATGTACCTGCTGTTTATGTTGAAACACGTCTATGTTGTGCGGGCAAGTGCTTGAGCAGCGGCGTTTCTCGTATGTTGCAGAAGCGGAAAGTTCACCGAGCAGCGTCGAAGTCGGCTGCTAAGAAAGAAATATTGAAAGGCAACCTCAAAGTGTCATTGGATTGAAAGTTTCAGAACTGCAAGTAAAAACAAAGTGCTAAGCATAACTGGTATATTTTCAGCTGTAGGGCGAGGTATTCACACAATTTTACTTTGTTCAGGGTACCAGGTGATCAAGCACGCACTCTGTGCTAAAAGTGAGCTCACAAAAGCTGTTAGAGAACAAAAATGTGGAAGGAAAAAGTACTGCACTTGCAGCAGCAGAATGAATTGCTTGAAGAATAGGTTTCGCCATTGCAACGATCCCTCGAGCCGAAAATATTTGACGAACTATTTCACGCCAAAAGACGAGCTAGATTGTGATCTCTTGGTGCCATGTTGAACTGACCTTAAAGTGGAAGCCATATGTGTAAACTGGGGCTGGAGCTTCAAGTCAAAATAGCCTCGTGATGAATGGAAAGCTCCTTTGTCTTACCTAAGAGCATGAAGAATACAGCTAGTGAGGTGTAAGGCCTGGCGGATGCAAACTGGTGGGGAAGGCTGGGCGCAAAAGTGGTCTAGCACGAAAGCAGCACAGCCACCTTTAGCGAGGCCAATAGTTTAGCTAAAGGAATAAAAGTACGCATTAAAAAGCCATGTACCTACACAAAAATAATAAACTTATTTTTCCTTGTTTTATGAAGCAGGCAACATTCTTTAAGCAAACACTTCATTTCCTTCTCATTTTTGTAACACTCTGGTTAAGCCGCAGCGGTGGCGTAGCGGTAGAACATCCGCCTCACACGCAAAAGGACCGAAGTTCGAATCCCGGTGCGGCGCAATTCTCGACCGAATAAAAAAGAAAGCCGCGTGTGGATGGAATTGCATAAACAGGTTTGGGGTGCGACCTGATCCCGGGGAACACCTCCGGCAGCGCACTCCCTCACCAGAACAAGAGTTCGCCACTCTGGTGCAGCAATTGGCCGCAACCTTCCATGATTATTAGTCACATAAAACCCCTGCCCTCAGTCACCAGCGGCGGCGGATCAACTGACCACGGCGGCGCTCAGACCTGTGACGCAGCAGGGGGTGCTAAGAATTCCTGACTCCGCTGCACAGGCCGCCATTGGAAACTGACCCTGGCAACGTTTAACGCTAGAACCCTAGCTAGTGAAGTTCCTTTAGCAGTACTGTTAGAGCAACTAGAGGGCATGAAATGGGATGCCATGGGGCTTAGTGAGGCTAGGAGGCCGAATGAGGCATATACTGTACTCAAGAATGGGCATGCCCTGTGTTAACGAGGTTTACCGGAGAGGCGACAACTAGGAGTACGTTTCCTTCTCAATAAACAATGAGAAGGTGGAGGAGCGAAAGTAGTCAGGGTCGTAATGAGATTGGCGGTAGAGAAAAAGCCAGACCTTGCACCAGTGACGGAGGACGAGGTTAAGAAAGCAATAAAACTATGAAAAGGGGGAAAGCAGCTGGAGTGCATCAGATGTATGCGCTAAGGGACAAGGCAGACAAAGTCATCACGAAGATAGACAAGATAGCCACAGTAGCTGAGGAGCTCTATACTGATCTCTACAGTAGCGAAAGTAGTCAGGACAGTAATGAGTTTGGCGGTAGAGAAAATCAGTCGCACGTTGCACCAGTAACGAAGGACGAGGTTAAGAAAGCAATAGAAGCTATGAAAAGGGGGAAAGCAGCTGGAGAGCATGAGATAACTATAGGTTTGTTGAAGGACGGGGGATATTGTGAGAGAAAAACTGGCCATCCTGTATAAGCACTGCCATGCTGTCATCGACAGTGCCGGAAGAATAGATGAATGCGAAGATTATCCTCGTTCATAAGGAAGGGGATGCTATGGAGCCTAAATATTACAGACCAGTCAGCGTATGTTACGTATAAGGTAATTACAAAGGTAATCGCTTATAGAATTAGGACAACCTTAGATTGCAGTCAAGCAAAGGATCAAGCAGGTTTTCGGAAAATGTTACCCTACTATTGATCATATCCATACCATCCACCAGCTGATAAAAAATGCACAGAATATAACCAGTCCTTAGACATAGCATTGATTGATTACGAAAAAGCATTTGACTCTGTAGAAACTTCGGCGGCGATGCAGGCATTGCGAAATCAGGGGGTAGACGAGCCGTACGTGAAAGTCCTGGAAGATGTATGTAATGGCTGCAGAGCAACCATATAGTTCTGCATAAAAAAACGCAATTTCTATAAAGAAGTCGGTTAGGCAAGGAAACACGATCTCCCAGTGCCATTCACAGCTTGCTTAGAGGAAGTATTCAAAGACTTGGAATGGGAGCAGTCAGGGATAAGGGTAGACGGAGAATACCTCAGTAATATGCGATTTGCTGATGACATTGCCTTCCTAAATAACACAGGAGATGAACTGCTAGGAACGATTGGTTACCTAGAAAGGAAAAGTAGAAAGGTAGGCTTGAAGATCAATATGCAGAGACTAAGGTAATGGTTAACAGCCTCGGGAAGGTACTGCAGTTTATGTTAGGTAGCGAAGCACTGGAAGTAGTAGGCGAATATGTCTACTTAGGACAAATCGTAACCTCAGATCCGGACCATGAAAAGAAAAAAAAGGAAGAATAAGATTGGGATGGAGCGCATTTGGCAAGTACTATGACTAGCAGCTTGCCGGTATCGCTCAAGAGGAAAGTATACAACAGTTCCATCTTACCTGTACTCACCTATGGGGCTGAAGCGTGGAGGCTAGGCGAGAGGGTTCTACTTAAGTTGAGGAGAACGCAGAGGGCTATGGAACGAAAAATGGTAGAGGTAACATTAAGAGATAGGAAGTGTGCAGAGTGGGTCAGAGAAATAACTCAAGCTACTGACATTGCAGTGAAAGTCAAGAAGAAATGGGCATGGGCAGGACATGTAGTGCGAAGAGAGGGTAACCGATGGTCACATAGGTTAACAAACTGGATTCGAAGGGAAGGAAAGCGTAGCAGGGGGCGGCAGAAAGTTAGGTGGGCGGATGAGGTTAAGAAGTTCGCAGGGTTCAAGTGGATGCAGCTAGCACAGAGCCGGGTTAATTGGAGAAATATAGGAGAGTCCTTCGCCCTGCACTGGGTATAGTCAGGCTGATGATAATAATGATGATTGCATCCCCTTTTAATGTTGCGTCGGCATTGGTGAGACTGCAGGCCTTGGTGGGCACTAGCCAATGAGGCCACGAAGCAGTTCTCACCGCCTTCGCGTTGTCTGCGACAGTGCTCCCCGGAATGGTACGAAGGTATGTCGCTGTTTAATAATGTGCTGAATGCAAAATTTTCTTGCATGCAAATTGCTTCCAGTTGTTGCTATTAGGCAGGATTCTTCTCATGGTTTTAAGTCCGTCGCTTTCTCGTTCTACATGCGGCAAGCGCTAAGTGTTGTAGCGCCGTTGTGGCACGCTTTTCGTTTCTTTCAGAGCTTGTCGCTTATAAAACTGAGCTTGTGGCATGCGAAGGACTGACGCACCGTGCAGTAGCGAGGACTCCATACCATCGGCATCGCACTAGATTGTTTCCCCTCAGGACTTTCAAACGTGGTCTCCCGACTGCATGTGCTATATCTGCCATACTTGTGCGCATTGGTAGCTTATGTTGTCAATGCTGCCTTTGTGGTACGTTTCGCTGGTATGGTTTATCACTATATTTGTGGGCTTGATATTGTTACGTAGCGGCAAGCGATGACAACAGAACAGAGGACAGAAAGAAGATGCTCGATGGTCGTGAGATGATATTTAATGAATCTGTGTGCGGGCCTTGCGTGTGCACTCCTACTCACACCACTGCCCTCTTCTTCCTCCTTAGTCCGTAACATGACCCGGGGCTACCGAGCGATCATCCCGATCGTAGACGATCGGGCGGGCGGGTCTAGATGCTTGAAGGAGAGGAAGAAGTAAGAATAGAACGGCTTGCCGGCTTGCCGGTGCGTGGGTGATCCGCCTCTCCTGGAGCTGTCAACTATCCGTCACCAGAGTCCATGGGACCGACGGCTCGAGGTCACGTCGGGCAGCTTGGGCGGGCGTTGCGTGTTTGTGTTCATCGGTTCTTTCGGGCATTCGGGTCTTTCGGGTCCTTCGTCTCGGTTCTGATTGGTCTGTCTGTTCTCCTTGTCTTCATGTCCGGGCTGGGGGCTGGGCGGTGGTAGTTGGTCAGGTCTTGGCTTGAAGGGCTGGGGCGAAGCTGCTCGGCGATGTCCGTGGGCTCTCGGTTGATGGTCCCGGCTTACAGATGGAGTCGATGCTCCAAGGCGAGGATGGGGATGACGCACCCAGCACCTCCACCAAATGTTACGTGGCGGCAAGCGATGACAACAGGAGAACAGAGGACAGAAAGAAGATGCTCGATTCGTGAGATGACATTTAATGAATCTGTGTGCAGGCCTAGCGCGCGCACTCCTGCCCACACCACTGCCCTCTTCCTTCTTCGTCCATAACATTATTTTTGCATATATGCCATCTCAGATGGCAGAAGACGAAGATCACGAATAGAGACACAAGACGAAGTGATAGCAATGGTCGGTGCTAGGAGAAGGTTGACGTTGCTGTGTTTCTGTGTGCTGTGCGCTGTTGCATCTTTAACTAACCTTCTTGGACCAACCTTGCCACGTATCAATATAATAAAGCACGAATATTTTAGAGCTATACTTGTTTTTGGGGTTACAACAGCGCTTTGCAGGTAGTGCTGTACAAGTATGCTGAAGCTGTCCCTGTAGAAGAGGCGTTGGTTTGCTCCCTTCCTGTGCGGTCTTCTAGTTGCTGGGTTTGTTGTCAACTGAACTCTAACAACGGGATTAAAGCCCAATAGAACAAATGAGGCTGGCGAGTGCTGAAAGGCGCCCTTCAAAGGAAGGCCTGAAAAATAGGGCAGAATATAGAAAAATGACACCTTTTACCTCGTGTCAATGTTGTACGTGGTTTTGACGTCATTCAGCACCACTAACTTTAGTTGGCCTTCCAATTTTCAGGGGTGGTAGAGTGCCCGTGATTTGCCATGTTTTGATTGTATCGGCGTCATGGAGCCTTTGCTTCCAGTGTAGAGGTGTGGAAAGCAGCAAACGGAATACGCTTTTCCGTTCAAATTAATATCACGCCTCCTGCACGGGAGATAAGAAAACAATATTTGTCCAAGTGAAAGGGCACTGGTGTCTGCTACCGCTTCGCACATACCACGACTGCTATTTTCAATTACGTAACGAGGGAAAAACTTTAGAAGACAATGGTGTGCTCCTTTTACTTTTGTCCGTACCGGTGCAGGTACCTTGCCACAAGGGTAACGTTCCTTGCGTTTTTCGCTACGCTATAAAGCAGGTTACAGCGCCTCTATGCCATCTCAATGCGAGATTATAAACCACCACCAGTAGAAGCTTCATAGACCCTGAATAACGGCGTTCAGACATATTTGCGATGATGCCCTTAGAGCTTGTCTTAAATTGCTGTGGTCATGTTATTAGCTTCCAGAAGAATCGCTTTGCTGAACGTCGGAAAGCACGTTGGGAGATTGCCGACGTTTTAGATGGCCTTAGCCATGCTAGGGAGCCCGGTGTTCGTCGTCTTTCTCGCTCGAGCTCTCACCAGCCTTGCGGCGTCCCAGTGCCGCGTCACTGTTATTAAACCTACTTTTCTAACCTACGTTGGCTGCTCTGGCTGTTTGACGGTGACATTTGGTGGAGCCGTGCGGAGTATCATCCCACGTACACTGACTTCGAAGGCACCTTTGAAGCCAATTCCGAGTGCATAGATACAACACCTGTCTATAAGGCGAGTCTTCGCCTGCGAAGCCTACAGCCTGAGTTCAGCGGCGTGAGAACACCTCCCAAAACCATGACATCTACCTCGGGCAGCCATCCTCCTCAGCAGACTGAAGCGGTGCCACCGTTTGTCCTGCGCACACCTCGGTCACCACCTTCGTTCCATGGTGATAGGTTCGAGGACGTTGAAGATTGGTTGGCCAGTTTCGATCGTGTAGCGGGCTTCAACCAGTGGGACGGTGAGCGCAAGCTAAAAAAAATTTTTAATTCGCATTGCTGGATTCGGCCAAGACGTGGTACGAGAATCACGAAGCTTCGTTTGCCACCTGGAAAGCTTTCCGCCGAGAGTTGTTGGTGACATTTCCTACCGACGAGAGGAAAGAGAAAGCCGAGCTCGCCTTGCACTCAAGATCGCAGCAGCAAAATGAAAGTGCTGCCATGTTCATTAAAGACATGACGCGACTCTTCAATCGGGCTGATCCAGCTATGCCCGAGGCCAAGAAGGTGCGCCACCTAATGCGGGGCGTAAAGGAGCAGTTGTCTGTCGGTCTTGTCCACAACCCTCCGAAAACTGTGGCGGAATTTATAAAAGAGGCAAAAAGTATGGAGCGCTCCTTTCAAGAGCGCAGTACGGCCGACTTGCTTCTGTAGCAACCACCCATCACTGCCCGCCTATGTCTCTGCCCACTGAGGAACTTTGAGAATTTGTGCGGAACATTGTGCGCGAAGAGCTCCAGAATCTACACTTTGAGGCTTCAAAGGCAAGCGTCGTTGCAGTAGCGGACGTGGTCCGGGATGAAATTCGGCGAGTGATGCAGCCAGCTCCGGTAACGCCGCAACCAGAGCCCTACATAATAACTTACAGCGACGCGCTGCGAAAACCTGCGCCAGTGCCACAAGCCTTTCCTCTTGTTGCTCCTGTACAGTGCCAAGTCCCAGCTGTGGCCGTCCCACAGCAGGGATTCAGGCCCGCCATCCGTAAAGCACACGTGTGGAGAACGCGAAACAACCGACCATTGTGCTACCACTGCGGGGAGCCCGACCACGTTCGGCGCGACTACCGCCAGATAGGCCTCAGGGGTTTTTCTCCCGACGCACCTCGATCGCGCTATGTTGAGTGACCTCAAAAGATCGAGGACTACTTGGCCGCTAACGTGCAGCCCCCTACTGCACAACGATGCCAGTCCAGATCCCCGTCTCTAAGAAGGTTCTCGTCTCCCAACCGCTTTTCGATATCTTGCCAGGTCGGAGGCACGTCCCACGGCGAGAAAACTAAAGACGGCGTCCTCCGGTGGTACGGCCGCCGCAGCTGTACAGAGTCAAGAGCCTCCACCCGACGATTTACCGCGACGTGCCGACCGATGGCAACTCGACCTGACGAGCTGCAAAAAATTGGTTTCCGCCGAAATTACCGTAACCGCCAACAACCGTAACCTGTATGCACTCGTGGACACTGGGACTGATTTTTCGGTAATTAGCAGTAGGCTAGCCACGACTCTCAGAAAGGTTTTGACACCTTGGATTGGGCCGCAGATACGAACAGCTGGCGTTCATGTGGTTACACCGGTAGTGTCTGTACCTCTCGAATACAGATCCGAGGCATAACTTTCCCCGGCTGCTTCACTGTGCTTCTCGAATGCTCCAAGGACCTGATACTCGGTTTGGATTTGCTCCGGGAGTATAGAGCTGTGATCGACTTTAAGGATCTAATCGTGTCGTTTGCCACCCACCGCACTCTTGACGCCGAACCCTAGCAACACATGCCGAAGCTGCTAGTATGTGACGACCACGTTGTGATACCGGTAAGATCCAGCATGTTTGTGACTGTAGAGTGTGATAGCAACCCCGGAACTCGCGGCATCGCCTAAGCCAACATGTCGCTGCTCCTGGGTCGACAAGTCTGTGTAGCCCGAGGAGGTATTGATCTGAAGGACAGGCGAACCGAATTTTTGTTGACGAACTTCGGTTGTGAACCGCAATGTTTGGCGCGCAAAGCAACGATTGCGTATTTTTAAAAACTCCCGCAATGCGCATCACAGTATTCAATGTCTGAAATCACGAAGTCATTAGAAACGTCGACTACTCCACTTAAACGCGACATAAACCCGGACCTTCTGCCTAATCAAAAACGCTACTTAGAGACCATTATTGGCTCTTTCCGGGACTGTTTAGCAACAACCTCCAGGGTGAGATAGACACCGCTCACAAAGTACCGAATTATAGTCGACGAAGGCCAGATACCATTGTGCCAGTCACCTTATCGAGTCTCAGAAGGTGCGGGATGCAATTCGTCGGCAAGTTCAGGAAATGCTCCAGGACGACGATCCAGCCGTCGACGAGCCCATGGGCGTCGCCTGTTGTCCTAGTGGCGGAGAAAGATGGGACCCTACGGTTCTGCGTTGATTACCGGCGCTTAAACAAAGTTACCCAAAAAATGTTTATCCTCTACCATGCATTGATGACTCCCTAGACTGTCTGCGCCATGCCAAATACTTCTCATCGCTCAATTTACGCAGTGGTTGTTGGCAGATAGAGGTGGACGAACGTGACCGGGAGAAGACCGCCTTTATTACCTCGGACGGTTTTTACGAATTCAGGGTGTTCCCTTTCGGCCTATGCTCGGCTCCCGCGACTTTCCAGTGGATGATGGATACTTTCTGACCTGAAATGACAGTCTTGTCTGGTGTACTGGATGACGTTGTTATTTTCTCCGACACTTTTAAAGAACACCTGTGGCCCCTGCGTGCCGTTTTGGAAGCCATTCGTTTAGCCGGTCTGTCCCTTAAGCCAGAAAAGTGCCATTACGCTTTTCAAAAGCTGAAGTTTCTGGGCCACATTGTGAGCGCCAAGGGTGTTAGCCCAGACCCCTACAAGACAGCAGCCGTAGCTGCTTTCCCTATTCCAACCGACAAGCGAAGCGTACTTAGTTTTCTGAGTCTTTGTGCCTGCTATCGACGTTTTGTGAAGAGCTTCTCGCGGGTAGCTGAGCCTCTAACTCGCCTCACAAAATAGAACGAACCGTTTTGCTGGCACCAAGAGCAACAATGGTCCTTTGAGAAACTACGAACTCATCTACAAAGTACGCCTATACTTGGTCATTTCGACGAGCAAGCCGACACAGAATTGCACACAGACGCAAGTAACGCCGGCCTTGGAGCGGTCCTTGTAAAATGGCAGGATGGTGTTGAACGCGAAATCGCTATGCAAGCCGCACCTTATCCCGGTCA
Organism: Amblyomma maculatum; assembly: GCA_023969395.1. Classification (NCBI taxonomy): domain Eukaryota; kingdom Metazoa; phylum Arthropoda; class Arachnida; order Ixodida; family Ixodidae; genus Amblyomma; species Amblyomma maculatum. The sequence continues at coordinate 94,714 of JAJIZL010023683.1, forward strand.
GAGATGAACTGCTCCACTACCGAAAAGGAGTGTCTTGCTATTGTGTGGGCAGTGACAAAATTTCGCCCCTACTTGTATGGCAGGCCTTTTCGAGTAGTGAACGATCACCACTCACTCTGTTGGTTGGCGAGCCTCAAAGATCCTTCAGGGCGGCACTGAGTTCGACGACGATTATCTTTTTCATGGCGCTATTTCCGCGGACATTTTGGCTCAACAGCAGGCAGATAACCTTGAATTACGGCATCTCATTCAGTATCTAGAAGAAAATAATCCGGCTCCGCCCTGAATCTCCTCGCGCGGATTGTCATCGTTCTGTTTACGAGACGGCATCCTGTACAAGAAGAACTACCGGCGGACGGAAGCTGCTTATCTTTTCGTCGTACATAAGGCTTTACCGGACGAAGCCTTGCAGGCATCCCATGATGATCCTTCTTCTGGCCGCCTGGGTTTTTTCCGAACTCTGGCTAGCATACCCCAAAAGCATTATTAGTCAAGCGCTGTGTCAAAACTTGCCGGGAGTGCCAATGTCGAAAGACTCCGCTGACTAAGCCGGCGGGACTAATACAAACTATTGATCCGCCAAAAGTCCCATTCCAACAAGTCGGCATGAATTTACCTGTCCCGTTTCTGGAGTCCTCGCTCGGCAATCGGTACATTCTGGTCACCACTGACTATCTCAGCCGATACTCTGAAACAAAAGCTCTTCCTCGTGCAAACGCTGGTGAAATTGCGACCTTTTTTATGCAGAAAATTGTACGTCGCCACGGTGCGCCCGCAGTCGTTATAACTGACAGGGGAACGGCTTTCACCTCGGCGCTTACAGAGGAGGTTATGTGACTCAGTGGCACAAGTCACCGGTGAATAACCGGTTATCATCCGCAAACAAATGGACTTACCGAATGGCTTGATAAGAAAATCACCGACATGATTTCAATGTATGTCGACGAGGACCATCGCAACTGGGACGCAATACTGCCCTGTCACCTTCGCACGCCACGAGAGACGACGCACTTCACTCCGTTTCGTTTAGTCCATGGCCGCGTAACTATGAGTATGCTGGATGCAATGCTACTTCCTTATCGTGTTAATCCCGCAGTCATGGGTGCTGATGAATTCGTTCTACATGCCGAGACCGCTCGCCAACTTGCTCGACAGCGTATCCGGCGCCAGCAAGAAAACGACGCTCACAGGTATAATTTACGCCACAGAAATGCGAGTTATGAGCCCGGAGAACGAGTTTGGGTGTGGAGCCCAATCCGTATGCGAGGGTGGTCTGAAAAGCTGCTTCGTCGATACTTTGGCCCTTATGAAGTCGTTCGCCAACTCAGTGAAGTGAACTATGAAGTTCTTCCCTAGGGAACTGTTCATTCTTCTCGACGGCCAACATCCGAAGTGGTGCTCGTTGCATGAATGAAGCCCTGCTATGCCCGTTAGCCGCTAGTTCGCCCCAGCCATTCGACAGTACCGATGTTCCTTGTTGCTCTGATCGCCAAAGGTTAGCGCCGAGGACGGCATCTTTCAAAGAGGAGGATTATAGCCGCTTTCCTAATCACTCTTCTGGCATCGTCATGCGGTCGGACTGGATTACCGACGTTTTAGCTGGCCTTAGCCATAGCCTCCTTTTAGAGTATAAAGGAAGCTATGCCTTAGCCATGTTAGGGAGCCCGGTGTTCGTCGTCTTTCTCGCTCGAGCTCTCAGCAGCCTTGCTGCGTCTCAGTGGCACGTCACTTTTATTAAACCTACTTTTCTAGCCAACGTTGGCTGCTCTGGCTGTTTGCCGGTGACTATATGTACTAGCATATTATTTATTTGACACACCTGGCGCGTTAGTCGTGGTTTTGACTGGTAGGCGAAGTCGGGCGAAAGTCGTGAATTTCGAAAGTCCCAATTCAACACGGGACCATCATTGCGCGGGCAACTGTGGCATGGACGATCGCTTCAAACTGTATCAAACATCCTGGCGATTGACATAGAGCTCCAGCGACATATTTGACTGCTGAAAACGCTGCTACACTGCCTGTGCAACGAGCTAGACGACGACCAACATCTGCGAAGAGTACGTTGCTGGTCTCATGCAGTCACAGTCGAAGCGCAAGTCTCCGGTTTCTGGGATGCTGTACTGCACGCAGGCTGTCGGAAAGCGTTTACACATGCAGGTGTATTTTACTTCATCAGCTCACTGTGGCCCACAGCCTGAGTAACTCTCCGAAAAGCCTACTGATGAGGCTGCGTACAAGCAATGGCTATCAAGGTCGAGCATATATATATATATATATGAAGTAAAATTTCATTCTTCTATGCAGCATCATGAACATGTGGGATGTGTCGATGACGTATAATCTGAACTGAAAGTTCATGTCAATTGTAAGACCTTCGCGGTCAATGAACTAAAAACTTTTTTTTTGCGTAAGCTAGGAACACGAATGCAAGAGAGGTATCTTAACGCGCTTAGATTTCCTCCTGTGGACAGGAGTATACACTTATTCACCACTTTTGCGCCAGCGCCTTGCACGGTAAGGAAGAGCTGTTCGCAAATGACTTCGAAAACTTTCAGCACCGTCGCTACATTATAATAACGCTCGAAGTTCTCTCAGCCCACGCGACAAGGAGAGGCTTCGTCTCCACATGAAATTCACGCCTCCTTAGCGCTGCCTGGCGGGCGAAGCAAAATGAAATAATTTGCAAGTTGTACTAAAGCGCACAAATTGCACATCTTGTACTCTGCGGAATGCCTGTAATATAGTAGAAAACGCCCTATAAGAACGCAAAAATATTTCTTTCGCAACTGATTTTCGCAAGAATGCACCCTAAGTGGCAAGCCTTCAATGGACAGCAATCAGCCCAATATTGGGGGAAACCGGCCACAATATTGGGGCCAATAATAGTGTTTTATTGGGGCGCTACCCATGACAAGATGTAATCCAATCGACTAGACTGGCTTTCTGGCAATGACGACCAATGGCAGACTAGGGTATTTATTGGCATGCAGTCTCACTCAATGGCTACCCAATGTCTTCCACACAAGCATATCCACTGGCTCCTATAGACCAACACCGATCTGTGACGTAAGGACGATGCGGTGGCGCTTCTTTCGCCAGCATGGTCCGACTGGGGGTGAAAAATAGGCTTAGCGCCCATAGGAACACATGGAAGCGAAATATTCCAAAGCAGTTTTCTAAATTCACGGGTCATCAATGATGTCCTTACTCGCTACAGAGCAACCATTAACACCGTGGAATAGATCGTGGAAGTATGAAATCTCATTACCGAGGCTAAGTATTTTTAAAACACCGCAAAACGCATCGGGGTGCGAGTTGAGAGGGCGAGCCATAGTAATACATGTAAACACAACTTACCGCAACATTTTGCGCGGTTCAGCAGCATTGAACCCTTCTCATTGTTTGGTGAACGTCTTGTACGACGCCCCGACGTCATGTGGCATGACACACTACATTTTTTTGCAAGTAATACAAGTCTGACGACTTGCGGGACCGCTCACAGCACGATAAACTGACCGCGCACAGTTGCAGACGACCATGCACCACCCGCCGTCGCTAGCAGACGCTCCGGAGCTGGAGGCGAGGCGGCCGCGGTGGGTATCGCCAGCTACGCTGTCGTCTGCTGCAATGCGCGAATCTCGTTCGGTTCATATTGTTGTATGGCGTTTGACAACTGCTATTTAAATGTAATTCTGTCTAGCACGTATCACTGGAGCGACAGTATTATCAAGCTTATTTACCCTATGCGGCAGCATATTAAACTGTAAGCATAACTGCGCGATTCGCTACACCCAGCTTGCCTTTAGGCGGTGTCTGGATTCATAACACAGGTTATTCGGGGAGTTTTAAAAGTAGACTGCCTCCGTAATGACGCACCATACTTTATTACACACTTCTTCAAAGGTCAACGTTTAACGACCGGCCACCACTTCTGATGCTCTGCGAAATGAGAAAAATGCTCCGGTAAGTTGTGTTTACATGTATTTCTACGGGTCGCCCTCCCAACTCGCACCCCAACATGTTTCGCGGGGTTTTAAAAATACTTCGCCTCGGTAATGAGACTTCATATTTTGATGATCTGTTCTAGGATGTTCATAGTTGCTTTGTACCGAATAACGACGTCACAGGTACCCCGTGAAATGAGGAAACTGCTTAGAAATATTTCGGTTCCATGTATTCCTATGGGCGCTAACCCTATTTTTCACCCCTGTCGGCTACGACGCCGCGAGCGCCCCCTTTGTTTGTAAACACGGTGTTGGTCTATATACGTATATCCAGCCACTCTCATTGGCTATCCAATACTTACAACCAAGCTTACTCACTAGCTTTTAATAACTGCTATCCAGCTAGGCTCTTCGGCTGCCCAACAGCGCCCACCCAAGCTTGCCCACTGGCTTTGCATCATTGGTATCTAAGCTATCCCATTATTGTTTATTGTTGTTTTTTGTGACTACATTTTATTTGATGGGTGTTAGGGCGCAGAGGCAGCTAAGGCCATTATATGTCAAACACGGGATTGAGTTTGTTTTTGTGCAGGTATTTTACATGCAGCTAATAATATATATACGGCATTCTGAAAGTATACATGTATTCACAAAAAAAGCCAGAATTGTTCATTTCATGGATATTCATTAGGTGCGCATGTGGTACATAGTAAAAAAAAACAATAGGCGGAATTCTTTCAGACTTCCAGGGCTTCACCTCTGGTTATGTCCATTGACAGGGTGTCGTCAGATCCCAGGTTGTAGGAAGACGCCGCATTAACGGCAGATTCAGGTGTATGACAAGCCAGCATGCCTTTTCCTCTCGGTCACAAGGACAGCAGCTTTCAGCAGCCCTTGCCGATGTATGCTCGAGCAGCTTGTATGTCACCATCTTCTTTTCGTACAAACATCTGCAAGTGAAAGGAAAAATAAGAGACAATATTGTCACGTGGTGGTGACCAGGGCCGATGACACAAATGAAGACACAGGCATGATGGTGCTGAAATTAACTCTTTATTGGGCTAACGTGCGGCCGCAAAAGAACTAAGCAACTCGGCGGCGGCGATAGCAGCAAACGTGTTGGCCGATCGTCGAACAAACAATGCCCGTCACACTCGCCAACGCTCAATTTAAAGGCTGCACAGAACGATCTAGATAACGTCGCAAACAGCTACCAGCACGGGCTGGAACATTGTGGAAAGACACAAGAGTGGCCGGAATCTTCGAGATAGATCTCGGTGCATCTTGCGCTACAACGAAACTGATAAAGGCGTGACTCGCGACATCTAGCATCAACAAAGATTACGGAACTAATACGCGATCCAGAATCAGAGCGATAAGCCTGTATGCCGGCGGCTGTTGAAAAACAACAAATACAGTTTTGAAGGTTTCGCGGCAATATTATGTAGAATTGCGTTTTTTAGTACAGGTTAGGAAAACTTCATGAGCAGTAAAATTTGCAGTGCTACCAAATTAGTTTGTACAAGCTCGTGTGCTGAAATTGCAATTCATGAAGAATCTAATTTTTTCGCTGCATTAGAGTTGAAGCAAGAGCTTTTCTTACTCTCGGCGTACATAAACAGCAGATAAGCACGTTCTGTTAATCTTAATTATCAGGTGCCAATGACTGACAAAATGATTAATGGATATCTTACCAGTCGTCCAGCACAGCCGTGCATGCAGCGTCAACCGAAGCAGCCCAAGAGGAAATTGGCACGTAGAGGTCCGTCCTAGTAATCTCGAGTCTTTACACCTGCAGGGAAGTGTAGCAACATGGGAGGCAAATAAAGCAACAAATTCTCCCAAAACCCTACTCCGTTACGAACATATTGCCACGTGCCTAGCGCCGCGCGACAGCCGTGTTTGGTGCCGGCGACGACGAAGCGGTGGTTGGCACGAGCGGCGCTCTGGTGCTGGACTCTGTGACTCTGTGTTCGGAACTACAAGCCCGCACCTCCACCAGTGTCACGACTGAAGTCAGAGGGAGCCGTGAAAGTACAAGTAGCCGAGGACCCGAGAATAAGGTCGGCTTGTAGTTCCGAACACAGAGTGACAGAGTCCAGCACCAGCGCGCCGCTCGTGCCAACCACCGCTTCGTCGTCGTCGGCTTCAAACACGGCTGTCGCGCGGCGCTAGGCACGTGGCAATATATTTAAAACAAAGGGTCAGTTGTACTCACACTGAACTGCACACTGTTCCGCGACACAGGACGAGACATGTCGTGGTTTTACTGTTTATTCTTCGTGTGCGAACGGAGCTGTAGGCGTGCACCTGCGCTGTTAGAGAGCAGAGGGAAGATCGAAGAGAGAGGCTGAGAGCGCGACGGCGCCAGTCGTGCGAACACGGCAGCGCTGTCCGCATGGTTTCATATTGTAACCCGCGCTAACCGTGTCAGTTCTGGAGGAAGAAGAAGACGAAGTTCTGCGGAGTGCGCGTGGTTCTGGGACGCCGCTGCTTTTGCCTGGTCAAGCGTCTGCTCTCTGCCTCCTGTGCCACAACCCCGTCCTTTGACCCTGTCCTTCTGGACTGCCGCCCGGGTAGCGATAGAACCCGTGACATTCTGGTGGAGACGCGGGGTAAATGCAGCACAGCCCTTCAAAACCCGCTACTCTGAGTTCGCCCCCAAGTCTCAGCCGCCGCCCCTTCGACGAGGAGGCCGTGCCAGCCGGCGACTTCAAGAGCTTGCTGCTGAATTTGGTCTGTTGCCGAACTCAGGATCTTCACGACTTACAATGGCCCTGAGTACCACGACCCAGTGTCAACAGACGGACTCGTTTCTCGCACCGTGCGTGGTGTACCTACCGATGGCTCCTCGAGCGGCTGCCACGTTCCATGTCGATGCCTCCGAAGATGTGGAGGATTGGCTGGAGCAGTACGAATGTGGCCCGCCACAATGGCTCGAATGCCGAAAACTGTCTTCAGAATTTTGTATTTCTGCCTGGACAGTACGGCTCGGCACTGGTTCGAAAACCACGAGGCCTCCCTTACATCCTGGGACACCTGTAAGGAAGAGTTGCGACGGACGTTCGCCAATCAGTAGCGGCGACAGCGAGCAGAAGACCTTCTGCAAACAAGAGTACAACGACCCGACGAAACTGTAACGAATTTTGTTCAAGACGTCCTACGACTTAGCTCCCGTGCCGACCCCCGTGCCACCGAGATAAAAAAGGTGCGTGCACTCATGCGGGGCGTCAAGAGTGACATTTTCGGCGGGCTTATTCGTGATCCGCCGAATACAGTGGCGCAATTTGTAAATGATTCTTGGTTACGCGAGCGGGCCATTATCGTCGCCTTGCTGGATGTCCCAGCGTTTCGAACCTTTCAGCTGCTCGCTTTCCTGTTGGTTCCCTCGACACCGCAAACCTATGCGAGATCATCCGCGAAGTTGTGCGCGAGGAAATACGGCAGCTGCTTCCACCTGCTGATGGTACGGCATCCTGCGCCCTCACGGATGTGTCCGCGAAGAAGAACAACGTGCCCTTTATCCACAGTGCTCCATTGCTTCTTCACCTTCTCAGCCCATTGAGACGTACGCGTCCGTTGCTAGTCGCCCGCCGCCGCAGCAGCCACCACCGCCGTCTGCTCGCCGTCAGTACTTGCCTGCACAACCCCGTATCCCTGTGTACGATCTTCGTCCGCAGCAGGAGTGGATGAGCAAGGCTTACGCGTGGAGGACAACCGACCAACGCCCACTATGCTTCCACTATGCTTCCACTGCGGAGAAGCAGGCCACGTCTACCGTCACTGCCCTTACCGCGAGCTTGGTCTTCGCGGTTTCCAGCGAAATGCTCCCCGCCCGGAGTTCGGCGAGCAACCCCGCGACATCGCGGATTATCTGCGCCGTTCACCACCACCTGACCGGTCTTCACGTCGCGACCTTCGCTCGACACCGTCCCGCCGGTACGATTCTCCCCTTCGCAGCAATCGACGGCAAAGCCTGCCCCTCATCGGGAAAACTAAGCCCGGCGACGTCTGGAGGTGACGTTGCCGAACCCGTTCCTGTTAAAGAGCCTCCACGTTTTTCGCCCCGCTTCCCCACGCGAACCGACGATCAACCCGACGACCTTCCCGACGAACTTCGCGCCGAATTTCTCGCCGAACTTCCCGCCGAGCTTTCCGACGAGCTTTCTGACGAACTTCGTGACGAACTCCCCGACGGAGCTTCCGACGACCGTCGCGCCACAGTGT
>JAJIZL010023686.1:0-18837 GCA_023969395.1 Amblyomma maculatum
TCTGTCCTTTCACTGACAGCTAGATGACATTCGAAATTTCGCCCCTTTCTGAATATAGTAAGCTAGCTCGCATTTTAGAATGTCTGCCTTTCAGATGAATTTTTATCTTTCCTGTCATATGTCTTAACGAAAAGCGCAAGCGCGACTAAAGAACAGCTGTAGACGCAATAATGGCGCATTTTTCACCTCAATTTTTTCACAAGATAGCGAAAGCATTTTTTTTAAATGTAGCAGTAAGCCAAAAGAGCGGTTAAAGAAAATTATTACATCGGTTTTCACGCAAATCGTTATATGTTATGTTTGAAAATGCTGAAACAATAACCTTGCAGCAAACTTTACAGCAACTTTTAAAAGTTACAGCGGTAATTTTAACTTTGCGAAGTTACAGCTACTGAGACATAAAACCAGCGACATTACTTATCTTTCTATTTTCGCGTGCACTCCCTCTCCTTGATGTAAACATGTGCTTGTTTTTAACCCAAAAGATCAGAGCGCTATTGACAGCGAGAAAGTGAGGCGTTAGAAAGCATATAATTTAGTTTGAGTTCAAGACTATCTGTCCACCAGCCAACTACATGCATGGCACTGTATTGACAAGGTGATAACAACGAATCTCTATGAACTGTTATAAAAAACGAGAAATGAAACAAAGGTGCGCCTGCATTTGGAATAGAGAGAAAACGTTTTCCTTCCATGTGCGTCTATATGAGCGTATAACGGTCCTTGGGTAAAATGCAAATGAACGCTGCAGGACACCCTTTCAAGTGCACTCTATCTCGCTGCAATACAGCAGCTGTGATGAGCTCAGATGAAGCGCCAAGCTGACGTCCTGTCAGAGCAAGATATGATGCAGTGACTGAAACAATTTCCTTTCAGCGACCGCTTTGAACGATGACACGCATGCACAGACCTGACGTGTCACTTCTCCTGGGAAGCTGTCCTGTAGCCCAAACCCGATCCAAGAACGAAGACTGCCTGATGAAGATTGAGAAGAGACGCCACATTCCTTTCGGCGAACTGAGCACATGTGTATACACTGTAGTCCACTTGCAAACCCTCCATCGAGGATTTCCTTCATATATGATTCAAGGGCACGTCATCTCATATTTGAGCATAATTTCAAGTCCACACAATGCTCAAGATGGTCAGAAAAAGCGCAAAGCCTCTGGAGAAGTTTTGGCAGTACTTCGCGTTATTTCGTAACTCGTTCTGAGCCCAGTAAAAACCTAAGTTTACCTAAAAGCGTACTCCTTGGAAAACTCCGCATGGCGTTTGGTGGCAGTATTATATAAATATTCATCTTGAGCATTGCAGCAAGAAAGAACCGGTAAAATACGTTTATCATGAGGAAACGAAGTTTTTTTTTTTTTTTTTTTTTTTTGGCCTTATGTTGGATCGATATCCACTTTCAAAAATGTTGATGTATCGGTGATGTTATTGAAGGAGATTGCATTCACAGCCGGAAACTTATCATGTTGAATGGATGCATAGAGCTTGATTGTAAGCACAATAGACTTTACGACAACCAATTTTGATGCCGCTGACACTGCAACTACTGAGCGGCGGTAAGCTTTTCTAGAGTCCATATAAGTGAGAAATGGAAAACAAAGCGCGGCAAGTTCAATAATGGAGAGAAAATATATTGTATTCATAGGGTGTAACTTCCCACAACGGCTTGGTTATAAGGGACGCGATAGAGGAGGGCTTCTGACATATTAACCCTCTCGAGATCTTTAGCGAGCACTGACATCGCTCAGTATAGGGGCTCCTTGCTTCTCGCTTCTATCGAAAAACTTCCGTCGCGACCAGGGTTGAATCCATGTCCTTACGTTCAGCAATTGAAAGCCCAAACCATTCAGCTATCACTGCGAGGCTGGAGAGAAAACAGCATAAACCCGTCTATAAAAGCTGAACTTTTAAACGAGAGCTTTCGATCCATTACAGGTTGCGACGATGCAATGGAGGCAAAAGGACATTCTTTTTGTAGAAACTCAATTTGATAAAAAGAGATCACTCACTTCTATACTCTTTTGTGCATTTATTATCGCCTCAAGTCTCATAACAACGTTAAACTAGCTTCTATAATTTCGTGTTCTCAATTCTGAACTCACAAAACCACAGACAGCTGAGTAAAATCCAACCGATATTAACCTGTTTTCCCCCTATATCTGTACACGTAAGGCCCTTAAAGCCGGCTATTGGACAGTTTTTGTCTACTCCTTCGATCTTAACGCGTGTCTCACTGTTGATGGCTTTTTGATTGGCATTGTGTGCCTGCGCCTTTTTGACGGTTCTCATAGTAAATACGGAGGAACAATATTTTACAAATAGTTTTCAATCGATTGTCAATCCGGTGACGAAGAGCATCTACAAAAGGAGTTTGTAATAGATGGAAAGACAGCAAATCTAATTCATTTGTTTTCTCAAGTATTCTGTGAATCATGCTGCCTATATTCAAAATAATCAGAAATCAAAAATAAAAATCTATTGTTGAGAAAATTTCAAAGTGTAACCGCCCCTCGATTGAACACAAAAAGATTGAGACAGGAAAGGATTTCATTATCACCATATGTAAGTTAACAACTCCATAGCCTAGGCTCTGGGATTCAAATAATCGACAATCGCTTTTGACATAATCGCCATATATTTGCAAAACTGCTGATTATATGCACATATGCACACCTCAATTTATTCTTTGTTTCATTCAATAGCCTATAACATTTTTATTGCTAGTGCAAAACGTCTTTTTATCCTTCCAGCGCGGCGATGTATCGATACAAGGGAGAGTCGATTCATCCTCCGCGATCATTTCCCTAAAGCACCACGAAAATACTTCGTAATCACGAAACCGCTCGATACTACTGCTGCGTAAATGCGTCCCGGCAAATGTTGTTGCTGTTGTTGCCTTCAAATCTGAATCAACAGAATAATAAAGCTTGCTGGGTCGCATTTCCGCTGCAGCATCACCCAGCGTTTTTGGGATTATGAGGGAATTAGTACAGAAGCCATCGTATTCTATCGAGCCTCTTGTCGTCAAATTCGTCCTTCAGTTTTTGTTCCTACGCGGTAGCGCATTGGCCTCAGTGTGCTGGAAAACCGTCACCGTATCCTGGCATTGCGCTAAGAGTGGCAAAAAGTACTTTAAAAAGTTTTGATTGCTCGACACTGTCGCGAAACTGAAACCCCGTGACCCAGAGCGGCAATTCCCAATATCCCATATTCAAATAAAGCTAAAGAATTTGAGAAGCACCCAAAAGAAGCCTATATTTGCGAGGAGGTTCCACTATTCGGGCACTTCAGAAAATAGAAGTCATGAATTAACGTCAATTTACCGTCACTGGGATTCGAACCCGAGCCCCCTGCGGGCCGGGCGGGCGACGAACACATGGACCACGTTGGATCTTTTTTCTTGATTGCTTGTTTGGGCTGTGAAGGATCGTTTGTGCCCGGAGTGTACGAGGGGCGCCTCGTGAGCGTATTGCGGTGAGTATAATTAAAATAAAATAAAGGAGCCAAAATGGCAATAGAATAGTACTAAGCAAAAGCACAATAAGAAAAAAAAAATAATTCGCTTTAGCGCCAGCTCCTTGTCGGAGCATAAGCGTCATCCAAGTGTTTTTTCATACCGTTCTAAGGATCTATTACATCGTGTGTAGCCTGCTCCACACGAGTATCCACGGAGGTATCTGCTCCACTTTCCCGAGTGAAAAATGTGCGCTTTAAAGACGTCTCTGATGTTCTTAAAAAGATATGTTCTGTGTATTGCGAACGCTAAATTTGCTGAGTATGTGAAATACGGTTCATAAAATGAAAATGGAACTGCTGAATACTATTAACATAAAATTTCATTTCAGACAAATACTACAATCTGTAATCAGGCAGGAAACGAGGTTTAAATAACCAAGATTTTCCAGACACACCGACTATGAGAACCTACTGTCCTCATTGGTAACGGTGGTTGTAGTCGTCGATAGAAAACAATCTCTGCAATCTTGAGGTATTCTTAACTAATTAAAAGTGTATATGAGATTCACTGTTTCACGATATGCAGCCAATGTAAAAAAAAGGTCGCCTACTACTGCACATCATGTACAGGATCGTTTACTCTTAGGGTGAACACGTGAGCTGGCCGCGAACATGGCCACACGCCTAGGCGAAGTGTCGCTAGCGAACAGGGAAATGTATATGGAAGTGGTGTTTCATGTGGTCTGCCCCTTTGCTACAAAGCGCGGTCGGTTGGTATGCATTGATGCTCTGAAAAGACCGACCGACCACATGCTTGCTCACACTAAGAACGGATGTACCTCCAAGCAATGCTTATGTCGTCTTAATTCCGCACAAATAAATATAACGGAAAAATAAACGTTGAATTTCACGGGGCCTTTCCGTGAGCCTCAGAATGACACTGTTTTTGCGCGCTTTAATTGTTCTGGGAAAAAGTAGCGCCAGCGCTCCTAGGTAGGACGCTTTGCATAGAAGTAATGTTTTCAAGCGATTCAACAAATAATTTACTTTAAATTTCTTACGCTTATTTAAACTGTTCGCATCATTTATTCTTCGAATTCTAGCTTTCTTGTTGGTCTAAAACATGGCATTAGGCGCTCGTATAGCCTGCGACACTTAGATGCGTATTGCTCCCTTCTTTGGGTATATGTTGCCAACCACAGCATATATCTGTCTATAAAGATTGATTGCAGAAAGCTCGAAATGTTTTCGTAAAAACGTCGATGAATCGCAGGCACTTTTCATGAAAGGGCATGAAGCACAACTGATATGCAGCCTACAACCATCACCGTTTCGGGCTCTTTTTCTTTCGGTTCTTCTTCCCGGCTGTACCTAAACCAAAGTGCGGTTGCAGATAATGCGCTTGAAAGTAACCAAGGAATAGTGGTGGCATGAAATAACGAAAAAAAGAACTAACGGTTTATATTTCTTAGCTGTATAAAAAAAACAATATAGGCAATGTAATATTGTGTAAGTGCGTCAATTCCTTGTGGAAAAATAATTGCGTGACCTGCCCGCTTTAAAAAAAAAAAGACATTTGCTGAATTTGGAAGCTTGCAAGATTTCCATCTCAAGCGCGCGCCTAATGAAGTAATATAGTGGAGAGAGAGCAAATCTACGATGACCGAGGAGAAAACAAAATCTCATAGTCAGCCGAAGCTGGCGTTCCCCAAGAGGTCATCTACGAAGAGTAGACGGGCACAGCGGCCGGCACAAAGTAAGCCTTCTAAGGGATCAGAAGCACAATCTACGCAAACGAACTCTGGATGTCAGACAGAGAAGAGCCAATATGACGCTGTCGCTAGAAACGCCGCAGAATGAACGCAGGCGGCTATTCCCGTGAAAGTACGGGGATCCAGAACGTCTGTGTATGACACTAAAATGACATCCCCAGACTATTGCTCGCACATTGCGGAAAGCAGATACTCCACTGCATGCCCTGGACGCAATACCCACGCGCAGAGGTCTCACGCAGATTGGCGTTCGTGATGGGCCTTAATGAGAGCTTGACTTGTCTATGGGCAGGACCGCAGCTTTTATTTGTTCCCAGATATTTGACCACCCTTCTTGCGCCCCAGCCAAACCGACTGGAAGCACGCACAGAGGGGGCATCGTCAACGAAGCGTGGTGCCTGCCATCTTGCGCTAGATGTACAGGCACGCTAATTGAGGGTGGTAATGAAATCAACGCAAGTCTAGACGCGGAGGAAACGCCGTGCAACGTGGGAGAAATAACAAAAAGTACCAATGACGCGCTGCTTACAAAAAGGACAATGAGTGAACCCCGGCCAGATTTTCTCCGAGCTGCTCGGCACACTCGTAACGTACAGTTCGTCGAGAAGATTTTTAGCTCATAGAATTACGGCTATCAGAAGTCTATTACGCCTGTGGCTACGTACTCGTTTTATTCAAACCCATCAACAGTGAGCGACCGGGAGGTCATCAAGAAGGCCATTCGGCTACAGTACGCTCCCACGTGACCACAGCTAGCTAGTATTATTCCACCGCATCTTACGCCTATTATCCGAAAGGCTTGTGTATGCCGCAGAATTAAAGTTATACGTACATAACCACACATCTTTCTTACCTTTTCCCTTCCCTCTTCTTCCACTATCCGCACGCTGGCATTGTCGGTGCCGGCTCCGCCGGCAGTCAACAGGCCCATGCACTCCCCATTTTTCTTTCTTCCTATCCAACCACTGAAGCAAGCAAGCACTAGCAACAGAAGCCATTCTGAAACGAAGTTTATGCACCTTACTCATCTATAGTCAACAATTTTGACAACTCTTAACACAATCACCAACTTGAATTTGCAACCACCTGCAAGAGCAGTCGAAATTCGTTTTTATTCAGTTCTCATAAAAAAAAACACACACAATAATAATCTCATTTTCACATCCGCTTTACTAGAATGTATTTGAAGCGCTTATGACTTCTCTATAACGTCGTGGAGAGGTTAAACAGGTAGAAACGTAAATCAATAACCTAAAGCTTGCGTCGTCCGTGTTCTGTAAGCTTTCTTACACCACTTTTATCGCAATAAATGCTGAATACGGTTTTAGTGTGTGGAGCCGTGGACGAACATGCCCAAAAGATAACGTTGGATTACTGCCGATCCTTACATTCTACAATTCTCTCTCAGTGTGTGCCCGTTTTATTACTGTCATGTACATGTACTTCCAAAATAAGCAGAACTTTGGCAATCGGCCTTTTGCGTTTTCCTGTGCTGCCACCTCGTGCACAACGCCGCAACCAAACTGGCGGGATACTGCATCGCACGGACCGCTCCTCCGCACGCTGAGCCCCGCTGCGGAGCACGTTTTCTTGGCGTACATAATTTTGGTTCTGTCGACGATGGCGTGTCCTGTGCAGCACCTGATACCTGGCGGGTATCTAGAGATAAGTGATGGCTGGGTGTCATGCCTGAGGAATGCAGCGAAGCCCACTGGCGAACAAATTCAGCGATACCTCCAGTCGTCCGGCATGCGATGCGATCGCCAGTTGAGCAAGGGCCACCGCTTCAAAGATGAGGGCTACATACGAAACGTAATGTTTCGAAACATTCGTATCAATGGGATGTAAGGCAAGAAAAAAACAAAGACCAATGAAACCAGAACCAGAAGTTAGTTTCATGCTACTATTCCGGCCTTTTTTTTCACTGAAATTTGAAGTAACCAGAACATCTGCATTAGTGAAATGTGCTTAGTTATTTTTTTTCGGGCTTCAGCTGGGCCCACCTACATTGAGGGCTGGGCAAGTAGTTAAGGATTTCTTTGGGCTCCTCCCAGGCTAATAATTACGGCCCATGCAGTGCTCTAATTAGCAGTGTAAATGAAAGAAACTGTGCAGTCTGTAAGAGTTGTGTACTTCTATCTCACTTCATATGTACTTCATCCCACTTTTGCAAAGTTCCTACGGGACTGCAGAAGGTACAAATAAATAAAAATGACAAGTTTAAGTGACTGAACCATGTCATGCTTCTGTACATTATGCTAATGTCTTAAACAATGACTTGATAACCTTGAGATGCACTGCTATGACTACTTCTTGATGCAGAAGCAGCGACAACATATGTGAGAAAAGAAAATTTAGCAACTCTGCTGCAACCACATATCTGGCAGTTTCTAAAACAGCTCTTTGGCTCTTCTCAGTCAGCATGTGACACTATATGTCCATCAAATAATGCAGCAACACCAGTAACCCATCAAGTTTTATTGCATTACGAGCAAATGGTAATCGAAATTAATGTGGACAGTCCATGCTACATGAAATTTCAAGGAACACTCTCAAAGGCGACCAACTTGGTGGTGCTAGGGGACAGCCATCAAAATCTCTAGGGTCTGGCTGAGAACGGTCTTGCAGCAACTCAAGTTCATAAAAAAAAAAAACGAGAGACGAAGGAAACAGTATTCGACACCTAGAAACAAGCTTCAAATAATTGCAGGTTAGATGACAGAAAAGTTTCTTCCGTGTTTTTGTTTTAAGTGAAATGTTTACTACACTTCATAGCTTTTAGACGTGTGCACGTTTGTCCCCACAAGCATTGTTCTGGCAGGTGGCAGCTGGTCGCTGACTCCTCTGGTTGCTTTTGTTTCGCTGTCCGGTTTGTCGCACGTTGAAAACGGCTCATTGCATTCGCCCGCTTGGCCTCGTTGCTCGAAAAGTTGAATATCGTCGGGATGAAATCAGGGTGCCGCGGTGACATGGAAGGCTTTCCTGTTCATTATTAAAAGGTTTCATTACAGCTTGCACAAATATTTAACTTCAGTACCTAGTTCGTACGTGTTACAAAGTGGTTCCCGCACAGTCTTGATGCGCTCGACGGCTCCCAAGTGCACCCTTGATAGCCCTGCCGACGAATAGCTTTTATCCAAGCTTGGCGTCGAAGACGGTCTCGTGAAGCGCTTGGGAAGCGAAAAAAAGCCGAGGCCGCTTCTCTAAACATTGTGTATCGCAACCAAACGCTACAAAAGTTGTCGGCATCGTCAGGAGCGTCGTACTATCCAACAACGACCACCAAAACAACCGCAGAAATGCAGGCGCCGCGGGCAGCCACCGGTTTGTTTACCTCACCGCCGGAGCCGATCGCGGCGACCACGAACCCACCAGTCCGCTTCGCGACTACGCCGCTAGGGGTTGGGCGCATGCGCAGTCGCGTCCCGCAAAAGGCCGATTGTGACACCACCGCAAAGTTGCACTGTTACCACTTTTTCATAAAGCGCACCGTCACTGATGGCTTCATAGCTAGTTTTTGCTGTTGTTGTTCTTGCCTTCAGCTGTTTCTGAATGACGGGATTACGCCTCCAAACATAATCGTTTTCTATTTTATAATCTAACGACGTGCGTTAATTCATACCGCCAGCATTAAACGACCGAGCATCTGCTTTTTCTTGTCACTACATCTCACAAATTCAGAAAAAAAAAAGATAATTTTGCATGTGCCATTTTTATAGCTTAACTTCTCGGCGTACTTTTGCCGTTTTCTTGATGCGTTGCACCTTTCTTTTTGCAATTTCCGCTATTTCCAGTTCGGTCTAGTCGTCAATTTTTACATGTTTATTTAGAGGTAGTCTACTTGTATTTTTAAACATACGCTATCTTCAACACTTTGTTGACAAAACCCACCATGATTCTTTTTGGCTTTACCAGCCGACGTACGTTTCTCCTGACGCTGCGGCAAAGTTTGTGTTCCTTTCAATGAATTTGTTTCTGCTGCATCACCTTCCTACTTATGTAATAATTGAAACAGTCTATGTGTTCAGTTATATTTGAAATAAAACCATTGATCAAAATCAAGGCGTCTGATTTTCTTTATTATTTCGGGCCAAGCGGAACTCGGAAATATATTCAGACTTCGCTCGAATTTGGGTAAAAAAGAAAAAAAAAAACAATCAGCTTCTAGCTTCCTATCAGGTCGCCTAAAGCAGCTGAGGTGCAGAACCGTAGTTACTGAAACACGCCAATCTCTGATGTACAAAGCGGACGCATAGACTACAGACAGCTGTCGATGACCGTTTATTTTGTGTTTCTACGATCCTACAGCAGCTGGTCTAATTTTACTTCTTCAGTGCTCGCTTTTTTTCCCCTCAGATGATTCGCGAAGCCTGTCCAACAATATTTAATTCGAATAATTTCAGAAGAATGGTTTGGCCACTCCATAATATCAACTGCTCTCTTGTACTAATTTCTGACAAGCATTGGGATAGCTTCGGATTGGCATTCTCTTTAAACTTAGATATAAGTGATAGATTCCTTCACCTTTACATAGCCATAATTTCATAATATATTTTTGATAAACCACTCTTCTAATTGTATACTTTGATTTTCGCGAAACAGGTCAACTCTACGAAAGCAAAACTAGTCCCGATTAAACGCTCTCAATTAATGAGAAGGTTCAAATAAAATGTATTTCGAACAAAGTATACAATGAATCCGATCATTTACACACACGCAAGAACTTCGATTCTTCTAACAGAATCACTATTTTCCATGCTCCACATATCCGCACCAGTTGTTAATTCGCATATATCGCTCTGGAATCCCACTTTTTTTTTTTTTTTTGCGCACTTGCGGATATTGACCTGAACGTGAGTGGTTTTCCTAAACACATACCACTTGACGTTTCAGAATCAACAGAGGTCCTTTATATCTTTTTATAGAATCGAGAAAACTATGCGTAAATGTCGGTAACAGAAGCTGGACAACATTTTCAGCACGCGCAAACAATGTCTTTTTCGACACCTTACTTTGTAGATCCGGCCCGTCCCGGTGATGATCGAAAAAAATATGCCTCCTTTGAGTATTTATATAATCCCAAATCCTCAGGTTGTGTGAGTCTGAAAAACGCCGAAAGTTAATGTTGCCACTTAGAGTTCGCCTTTCGTTTGCATCGTTTGCTTTTCAAGTAAACGAAGATTATAGGGTGCGCGAAGGACATGAAGGCACGCGATATTTTTGAAGCCTGGCAGATTGCTAGATACGGTGCGGAAAAATGTGTTAGCGAGGCATCAATTCACCTGTGTCAGAAAGAACTTGACTTTTTGGTTTGATAAGATAGGACGCTTCTGTTTTTGGCGTTAAGTTTGGTTGCGCATGCGTTATGCTCTTGAAGGAAGGATGTTTCGCTCAATAAATCACTTGTTAGTCTACGCTCGTCCTGTCTTTATCCTTCTGTGTCCTGTCTCCTGCGTAGTTTTAAGTCTTCAGAATGCCTTACCAACTAGCCTCTCATCACACAGTTCTAGAGTTGAGGCCCTGGATAATAACCATTTGAACAGCCATGGTGACCGTAGGACGTGCCCGTTGCTTATAAAATATGCGTTGATACAAGTATTCACAGAAAATGCTAACTGAAAGTTAGATCGAGTTAGCAACGAAATAAAGATAAGCGAAAAAGGCTTCCAGTAGGAAGTGCCCATGATAAGAGAAATATATATAAAAAACTATATTGGGATAATTCCGACCAAAGAACTCTTGAAAAAATAAACGAGCATTATTGCACAAACCTACGTTAAAAATAGCAGGATAGCATATTAGTTTTCGAATATGTTGAATTTGTACTTAATCGTAAACATAGCATATGTTTTTGCAACTTTTGTATGTTAATTTAAAAACATTTTCGGCAGCGTCACAACATAAACTAAAGGCGTTTCCTTCTCACAATACCATGGAGTTGGAGGTTAATGTTATTCTGTATGCTACTGGCGGTGTTACAGAGGCCTTGCGGAAACTGTCGGAACCTGCTTTATCCTAGCGACACTTATTTGGCAATATAATATAAAATTCATGAACAGCGTTCTATCTCGCTAACTGCGCCGCTAAACACGTGATCCCCCACAACAGTAATCCGATATGCTGCTTTCAACATCTGCAGTCCAGCTGAAAGTATCGAAAGAACTTTAGAAGGCTGGAAGCATCTCTCCTGCTTGACTGGTTTCTGCACGGATTAATATGACTTTGAAGTTAACCGTGCTGTGCTCCTCAAAAAAACTTTAATGTTCCAGTTCGACACTGGGTACCATTAACATTTTCAGTAATCTATCATTTAAAGCGAAAGCTGTACTACCCCCATTACGCGAGAATTCGGTCGCTGGCGTGTGGACCTGATGCTACCCCAAGAATTGGAGGTGATTCACTGTGAGCCAATGAACCACCAACGCATATTACATAGCAGTGCAGACCACCGCTAGATTCTCTCTCTCTCTCTCTTTTATCGACGCGAGACTCGCCCAATGTACACACTTCTTCCTTACCGTCTTGATCCTTCTCTGTCCACGCCACTCTCCGAAGTTGCCACGTGCGCACAAAAATGCTGTCAGCTCGCCCACTCGCTTGCAGTGCAAAATCAGTGGCAACATAAAACACCACCACGACACTGACGAGGGTTATTCATATCCCTCCTACTCACTGCAATGGCTCTGAGAGCCACACACAGCCCCCGACCTTTCAAAGATACTGCTGGCACAGTATCAAGGTCCATACCAGATCCTTTACCAAACCTCGTCCTAGTAGAGCCCATTGCGCCCTCTACGGACCTGCCTCGTTTTGGTCGTGAAACAGTGCACATTAACCGTTTGAAGCCTTACTATAGTCCCTCTGAACTTTCGACCCCATACGTCGACAGGATGAATCTTTTTTCGCCGGGGGAAACCAGTATGCAAACCGACATTTCTTTCGTCACTGGCACGCACCGACATTTTCTGCACCTGAAGACGAAGAATATTGCTGCTCTCTTGGCGCTTGCTTCGACTTGACTCTTTAAATCCTTTAAACGTTAGCCTTCCTAGCATTCTTCTGATAAACACCAGCGGGTCTTCTGTTGAAATTATCTTTGATGATATTTCTCTATTATTGCTAAACATTTATCATCCCTTATTCTAAACAGAATATTAGCAAATCATTTAAGAAGCCTTCCTACTAGTCTAAGAATAACAACTGACGCATCTCAGCGTAATGAAAAGGCAGATGTGGGTATATATTGTCGGCATTTTAATTGGTGTTTTTCTGCGCGTCTTCCGGATTCTACATCAATTTTTCAAGCGGAGTTTCTGGCTGTGGTACTTGCCTAAGAAAACTAGACTCCCTTTTTTGCAGTGGCAGTCAATACTGAACCTCTATCATTGTGCTCGTCCCTCTCTTCGTCAGTGGATTCTCCAATCGTAAAAACCTTCCTCTCACTATTCCTCTGACATTTCAGACTTAACATCAATGTGAATTTAAATAAATTTGCTGGTAGCTGCAGAATTATGACTGCAGAAACAGTGACAGTGTACCGGCTTAGCTAAGTTTTCAGGAGAAAGGTTGCGCTAACCATCGGATTTAGTGGGCTGGATATCCACTTCATGCGGTGACTTAGGGTGGCCATGGTCACAGATCGGACGAGGCACGGGCGGCATTGCTTAGTACATCATCTCCATTACCACCCGAAAGGTTAACCTTCCTCACCAGAAGATCTTCGAGAGTGTTCCAGTGGCGCCTTCTGTTGTGGTTGCTCCCCAAGACTTCCGCCCGCGCGCCGAGTTGGTTGTACATTTTTTAATGAGTGACATGGTCCCGCCTATTAGACCTGTATTAATGAGTGCTTATTGAGCGGAGGAACAGGGCGCCACGAACTGGACAAAGCTACATAGATGGCCTGTTGTGGTGTGCTCTTTCATGCTTTTCGAAATGCAGCAGTGCTTGTAAGCATGTCAAGCAGAGAGAACTCAGATCCCAAATGACGGTTAAGGAAAAAAAAGGTCAAAGTTAAGAAAAATGCAATAGGTCTAGCAATTTTTTGCAAGCCGAATTCCGGAACATTTCATTTTTAGAGCCAATTTTCGCCTTAGAGATGTTTTTTTCCTAGTGAACGCATAGTCAGGTGTCATTTATTCCTGGGCGTTTCTTCCGGAACCGCATCTTCGAGGGACATTTTGTTTCGAGGAAGTTTTTACCTACACCCCCATTCTTACACAACGCCGTGTCATATAAATAGAAAAGACCGCTAACCTTTGCAATGCCAAAGTAACCTCTAAATTTTAATCAATACCGCATCGCTCGTGCACAGGTCATATTAAAATACCAATAAGTTGTTAGATGAGCGTCTACGACCAAGTGAAGCCGAAAACCGACTTTCAGTACTAATTATAAAGGGTTCGATCGCTCTCGCATCGAACGTCAGCCACATCAACATACATGCCTCCAACAGGTACGCGGAGGGGACAACGCCTGTTTATCTTAACATCCGAGCTTCCACCAACACAGCTTTTCTTTTCTCGTCTTTCACCTGCGATATCGATTCTAGTAGGCGTTCCTGATATCGGACGTGCAGACACCAAAAACTCGCCACGAAAAAATCATCGACATCGCTGTCCAGCAAAGGTTCTCCTCCTCTTCTTCCAGGACAACGAAAAAAGCCCCCATATACTCATATATACTTCATGCTTGTTCTCTCGATGCTGCCTTCTCATGCCTTATTGAACCGCCTCGCCATTCTATGTCACATCTATGATTCCTTTCTTCTTGCCATCGAAATCGGTCATACTTGTTTCCATTTTGCTCAGTGCATATCGTGGGTACCTTCACCTTTGAATAACGCAAGATCGGAGGGAAGAGATGGCAGCGAATTGCTACTTGTCAGGAGGCTTCGTCGTTGCTTTCTCTCTGGCTTGCGAAAGTTCCTTGGCTTATGCCGATCCTATAAGAAAAACGAGCGTTGAAAGACACACTCATGGCACTGTACATTGGAGGTGCCGTATCGCCGGCATTATCATCGAATTCACCGGAGTCGCATTTGAGCCAAAGCCATTGCCAGCCACCACCTTTCTCGCGAATCGCGCTCAGTGTCAGGAGTCGGCGCGGCCTGTGGCAGACTCACATTAGCGGTTGTCGACCCGGTAGTTCCCCTTTGCGAAAAGACGAGCAAATGTGTTCCCTGCATCCCGGTGCGCTCAACGAAAGCCCTTATGCATACCGCAAAGACAATCTTATGATACACTCATAAACAAACAATAATAATAGACTCGCTAGCACGTGGACTTATATTCAGATTTGGGGTTAGCCGCCCCCAAGCATCACGTGGGCAGCTATAGAGATGCTATGGTGGCTTCACATAAATATTGGCCCAATTGGATTCCCTTGCAGAATTCAGAGGGCTAGGTTCGCACTTCTCCGCCATTCAAATTCCGCCGAAGATGCTGTGATCCTAAACTTGAAACCTTTCCGTTTATTTTGAAGCCTCTTCATTGCAAAACTGTGAGCATAAAAATCTGCCGTGGCGAAAGCAGGAACGGTTGCATCCTCGGAAAAGCACTTTGTCATGGCGGCAGCTAAATTTGTCTTTTGCTTTGGGAAAGCATGTGGATGCAGAACAAGTAGTGTTCCTGACGTTCTTTTTACTTAAAGCACACTACAGACCAGGGTCCAGGCAGGCCAAGCAGGACATGAAGGACAGACAAATCTTTGGACACCTTCAAAGGTTACCATCCACACACGTGACGGAAAATCGACAACAATATAAAGGACAAAACACACCCACATGTGCTTAACCCGTACGGTTCAAGCGCAAAGTTTCTGGCATCGTTGTATGTTATTCCTATGAAGCGCTTCCCAGCAAAGCCGAAGTTTGATCGCCTCTTGACAAGATCGCAAAACGAATAATTTGGAACAGCTCCATACTCGCTGGAGCGCATCGACTTGAAGACTGAACAGACATATCATTCCCAAGTGTGGAGGTGCATAAACATTGTAAAGCTTATTGAAGAGGTGATATTCGTAACTTGCAGCGCATGTCGCAGTGATCTCTCCTCTTTTTCCATGTAAGGCGTGTCGGGTGCTCTGAACTCACTTCAATGAAACAGCTCGACACGTTGACGTGGCTTCTTATTGAAAATATTCTATGGTTTTGTTTATATATTTAAGTAGGAATAGTTACACGCAGCTCATGTACTAGTTTTATTACCTGTTTCAACTTTTTTTGTCTTGCCATGATGCCCAATTATGCGCCTGTGAAAGGGCGAATGCTTTGAAAGCAGTAAAGGTTATAAGCCCCCCAGAGAAAAATTTACATGTCGCCCCAAGAGGCCTGCTAGGCGGTTATAAACTACATTAGGTGTGCAAAAACAATTTTACGTACCGGTCACATATGCAGTTCAGTTCAATTTTTGAACACAATTCTGCTTCATCGTTTGGTAGAAAAGCATTGCAAGCAGCTACGTTATGAATATAAAAATATGACTACAGAAAATAAGGAAACCCTCTCTGTGTGTTAGTTTTCGTTTGCTTAATATTATAGCCTACATAGCAGTTATTGTTGGACAAAGCGCCTAAAAGCTCGATTTTAGACTGATCTTGGTCATTTTCGCCCTAAGGAATGCCGCCATATTAGGGATGAAGCGAGCATTTCTGGTTGACTCGAATTTTGGAATGGCGCTCTCCTCGCCAAGCCCGTTTTCGTGGCATACATGTAAGACATACCAGCATGCTTATACTGAATCTCCATTGCTTCCGGCTTACTTGCGACACTTATGATATCTTAGATTCTTGGCTCCTTCAATAGTATCAGTCATGAGCAGCGATTTTGGTCAGAGATAGTGATTACAAAGTCATCCACAAGTAATGCATCGCAAAAACCCTAGTCTTGTACAGCGATGAATTTGAAGGTGAGTATAATTAAAGATTTCTCCGCTTCGAGATTTCTCATAAGTGATTTGTTCTTTATCGGAAGAGCTCTGCGAAAGTTTAGTAGAAGTCATTAGATTACGCGAAGCATCACGTGTGGCAGAGAGACCTCATAAAAGCATTGTGAATGTTATTGGACTGTGCGACGCCACAGTTTCGCTTTCTTTAGTTTACAGTGCAAGCGCTTGTTGCAGTTTGAGAAATTTTCGCATTTCATCTTTTTTTTGTTCGGGGATTGCGGGGGGGGGGGGGGGGGGGGGGGGGGGTATAGAGCCGTTAAGTTTAAACGCCTAAGAGAGCAGTTTTCACGTTGCTCTCAATTCTTACAAAACCAATGCGTAAGCAATCCACTCATTAGAGATATGTGAGATGTGTGAATGGGCTAGGGATACTATTCTCCCTGCAGCCTATACACATCCACAGAAACCACGGCAACGCCACTTCCCATCGTAAAAGTGACGGGCAGCTCTCGAGTTAATTGGGGAGTCGTTACTGGCCTCGTGAATATAGCAGGACTTCATGAAAAATACTGATGACGTTACCGAGAAGTGAGACTGGCATGCCATTTGCAGCTTGTTTTATTCGTTCCCTTCTTACATCATCGCTAAAACAGAATGGATAGAACATCTAGTGCTGGGACACATCAATCTGCACAGCAGTACCGTTTTGGTTGAAAGCTTCCGGCGTGGAAGTAAGGGCGCAATTTCTCTTTAATTAGGCTAATGAAAAGGTCCCCCTTACGCAATCACCGAGTTTCGAGACAAGCCATCCGGACTCCCAGCTATTAGTCTCTGTCAGAAAGTACACTCTGCGCTAACACCGGGTGCCCATTTTCCCTGCGATCCATGCTTGAATCTCTGACAAAAATGATTTAGAATATTGAAAATTTTTTGTCGCCCAAAGAATTGTGCATACACGCAGAAGAAACACACAACAAATGTTCATGTTAAGCAGCAAGTACAATATGCAGAAATGTCTGAAGAGTTAGTACTTGCTTCTTAATGCAAGGTGACCTTGGCAACACGCACGTCAACAATGACCTAAGGTTAGAAGGAATCTCCCGTCGTTCAATTGAAAAGCAAATGAGGCCAGATTATGGCGCATTCCCTGAGAATATAGCAGATGACTTTAGTTCTGACCTGTGGCTATCTTTTGCTTTCACAAAGATAGTAATGCAAACTGTCGGCAACTGCTGGTGGTTTTGGCGTAAATTCAGCCGTAATACCTTTTTGTTTTAAGTAGTGAAAGATAGGAATGTCGAAAAATACTGGCAAAGCTAGGTACACTAACGATATTTAATAAATATTGGGCAGTGGAGACGTCTAAAATGTCCATTTACATGTTATGATCAAGGAAAGAGCTTTTGATATAAATGAGGGCATTTTTTTTTCTAGCACACATTTTTTACCAGTTAGGCTGAGCACCTGGCTTTCCCTCTTGCTCGTGAAGTTCTCCTATAATGTTTTCGTCGCTATACCTTACAGGCCCTCTATAAATAGAAAAATCTACAACTTCGCCCAAAACTAACATGAACAACAGCTGTCTTCTTTGTTCAGCTCAGAATCATGAAACAGTTGCTGGCTCGTTTTGGTTCAGGAGTGCAGAGATCTGTTTTTTTTTCTACGCGATCTAACAAACCTTAAGAAAACAGGCTTGCTTCTTGGTGGTGCACTACAAGAACAGCTTGTATCACGCGGTGAAAATATCGGGAGATTGGGGGCAAGTAATATAACGCTGAACATATATGCATTCATAATTTAGTGCAATATACTCAGACCGTAGCCTGAATATATTTATTTCTACCCCTTTTCAGTGGATGTTTTACCGCCACAAGAAAAAAAAATCTGCATCGCAAGACAGCGTAAAACATTAGTAAGCTTTTTACGGAAAAAAAGACCAGGCTCTATTACCTTTCGTCTGGACGTTAGCGAAGTCCGAATACATAAACATAAGATAAAATTTGGTTTGCGATTAAGCTCAACGTGTTCAATTAGCCTTATACAAGAAAAATAATGAAACTCTTTACCGTGATTTGCAGCATTCTTAAAGTATGGATATTGCATTAAAGCGGTTTGTTAACACATGAATATACATGCATTGCATGCACCTCTTCTGGCCTATAAAATGTTTCTGGAGAAGTAATCCAAAAATGACAATTCTTCGGTATGTCCTAGAACAAAACGTGTCAATCATGAAATCTGAAAATACAGTGCTGCTTTCATAGGTAGCAAGGTCTTGAACTTATAGAATTTAAATCCCAATTTCAGCCTCACACTTGTTCAGACAGTTGCCGTTAACAATTTCCAAAACTCAAGGACATTTCTAAAGCCTACAGCAAATTTTGTGCATTACTGCCAACTAGGTGAAGTTCAACGCACAAACGTTTTTCGCTTGAAATAGACCTTCCCGTCGTTGCACAAAGCCCTTCCTGAATATTTCCTTAACTTATCCGTAGTAAACCCTACAATGATCCTCGTATGTCATGTGACGAAAAAGACCCCCCCCCCCCCCCCCCACACACACACACTTCCAACAAAAGAACACCGCTGCGGCCCAGGTCTCTTCCTTGCCAATTTCCGTATGCTGCGCTGTAGAATCCATCTAAGCTGGTTTCTGAGCGGATATGTTTGTCTCCCGATGGAAAGAGGTGAGGAAGTTTCTTACACCGGAGTGCACT
>JAJIZL010023686.1:18847-36220 GCA_023969395.1 Amblyomma maculatum
TTCAGCATCTTTGAAAGCTATTTGAGCAAAACATTTCCTGTACAAAATTTGAACAAATTTGTCTTCTTGAAGAGAATGACCAGGCTCTTTTAGCACTTCTTAGGCAGTCTTTGAGGCGCTGCAGTTCCTGGCAGAGCAATCCTTTGCTGAATGTAGGACGAGCATCGGTGAAAATGCAGGTGGATTCTTTATCTTTTTTTTATATCCTATGTCAGTAGGCAGAATGTGAAGGTACGCTCTAGACTTCCATTGGTGATCCAGATATTTCATCAAGTACTTCTCGTATAACAAAAGTGCATACAATGGCGGTATATGCATGAAACGCCGTCCCGTGCAGGTCATTAGATCTTTGTCATGTTACATTAGAGCATTAAGCAACCTTTCATATACAATGCATAGCTGCCATTCTCTCCAGAGTGAAATTTGATTAAATGACAGAACAATACTATATCAATTTAAATTGAAAATTAACCATAAAGTCGAAAAAATCGTGGAATGCGCGCCGTATAGTGGGCCCACATTATAGCTTTAACGGCGCACTGGCAGGCTCTTCCAGAGGCCAAAGCTTTCGTTTTTTTTTCCCCTTTCAGCCTCATTACTGAAGAGAATGCAACATTTAAGCAAGCAAACGTCGGACAGCAAAGAGTCGCACAACTTGAGGAAGCTCGCCAAGCTCGTGTATAAGGTGGTTCGGGCATCTGAGGCGTCAGATGCGATAGGAGAATCTGCTACAAGCAGTCGGTCTAGAAGCGATCAAATGCTAGCCACACCTTCCGTGGTTTTTACGAGGCTTCAAATTTCCATAGCGAGGCCGGTAACACGAAGCCGAACACCTTTGTAGCAACAGAGAACCAACAAAGTGTTCTCGCTAGTATTTTGTGCTAGCTGATACGGTTCAATCTTCCGACCATGTATACGCACGCGTATTATCCAAAAAAGACGACGACATGCAGTGATGGTTGTTTCTGTCTTTTGCTTTTAGCTTGTCTGTATTTAAACTGTTGCCTTATATATACAGCGAATCAGCGTTGAATGGATATAAGTGCACTTCCAGGGGCCTTCGAGGCTTCAACTGTGAAGGGACGGCCGATAACGCAAAGCCGAACAACTGCAGAGCAACTTCGGTAGAACTGAAAACATAAATAAATAATAACTTCTGGGTATAAGTGACGACGTGGGCTCGGTAACTGATAACATGAGTATATACGCGCCTGTTTGCTTTACACTTGCTGCATTTCTCTATATGATATTTTGCGCTTAGAGCTCAAGCAGAGCAATAACGGTTTTATTAAACAATATCGTGATCGCTGAAGCAATGAACCCACATTTCTCTGAGTCTTCAAGTGCTTACAGGACTTGAAGACTAGTCTAGTGTGTATTGAACCCACTAACCCTTCGAGCAACCATGTTGTTAACTATGCTGCGGCCCGTCATGAATTCCCCTGTCTTGCTGTAAGCCACGTACCTAGGCAAAATAAGTAAAACTCAGGAAAGAATAAATCCGCAAGAGGCATAAAATTTTCTCATGCTACATAGTGTCGCAGCACGCCGTCCGTACTGCCCTGAAGTATCAGTAAATTGTCTGATATATCGCATAATCCACGGGCTATGGTTTGGTACAGCCACACAGGATATTTTTTCCACGTGCATGACTGTAGCGCCATACGCTTGCGACGAAAACGTCGATCGACAAGAAATAAAAAGATTGCACAGTAGCTTAACTTTGATCGAAAACACAATACATCCGCACATATCACGCGTGCTTATTACAAACTACACGAAGGCGCACGTCACCAACGCGCGCACATGCATGCGAACAGGCAAAAACTAGCGGTGGATTACCTACCTGTACTGTTCATAGATTGTACCTAACAAACCGAGCCACCGACCCGATCCAATATTACAGATAACTAGACTCATCAACACAGTCTCGCGTGATAGGCCAGTCACGTACTGAGAGAAAGTCATTGAACCTGATTTAGGTTCAAATTGCAATTAGGCAAGGAACTTTACAAATGATCAGAGAACATACGTGTTTTAATAGGCAACTAATAAGCGAAAACTTCGCCATTCGTTGATGTGCTTTAGGTGCAAAAATGACCACTCACCCAAATCCATGATTCCGCCGTGAACGCCTCGACAGTTTCTGCAGCCGTCAAAAAAATAATCGTGCCATCTGCAAAGCCGTCCGACGAGCAGATAATGGTGTATCGCCGGCAGCCACATGAAGGTTCGTTGCAGCTGTCGTGATGCACAGCCCACAAGTCCCTTCCTGCTTAGCGGAATTGGTGATTTTGCAGTGTGCGCACAGGTCCAAAGACACATTTCACTGAAAAAGACACGCAACACCCCAAACCATGTGCACAAGAACGTGATCCATGTGGACAAGGCGTGGTCCATGAGAACTTTGAATCACTCGAACTGACAGCGCTAACGGCGCAGCCGCCGCAGCACTGTAACGCTCGGACTTTTCCGCCGCCCTGACCACCGCTTGCAACTCAGTCAACCGCTGAGTAAAAGAGCAGCTTTAAAAAAAAAATAGGTCAAAAGGTGCACGTATGCGCATGCGCGTCTTCATATGTACATCTCCTGGCTTGTCAACGCGTAGGTTACCATGCTGCTCATATTTTACTGCGCAGTGGTTACTAGGCAATAATTTGATGGCAACCTTTAAAACGCTTGAATAATGGCCTTTGTAACCTTTAGTATCTGCAAAAATAAAGAATACATGACTAAAACATAAAAACTGGCCACTTGTAACATTTTTGCTACATAGGTCACTGACGTCTTAAAGTCACATTATATGTTTCCGTGCCTAGAGCACCATGCAAAGGTCCTGGAAGGAGGCTGAATATTATCTTACCCTCCCTCCTTAAGGGAGAGACCCGAGTTAACAAGGGCGGCCAAATCGGCCATCCAGTCAGTGCCAGGCCATGTCAGCCATCAACTGCCACCTGTCAGGGCCATGCCGGTAATTTTCCGCTAATACCGTCGCGACGCCGGGCTTCCTGAAGAATGGATCCTTTAACAGTACCACATTACAGAAGGCAACAACAAAACCGCAAAGCGCACTAGGTGCAGTGGTACGGCCATACCGAACTATCGAATCGGTAGCTGCAAAGGGTAAATCGCAACCCAAACAGCAGCGGCGTTGTAAACTTACTTTAAGTTATATTAGGTTGCATTGCACCGTGCTTAGAAAAATGCCCTTTTTGTCTGTTACGTATAGACAATTTGTAGACACTTATCTTTAAATGTTCTTTAGTTTTCGAAATGTGCCATTTACTGCTTCTCCTAAGCATGACATCACAGGCCCACATTTGGATATTGCCACATAACCCGAGTTTTATGGTGAATGCGTCAGCACTACGTCGCTATGGTTTCGGACAACCAAGTATGATTGATAATGAGTTGTGTTTTTTCCATCTTCGTGATATTTTTTTTTTTCTGTTCTGCACTTTTCAGACGTCCCGCTGTGTTTTCTCTTTGTTGTTCTGATGCCATGCTGCCTTTTCACTGAGCTTTTTGGTCACCATACCCGTCTTCTTGTATTGCTTTGGTGCGTTGTATTGACGCAGATTACTTTCTCGTGTGCTGCTCTTCAATGGCACCCCCGGAGTAGGTTTCGAATGAGCAAATAGGAAAACTTGGCTTGCCGATGCCTCAGAACTCTCAGACGTAAGCGCAGCGTCCTGCGTTGTGCATATTGGCATTGTGATCATAGAACATCGTAGAGCTTAAATCGTCACTTTCGCCATGTTTCATTCTCTCATTTTACGCTTACAAATGTTTGGCGAAAGAAGTGCTTGACCGGTAGCCGGGTGATGGAGCCGAGTGAGACAAGAAACAAAACTACTAGCCAGTGTTCCTAATGTCAGCTATTAGTGGCACGGACAGAGACACAATATATTTTTGTTTTTGGGTGGCCTCACCATTCTATATGTATCTAGACGCGCACAAAGTCTCTCGAGAAGGTGACCTAACCCGTCGATAGGACAAGAAGATGGCTTAGCGCTCTGTTGCGGGCGAAAATAGGCGCTACTGTGGCACATCAAGAATCAAAAAGCGCTCTGTTGGACCGAAAGTGGCTACTTTCGTGTAACCATTCAACCAGAGCACTGTACGCCAACAAACGTATGGGCAGTATTTATTACTTTAAATTGAAAATGCAAACGATTTTCACGTGAGCTGTCTTACTCGGTTCCTGCATCATGCGCAAATCATTACAGAGGTTTGCGCCAGAGTGATGAATCATTCTGTTCGTCCACTTTTTGGATTGTTTTATTTCTCAGTTTCATGTTACGAGAATGCAGGATGATTGCCTCGTACTACTTTTACTAACGTCATTTGAAGCGGTCATTCAATATAGCTCTAAATATAATCGTATTTTTGTTAGTTATTTTGTTTTTATAGGAAACTGAAACTCCCACAATGCCTATCTTGAGAAAAATGTGTTGGGCCCGCTGCTCACAAATAACATTTGTTCGTAAACCAATTAACCATGCTCATTCGCGGCTGCTAACTAAGAGAAAACATTACAAGGGTTTAACACTGCTGAACCAACTATTGAGCGAAAGCATTAGCTGCGGGTGACCGAGCGTTCTTCTTTTTTTCTTCTTCCTTAGTCCACATATAAAGCTCCGCTTTAACCAAGCCGTATGAACGTGCCTTAGTGGTCTATAGGGGTAACGTGAATACCAGGGTCCTAGCAGGCTGATTCTGATATAACCGGCCCATGTAAAACGAGAGACCCGAGTTGGCAGCTCCTGCCAGCCCACGTGACGTGTGACGTCACAGCGTCACGTGGGTAAGACGTGGCTACCGGCCGCGCTACGCTGAAGGCTCGAAACCTTGAGTAGTATCGCTTTTGCAATAAAATAGTTTTACTCTTATGATACATATATAAAATTATCCAGGATCTAGTTGAATTGCTTTTGATTTGGTACGTGTTATTGTTTCCAACGTCTTGTTATTCATTTCCAATATTATCTCCATCATTTTAGTGCTTCACAGTGTTTATCTGCTTGTATCATCACGTACATTCATTTTTCGATGCCTAGAAGCCAGATTCGATAACATATGAGGTGTGCATGCGATGATAAAGATTGTTTTCACATAAGTCAAAATTTATTTTCCGCCTGAAACACTCATTGCGCATAGGGGCAATCACCTCATGATACTTATCTTAAAGTGGCCACTTGCTACATCTGGAGTGTTTGCACGAATGTCAAGTAAGGTATTTGATTTTTTTTCTTGAAACAGAAGGCAAACTCCCTGCTCATATTAGCCTGGCCTGAAAAGTGAGCGTACATCAACAACCACAAACGTTTCTTTCCCGGCCTCACATTAATCTGAATCCTAAGAGGTCGTACGCGGCTTTGAACGCGCTGGAAGAGCTTGATATTGCACCCACCACACTCAGTTATGGCGCTTATCCGTGATCTTTGCGCAGCTAAGTCGAGGTCCGTTCATCATACCCTCAACGCAATACCTGTAGCGTCCTCACTGCTCGAGGGCACATACCATTTCCTTGGCATAGTACTGAGCGTAAACCGCCCCTAGATTCCATAGACAAGGGCGCGGTAAGTTGGAGGAGAAATATTATCTCACTCGGCTCTTAAAATAAACTTCGGCTTCCATATTCGTGTCACATGCTTCCAGCAGAGCTGTTCGGTCTCTATGCACTGGCATAAAAATCCATCTGTACCGCCCTAACGAAGTTCGCAGAACACAACGGAAGGCATTTGTTCTGAGAGGGCGCGAGATGATTCGAGATATTGATAAAGAGTTTTTAATACTTCAGTTTTCCATACCACGGCAAATACTATGGTGGAAAAGGGGATTCACTTGCCCTTCTTGGCAGGTATAACGCCCTGCTGACAGTTCGGCATGGCGCGAATAAAGTGCCCGTATTTTGAATTATCTCTCTGTCATATACTCCTGCTTAATACTTGCGTGAAATCTCTACGCGTATTTAAAGTTCTCCTTGTGTCGCACACCGGTGATAAACACTTTCTTGGCCTTTTGTGCAGATTGCCATGAATTATCTCTTATTCGAATTCCTTCTATCATATTCTATATTTTTTCTCCTTCACATTTCTTTTAAGAAGCTCCCACGTGAAACCACTCATGACCTCCGAAGAACTGCGACCGCGAGATCACAGTGCTTACAAAGACGTGGCAAGCTTCATCCTCTCCACCCTTCCTTGCTTTTCCCGGTCATCGGTAACCCCTTGCACACGGCAGCAAAACACTACAGGGAATTAGAAAGTGCCCGGTGGTTTGCTTAGGGCGCTCTTAACGATCTTTGCTCAGCAGCCGAAGCAGACACGAGAGCCCGGAATCCACAGCTACTCGTTAAGAGGTTGGTTTAGAGACCTTCCCCTACCGGAAAGACTCCTATGTCAGCAACTCACATAATTCTCACCGCGTTGTAAAGTGCACAACAAAATTTAGTGATGTTGCTCTATTCTACCTGTTCGCGCTGCCAGGATTGGACGTGCGTGCTGCTTATCTGGAAGGCCGCTGGTTCCGCTTGTCGTCGCTTCGCTAAATTCGCTGCGGTAACAAAATGGCGGCTGTACAGCTGGCTGCGATAAGCGAATTTCTCGACCCTCTGCTTTCTGCTGTTTGCGACAACGTTTTCACGGTGCAGAAATATTTCAACTTACATTTTTTAAGTGATAGCGTTAATGGTCCAGTGTTCCAAAAAAAAAAAAAAAAAAAACAGAAAGAAAAAATCTGATGTCGGCGTCGTGGTTGTAATGCGAAAATCAGAAGTGAGAAAACAATAACAGTTTTGCGGAAACCTAACGAGACAAACAAAGCTCATTCGCAATGCAATGCGAGCGCGCAACCACTGCGCAACGGAACCGGATTGCTTCGGTCAGAATAAAGGTGGACCTAATGTATGCATTGCCTTATGATTGCCAGCTTATGTTTATGATGCCTCATTAGAAAGAAAACTGATTACGGAAGTCATAGTAAAGAGAGTAGCAAAGAACATTTCCGCTTTGTTCTCCTGCGATGCGGCGCTCTCTGGAAAATTCATTCGATCTAACGGCGCTGCCGCAGCAGATCGCGTGAACCACCGCTTTATTCAAAGCCTTGTGCATTCATCCATCGTCTTCATAGCATTGAGGTTTAAACGCTATCGCGTTGAACCCTTAAAGGCGAAGCCTAAGCGTCCTTCACTTTTATTGCGAAAGCAATATTACTCTAAGTTTTGAGCCTTCACCGTAGCGCGGCCGGTAGCCACGTCTTACCCACGTGACGCTGTGACGTCACACCCCACGTAACACAAAAGCGAGAGATGGGCTGGCAAGAGCTGCCAACTTGGGTCTCTCGTTTCACATGGGACGTTTATGTCAGAATCAGCCTGCTAGGACCCTGACATTCACGTTGCCCCTATAGGCCACTAAGGCACGTTCATACGGCTTGGTTAAAGCGGGGCTTTACATGTGGGCTGAGGAAGAAGAAAAATAGAAGAACGCTCGATCACCCGTAGCTAATGCTTTCGCTCAATGGTTGGTTCAGCAGCATTGAACCCTTGAAATGTTATTACCTTATCCGACTCCTCTTGGGCGGTGTCGCTCTACTACGCCTTTTCCAATGGGTGAATTAGAGAGTGAGGAAGCACTCGCCCTGCAGTTATTCAATAATGTCGATATGTGAGGGCTTGTCGAATTCGACGCCACAGAACGTAGAGTTCGCAATGAACAGCCGTTTGTAGGCGAATAAATTTGAAGAAATCTTAATATTATGATGTTGTTTCTCTGTACTTTATATTCATGAAATAACGACAAAGTGAAGCCTTCACAGAACGCGTGTACATGATTACACCAATACGAGGATTAAGTTGTGATGGTATGAGTAAACTTGGTCATAATTCAGGTTGTGTTTTCGTCCAGCAGTTCAGGCTGGTTTTATTTTATCTTGCTAATAATAGAAATAACAGGCTTGCTCAAACCCCTACAGGGCGGAATGTTTAATATCAAATCCTGTAGTTCGGCAGTCAAAGGGCACATGAAGGTAAACCGTTAAAATCTAAGGAAAAGCGAAACTTTTTAGTATTTATCAAGCTTGAAGCATGCATCCAGCCACCAACTCCAGGGATAACAAGCGAACTATACGTACCATAGACTTTTTATTCTTTCTGTTCCTTCGCATGTTATAAGAAAATTTTTTATAAAAAAAAAAGAGGACATAGGTAACGCGAAGGACGCGTCTTCGACCAAAACGCTTACTGAAAGTCCTAATGTTCAGATAAAACGTCTACTCTCAGCTACTCCCCCCTTCTCTATATCTTGGTTTGATCGTGCCATGAATTACTGAAGCAGAATATATGCATCTCCAATTTTCCTTTCGGTAATTTATAACCTTGACCATAACGGTCTCTGCTGCTTCTCAAGTTTCCCTTTGTCCCTCCTCTTTCCATCTCTTTAATACATTTGAAGTCGAACTGCCTTATGCCCCTCCAATTAATATTCTGCTCAGAAACAATGTCCACTTTTTATTTTAAATTATACCTAAACCAGCAGGACATTTTTTTCAAACATAAGCAAGCAGAAATTCAGAACGGTAATCAGTCGGAAGCAAGCATGGCGATTGTCAAGCCCCCTTCCTAGTTTCCTGACAATGCTTATGGTATTCCTGTAGCAGCTGGCGCCATGCTGGAAGCGGGAGTGGTCATAATTCAAGCTCCGTGGTTTCCAAAACTAATCACCTTTCTTATTCTTCTTGTTATGAGTGAAGTTGTTCAAACAGTTGTTCTGGTATACCGTATGCAGAGTATGATCGTTTGAATTCTTTCGAAACTGTTTCGAAGAGTTTATTCCGATGCGTGTTGCTTAATAAAGAACACATCAGGGATTACTACTTTTGATTTAGTGCTGTTAACACTGCGGGATTATTTCTTAGTTGCATATTTTGTATCGCTTATCTTTTTTAAGACATTTCCCTCCAAGCTACAGACTCTAAACACATTTCCTTCTCGAAGCACCTTGCAGCTTGATGTAAATAAACAAATTAATGCGGTATAAATTATCAGGCGACTTAATTCCTGATTCTGTGCCGTCACTAATAGAGGTGCGATTGCAGAATATAATCTCTTCTAGTTTCGAGATACGTGCTCGTACTTAAGACTAGGAAAACGAATCACTTTTCATTTAAATAACCCAGATAAGATCCTAAATGTACAGAATGTGTCCTAATCCAATGGTCGTTGGCAGTTGGAGGTAGCCGACTGGCACGTTTCCATCTCAGCTATTTTTTAATTCCTTACAAGCCTCGAAAAGGTATTTTTCCGTTGCCTCTCTAATGCAGTTTTGTGCTGATAATATCACATATCTTAACCATTCTGAAAAGGTGGCGCACATGTCCTTTTCGTTTCTTAAGACGGTTATTATCCGCTTCTCAAATAGGTTGGCAGTACCTTCTACAAACACAAATTTCTACTTTCTTAATGAGACCACCTCCTTATTGAGGTTCGCGTTCCAAGGGTTCGGTTTATTATAAAATAGAGAATGAAATAGTGATACCTTCATAAGTATCAAAGTTTTATGTGGCTGCATTCTTGGCGCATGCTTGAAGTATTGTTAACTGGCCTAAATTATTTGCAAGCTTCTCTTTTCACGTGCTTAATTTCCCTTCGTTGTATTGAGTGTGTTTATTGTGAACGAAGTTTGTAACTGCGGCGGCTTCAGAAAATGCGAACCATAGGTTGATGACCTTCTCTAAGGAACGGAGGGATATCATTCTAAGTCAGGGTTCTGCACTTCATTTCTCCCGACGCTAGCTCCCTCTGTCTCATGAGCTATGTTGACCGCAAAAAGTTTTGCCCCCCCCCCCCCCCCCTTTTTTTTTTTTCTTTTTGAGGCCTCAGGAAACTACTGTTCTCAAATTACGGCTAATCTTATAGGCTGAACATAAAATTGAACACATCAAAAAGGTTCCCACATTTTCCTCAAAGTAAGAAATATATTCGGCTCCCGTTGAAACCGGACAACCACCGTGTTAAGTAGAACTATGTACACTGTTCATATTCACCTTAGAACTCGATCTCGCAACTATCGCCTATTTGTGTGTGTGTGTGTGTGTGTGTGTGTGTGTGTGGGCTTTCAGCTACCCGCGCTTCCATTTTAATTGGCTGTGCTTTTCGCTGCAACTTTAAATTTGCGTCTTAGTATTTATTTTTATTCGTTACTTTTGCGCTACGAAATGGCGCTGGATCTTGAAACCCAAACCAAAGCTATATTGGTCATGATTGCGGGGCTGGTCGATGAAGTAAAGCGGATGGCGGTGGTTGGTCGCCCAGTTGGCAAAGGACTGAACAATATCCGAGTGCGGCTACAGCAGGTGTCCCATAGGATGCGTTACAAATTCCTGCAACGCATTTCATGTGTACGCCTATACTGCTGACAGCGGTATTGACAACATTTGCTTCGATAACATTAGGAGGGACATGAAGTTGAAAACTTGTCAGATGTCAGCCGTGTCAGCACCTGTCTGAAGCCTCCCAATTCCAAATGTATCATCAGCGTCTCCACTTACCTGTGGCGGTAGCTGATAGATGCAGAAAAAAATATCCCCCTCTCCAACTTTAGGGAAGAAAAGAAAGGTCGAACTAAGAATGATGTAACGAAAACAACCACAAAGGCCCATTAAGTGTAGGAACTGAAAAAGGAATAAAAAAGATCTGTATTGGAATGGTATTGGAATATAATCGAAATCTGAATTAAATTAGAATTGGAATAGAGTGAAGGGCGAAGAATAATGCAATCCTAAATTCAATGGATTCAAGCATGGAAGAGATTAATGACTAAAGCAAAATTGTTTATTCACTTGATCTAGTTCAAAGCAAACGAATCGTCCACAAAATTTTATGTTAGCGCATAAAATGCTCACTTGTTGATAAGCAACAATGGTTTCAAAAAAGTAGTGTGCACAAGCCAGTAAGCAAAATAAAAAATAATTAGTGCTTTAATATGTGCTTCGCAAGTTGGCAGCTCGGGCTATAAGTTTTTAGCGCGCTTGCTCAAAACAATTAGCAAACCGTCCGCAGCAGCGCTCCGGAGTGCGCTTGAAGCTTTGAAGTCTACTTGTGAAGTAGCAGCAAAGCTCGTGATATATGTGCGGTACTCACGAACCCGCATTAGGAACGGTACAAATTGCTGCAGAGAATGATCCTCTCTGCGATAAGCGTTACTTCGCTTTCTCTTTGCCCCACGGCGAAGAGGTAGACTTGCCTAATCCATTATGATGATACATTTGGCGCCAGGATAAAAAGCTTCCAATCAGATTCAATTTGTTCGCCGGGAGCTCATAGCATCCGATTAGCGTGGTGCGAGGTTATGCTCTTCGATTTTTCAAGGTAAGGATGCATAGTCACTTCTAATGCTGTCATGTTGCGATAAGGATCTGAATGGCTATTATTCGCCTTCGAGCTCTGTATATCATACGAAAGCACAAAGGCATGAAACATTTATAACTGTTCGAATAATTCCTTCTAGGTGCCGTCGGCAGATTACCGCACTTTTGCCACCCCAGTGTTAAGTGTAGTATTTACATGGCGGCTAAGCGATGTATAAATTGCGACCGTTCTCATATTTTAGTGGTTGTCATGGCATTATTTCCCGGGGTGAAGGGCCTCATCACCTGACGAAGTCAGTCCTGCATTGTCAGCCTGTATTTAATACCCTTAGTGTATATACCAGACACCAATTCCTCAGCCCTACGTGTAGGGATAGATAATTAACATTTGGTTATATCCCTTTTCTTCTTTTTCTAGCTAAACGTTATACTTTTGAGATCCAGAAAGTGCCTGCAGCCATATCCTCGGTACCCGGTTATGGAAGAGGCCGCTTTTGAATGCAATAGAGTCGTGATGCTAAAGTGTTGGATCTACGCACATAGTTTTCGTTATTTCCGACATATTTTAAAGGTATATTTCGCAATATTATGCTAATAAATTTGTATTATAGAAATTACAACTAAAAATCTCCAACGCGTAAGGATAAACATGGAATAACATGGTTTACGAAAGGTGCTTTTCGCATCCTTAGAACTTTGTGCACTTTTAGGCTTCAGTTTGTGGCTTACGGTGCCCTGCAATCAAGTGTGCATACGTCATCTGCCATACTGGTCGAGTCTGTCCTAAAGCTTTATTCTACGCTAAAATTGCATTGGCTAGAAGCCCTCTTTCGTCTTATAGATTCTTAGAATAATTCCGCAAATATGAACGGTCAGCGAGGGTTTTAACTGTTGACAAAGAGAAGGCCCCCCGTGTGATATTAAATGGCTGAATCTCTTAGCGAAGGGCGTTGTACTTCACCCTGCGGACTATGAGTCTGTTATGATTCAAGTAGAATAGCGAATCAGCACATTTTATAATGTTATTATTTCACGCACAGAAGGCATTCATTAAGGCCCTAGGGCCTCTCTCTCTTCGCAATGAGTCCCTATGTCGAAACAGCGGTGAACTTCCCCTTGAGTAAGAATGCAAAGAATACAAAGTTTTGGCGCCCATGGTAAATCCTGCGACACATATTAATTGGTGTGCGGGTCGAGAAAGCTTTTCCATGTCGCTGGCTGGCTTTGTTAATCTTAAAAGCATTTGCCTGGAAGATAGGTATGCATTCTTACTAGAAGGTCATGACTCTGTTCCCTCTAAACGGACTTCTTTCATTATAGGAAGCACTGTAGCACGCGGTGTTTCTCAAACACGAATATTTCAGCGGACGGAGAAGCACCATTCCATAAAGCCTGCAGTGTATTGCTAAATAGTGAAGTTACCCTCAGAATGTTAAGTTTTAGAAGAGGCTGCGCAAATGCGGAGAATGGGAGCATTTATTAATACGTTCGAAATGCTCTTTGTCTTTGGCTTTAACCTGACTTGGCCGGTCTGTCAGGAATAGAATAACGCGAAAGTCGTCGTACAGTCGTTCCATATACCGTATTCGATGACCATTTGATGGGTATATATTAAGCGTTAGTTATACACTTCGAGTCGGCGATATATAGTATGACATAAAACCAAAGTCGAATGTACCACGTCGGCGAGACGTTAGCATAGGCGTGAGGCCGTGCAGTGAGAATGTGTCTCATGTATTCACAAATAAACAAACATGATTTAACTGCAAAGTTACGGATTTTTCATGAAGGCATTTTCGACGCCATCGTAACAGTGATGAACTGTACACACCCATCAGCACGTGACGTCAGGAAAATGTGGCGGCGCTGGCGACAGCAGTGGATATTGTTGTGTAGGCAGAAGCCGAGACAATCCGCATTAGGTGTACTACTCTTTCCTGTTTTCGACCATAATTCGTGATATATTAAGAGGTTGTGCTCCGGTCGGCTGCAGAGCGTGGTGCAAGAGAGAAAACGGCTGTAGTCTCTGCCAGATTCTTGGATGAAACAGTTAGGCAGAGGCAGTGTGGCGCGACAAGTGCACCTCTTCATCAACGGATCGCCTTCGCGTTTGCTCTTAAAACTAACGTTTGATCTTCTTAAGCCGCTCAAGAAAAAGCGTTGCAGCTCGTGCACGTTTGCGCTTACTCTTAGGCGCCGAAAAACGAAATGGAGATAATAGAGAAATTTACCATACCGTGATCCGCGATCCGCCACCGTGGCCCTCTACCGCTCGTGGGCGGGGCGCACAAGCTGATTGGTTCCGATGCGGCAGGTCTGTGTGCCAACACCCAGTATGAGGCGCCATCTATTGGCATCAAATTGATCTGGGCATGCGCAGTGGAATGCGCGGTGGCGGATCACGGTAGCGGATCACAGTAGCGGTAGAGACTAAATTATACGACAAAACAACGCGAGACTTTGTCCAGATCCTGACGTTTAATCTGTCTCTATCATTCATGTTAGAAGGGTCATTCACTGAAGTTCGTGAAAGAAAACTAGGAAAAAATACCTATGCGTCGTGCTACTTCCGATGTCCTCTGCTACTTCGGCAACGTCGAGCTTAGCGGCTCGTTGTGACCGCTGAAGTTGATCGCGAGCGAATTTTGTGTTCTGTTCTGCACATATGCTCAAAACGCGAGTGACTGGGATCCGACAGTGACTCCTCTTTGTTAAATTTATCATCACACGCACATGAAATGTTTCGTCTGAAGTTCTTAACTTAACATGTTCAGACACGGTGTTTCGTATTTAGTTGAGGCGCAATATCATATTCCGCGCGATGTTGAATGGAACGAATGCGAGCCAGCTCTCCGAACATCTATTTGTGCAAAAACAGACACAAAATCTTCTCCTTTCAGCTGTCACACTGAGCCGCTAAACGCGATGTTTCCGAAGCCGCAACGCACTCAGGAAGTAGCATAATGCGTAGCTTTTTCCTTTATTTTCGCTTTCAACGTCGGTCCTAGGCCAAAGTTAAAGGTAAGAATGTCTAGGAAAAGCCCCGCGCTGGTATTTACTGGTTTCTAAATTCTGTCATTGACGGTCATTCAGAACGTGACAAACACACAAGAGGCCACAGCAAAAGCCACTCCGACTGAGGGTAAAAATAAGGAGAGGGAAGGGCAT
Source organism: Amblyomma maculatum (assembly GCA_023969395.1). Classification (NCBI taxonomy): domain Eukaryota; kingdom Metazoa; phylum Arthropoda; class Arachnida; order Ixodida; family Ixodidae; genus Amblyomma; species Amblyomma maculatum. The sequence continues at coordinate 33,386 of JAJIZL010023686.1, forward strand.
TTAACTCAGCCTCTAAAGATATGATGCTATATCATTATTGGCTCCTGTGCGATTCCCACTGTAGGTATTAGTTTACGTACACATTATTCGGTCCTCGCCTAATCTCTAATCATTTATTTCCTGCCTTTATTATGTTGCGCATGCAGTCGTAAACTACCAAAATTTGGAACATTATACGAATATTTCTATAAAGTCGCACTTCAAACAAGCCGTTCGGACGTGCCTGCATGGCCTAACAGTTGCGTGTCTAACTTATCACACAACTGTATGGGAAGGCATGATTCCCGTCTTGCCCACCCATCCTAAACGAGACGTCCGAGCTGGTAGCGCCTGGCGATCTACCATACCCGGCAGTCACGTGACGTCACATAACCTGATGACCAATTAGTTCTTACTCATGTAACCAGCTAGTTATCACCGGCCTGAGCAATACCCACGATCTTAGGCCCAAAACTCCGAAGCCAGGTTTTATGGAGAACGGGTCTAAAAAGCTGTCGTGTTAATATGTACGTTATATCATAATGAGTTTAGTGCTATTGGCGTTAAAGGTTGTAAAATAAGTAATATATTAAACAGAGTAAGTCGCGCAATTTAATAACAATTTTGAAATGTGAACTAAAATATCCACCTCAGCAGACTAAGGGCAATTCTCGCTAGACACTCGAGCAATCGTCTATATATATATGCGCTTGTGCTGCTCTCCTAAAACCAAGAGAGCGAAATGAAGGCATTCTTGTGGACCTTCATATATGCATTGTCTGCGCAGCGAGATCTTATATAGGGCTCCAAACATCTGTTTATCCAAAAAACTAGGGTAATTTGCAATGCACTCAGCTAAGTTGCAAAAAGTAAAGCGACCGCGTTATTCTAAGTCTAAGTAACTATATATGACTTAAGTATACGGTAATTTCCCACGTTATATGAAATTCAGATGCTTGCTGGCAGAGCAAAGCACATCAAAAGTTGTGTAATAAGAAAATGCTGTTTCATGCCGTCCACGGCATTGATTTTCTAGTCGCATTTGCTAGCAACGAGCCCAGAAGTTGAAAAGTGTAGACAATTATTATTTCTCTATATCTCGCTCGTCGTTTTGGTATCATTGAATTAACTCGTTTCGGTTGTGGTAACCGCCCACCATGCCCGAGCCATTTTAATAATAGAGAACGAAGCTGGTATACCGTTCCGCTTGGTAATTTTACTTCGGCAATAAGCTGAAACTAAAAAACTACTCTCAATGCACAAACAAACTATTTCTTAACACAAGTGACGCCCATGCCTCAAAGTACTCGACGCGTGAGTTGGTTTCGAAGGTAGTGTCGCTTGGCGTATTGTAGCGTAGAACAAGGCAAAGAAGATGGATACACGAAGTCTAACAAAACCGAACAAGAGTCGAAATGCAGTCTCAGTTCGCTAGCCAGCATTTCAACAAGTGGATTTGTCTGATTAAGGGGGAGTCTTAGCGCGATAGCCAACGTTTTGGCAAGTGGACCTGTCTTAAGACAAGCCTACCAAGACAATATTTGCCCTTGTCCAAACGTTGGCTATAGCTGACAGGGGCTCCCCTTCAACCCTTCATCGGTTTCTTTTGACTTGGCGTTGTGCAGACGCACTGCGTTCTGGCTGAAGCGAGTCTTTGTTTAAAAGCATGAAACTTGCCTGGATAATGAGAAGTACTCAGACTTGCCCTCTAGTGCACCTGATAGGCTCTTAATGTACCAAAACAAATAAATAAATTTTTATTTTCTGCCCCACTGGAACGAAAAGAAGGAGACATAAGCATTCACCAATGTTCAGAAACTTGTTGGAAAGTTTCAGTTTCATCAATATTTTTTCCTGATAATTTGAAAACAGGGAAGGCTTTCTTTAAACTACAGTGAGGACCAGCTGAAAGTGCCATATGCCAAATCAGCAACAAAATATACATCTTTATTGAAAGCAGAGTTTTCATGAGCTCGAAACGACCAAGAAACAAAATACAACAAAATACTTCCGCAAGCGCCGAATTCCTTGCTCAAGACCAAGAGGCTATATCCTATGCACCCATTCACTTCACATTTCATTTCCAGTTTTAATTTTGTATAATTATAATTGCGGTTATAGCTTCCTACAAACACCAGCAAGCCATGAAAATGCCAGAGAAGCACTTTGTTCTTGACAATCATAAGGAAGAAATGTTCTCAGTTTCCGTTTGGGCTTGGAGCTGATGTTCTCGCGCCAGTCTCAAGAGGCTACTGCTGCACTACCGGGTCGGACATCTGAGTGGGTCAGGAATACTTCCGAAAAATTGTGGCAGCGAGTAACTTATAAAAGATAATAGCAGTCGCATTGTTGACTTCAGGTGAGCGCCCGCGTGCGCCCACAATAAGAGCTTTTATTTGAAATGACTTTCGTCCTTGTCCCGAACGGATGACTTTACGCACTGTGCGTCGTGTCCTTCGTAACAGAAGTCACTGAGCTTTATTGCTTTTAATGTATTCCTCTCAAAAGCCGTTTTTGGTCGCATTTCTCTGGAGAAACCTCTTGGGAAAACAAAAACACTTTTGGCAGCTATATTTGTTCAACTGCATATGCCACGGCCCTATATATAACACATCAAACTCCTGGCATCTCTGCCCTGGCGCCATCAGAACATTAAAAAAAAAAGAAGCTATCATTGATGGAAATAATTTGATGCACTTTGCGTAGGCATACACCCCAGAACTATTTGTGTGTCCTTATGCAGGTTTCAACTGTGAATGCTGTGTTGTGCCAGTATCACATCCATAGGCAGCAGCCATTTAGTGGCATATGCAAACCAGCAAGCATAGCATGCAGCAATGGTGGCTGCGAAACATG
>JAJIZL010023690.1:0-17162 GCA_023969395.1 Amblyomma maculatum
AAGTGCATCTCGTCAAAGGTTAACCCAACATAGCATTTAGATAAGCCTGTCCACTGGTTCTTCTGAACCATTTCTCTTGACTTCAAACTAAGTCAGTTAAGGTCACCACCTATATGATGCCCTCCCCCATAGTCGCAATCGCTTCGCTGCATCCTTGAAGAATTTGGCCTGTGCCGGTTCCCAGACATCAGTGTAAATGTTGAAGGAAGCACAGAGGATGTGAGCTCAGTTCACTCGTGTAAGAGTTGGGCACTGCTGCCGCCCATTTGCAGGTCCGAGAGATTGCCTAAAGTGCTTGTGAAACACACTGCAAGTTGATGGCAGCCATGAGGTCTGCTGTGAACGCCCGGTGTTCCAAAGCATCCGCTAGTTCTGTGCTAGCCTCTGCCTGCTTAACAATGTGTGGAAGGAGAGAACAATGTGGCTGAAGGAGAGAGCATAGTACTCCACAACAGCTTTTCTTGGCAGTGGAGCGAAGGAGCCAAAACATGCCCTCTGTTCTTATCCTATGGAATATAGTTCCCGGTTGCACCCAATAGGTTTCTCTTAGAGCGCAGCATATTGGTAGTACTCATCATTTAAGGCATATTTTTAACATAACCAGTTCTTCATTGTAAGTGAGTGACGGCAAAAGCAGAGTCTTTGGTTACGGTAGATTTTCCATCCATACTCTGTTACAAGAAGCTTCAGTAGATGGCACAAGCTGCTCGGTGATGGAGGGAAGCAACCGCAGTATGAGCAATGGTCCGGGAAGCTAGGCCTGCGATTTTGTGGTGAACAGTTTAATGGAGTAACACAGTAATGGATGCTCTGCTCTGGTAGTTTGAGCATAAAAACATCTGGGGTTCTTTGGCATACTCTCTTGAGCAGCCTGTGTGCAAAAGCATTGCATCTTTTTTGCATAGTGTGGGATTTGAAGGCGTTCCGCGTGAAGCATGGCCTTGCCCACCACACGGTGCTCGGAAGTAGCCCACAACGTCCTGTGCGGCCCCTCGAGGGCTTTTCACATCACTTGATTGCTTTGTGCGGCATTTTCTCAGACTACACTTGACAGTTCTTGGTTGCATTGCTGTGTTACGAGCATTTTTATCCCTGCGTATTTGCTGTGCGCAGCCAGTCGAGGCAACGCCCTTCTCTTTGTGTGCGATTTATTTCCAATGAAAGCATTGTATCAAAGTATGCTGCTGTCCACCTTTGTTGGGCTATATGCGCCCTGTGCTGGAGAGCGTGTGTATTATATATAGTTGTGCTGAACTCTGTACAGTGGCAGCTGCAGATCGCAGGCGAGCCTTATTTTTGACGTTAATATTGCATGCTGCTCAGAGAAATAAAGCCGTGGGAGGCCAGAAATCAACTGTGCTGGATGTCTTACTTCAGAAAAAAAAAAGGCATTAATTCCCATTTGCATGAATTGAGCAATCCATCGACATTGAGTGTCAACATTAATTTTTCTGCTATTTTAACCCTCCCTTATTCAGACGTGCACCCATGTTTTACATCTATCGTGCCACTTCTTTCTGACTTTGACCAAAGTGCGGTCACTTTGATGAAAGATTTGTGCCTCAAGTCATTGTGTTAAATGGCGTGGGCTGCATGTATTGACTGGTCACGTGATTTCGGGTGATGGGTCGCCATCCCTTCTCAACGTAGGTGTGAAGAACAGCTGCTGTGGGACCGCCACACATCATTACTTTAGTGCTGAAATACCTGGACTTTGTTTAGTAGTTAGCAGTTTAACATAAGGGTACAGTAGTAGCTTTGAAATGTTAATCATGCTTATTTCTTTAAACATCTGGCTAGTGCGGCAAACTGCTATGGCCCCTTGAGGAACATTCCATGCATTCCTCAACACAAGAAGTAAACCGGGTGCTGTTAGGTCACCTTGTGCGTGGAACAACTTTGCGGCTTAAATTCCACACACCGTGCCCACCAGTGCCATAGGTGCATTATGCATTTGAAGCATTATGCTATACAATAAATAATGTGAAACTTCATTGGTACATCTTTAAAAATTGCGGGAAAAAACATATTACACAGGAAAACATGATCCGAACTGCTGGATTTTGAAAAATTTAACTCTGAATGAGGTACCAAGGCATTTAAAATTGAGACTTTCACTGCATAAAAGTAGGTTAGCATTTATAGACACCGAGTATGTACAGCATTTTAATAGCTCTTGCAGAATTATGTTCATATTTGCATTGTCCTAAGCACAGAAAAGATTAGCAAATTCTGTTTTTAGAAGGCTATGAACAAGCTGGGATCACTTTCTTGGTTGTTTCGGGATGCTTTACCCCCTTACATCAGTGACGTGAAGAAGCCATCAGTTTCTTACAGTCGCCGTGTTTTTGCTTATGCTGCTTCCTCCAGACCAGGCCCGTTTGTATGCAAGCAAATTGTTGTAGTTATCAAATGGTTCACCCCTGTTATCCTCGGGCACCGCAAAGAAGCCACCGCATCCCTTCACGATACCATATTTCCACGGGAATGGGAGCCTTGTACGCTGGTTCATTGGCTTTCTTTGATGCTTCACGCCTTTGCACCTAGGCACCGCAGGAAAGCAACTGCGGTGGGTAAGCGCTGCTGATCAGTTTTTCATGTCTTGAGCGCTCGTTCGTAGTCCGGTTGACCATAAAACGTATTGTACTACCACAATTTGTCAAAGTTTCGAATGGAGTAGCCGGAAAATTGTGTTATTCAGGAACATATTAATTGGGAGAAAAATAGTGCGACTCTATGGGAGATGTTTTACTGCCCGCGATTTTGAGCGCATGATACCGGAAATCGTATGAACTGGTAATGTATCGTTGAGGTTCCACTGTACTACAGTTGTCTTTCACAGGGCATCACATTGCTTTAATCTTGGGCATTTGCCTAAGGTTGAAATAAGTGAACATATATTTCACGCCCGCTGCTACTGTTCTATTGTTCAGAATGAATAGAAACAAGACAGACATCCTATCGATTCCTTCTTCCAGAGCTGGGACTACACCTTCACTTAAACTAAGAAACATTTGGATTCATCTTAAAGGAGAGTTTATTTAAAGATATAAACAGTACATCAATGAATACTCTACAGAAAGGTCCCAAAGCAATAAAAGCTGTACTGGGACTGACCTCACTTGGCACCCTTGATTCTGCCTGACAAGTCCAAGTGTATTCACTAGTGGAACAGGCCGCAGCCCACCGGTCAGCAGGTAAACAACGTTTAAAGGATCGTCCAAAAGACAAATGGCCTAGTTAGTTGTCTGCCAAGCAATGACTGTTTTGCCTGTAGCAAAGTTCTATGACAAACTGATCCTGAAGAAATTGCAAGTCATTGCAGTCAACCTTTTTAAATGCTTGGCAACACCTCTTCGCAAATATTTTGATGCTTGAGCTATTCAGTGAGTTGGAAATTTTATTGGTACATTCACAAAACTGATGCAGGAAGCTCCTTTGCATAGGCTAGCGACATGATTGCCATTCTAGTGGTAGTAATGACTTCCATTGCCCTGACAACATTCTTATTTGAAAAAGGTTTCTGGTAAATGTGCCACTCCGTTAATTCCAGTGAAAAACTTAACCACGCAAGATTGATTCAACGATTCATAAAGCCGCTTGGCGTGCGAACAATCCGCAACCGCGCCCCCAGTCCACTTTTCAGCTTGCACACGATTTGCGAACTATCCGAAACCTTGCGCCCACTCAACTTTGCATCCTGCATATTGTTTCAAGTTGTATTACTGAAGTGCGGCACATCAGAAATGGAATACATTCACTTACCTTTTTGTAAAAAAAAAGAAAAAGAAAAGGCTTGTTCGTAGTCATGCCCAATTGGTGACGCAAGCTGATGTTTGACATTACTTGGTCGCAAATTATTGCTCTCACTGTGATTTTAGCTTTTACTTTAAACATTTTCGGTATAAACTACTTGAACGAACTTGGAAAGGCCTTAGGAAAAATATTCTTACTGTGAAAGTTTGCTGAACTGAAATAAGTGGATGGAAGCTTCTTTCCATTAGCTCTAAAAATCATGGGGTGCTAAAATCGTATCTCACCCGATTTGTTTTTCACTGCGCTCTTCTGCGAGCGAAGAACGTGGTAACCTTTCGCAGCACTTTTGAACTTGCGACTACAGTGGTCTTGAACACGGTCACTGTGGGCAAGCTTCTTTCAACCTAGGCCGGACACAATGGTCTGCTGGGAGCAAAGGCCTTAACATTCTACAGGCAGATTGTTGCTTCAGCAGATCATGGTTAATCAGCATGGAGCTAAAAGCTAAAAGGCTATATAGTAGGGCTATAGTGCTCTGAATCTTGAGCACTATAGTTAGGCTATGGTGAACTATAGTAGGGCTGAAGCTTTGGTTATGGCTGGCTATGACTGTGGAGTTGATTATGCGTGCAAAGTTAGGTATAGGTTCGGCTGGCCATAGGCTTGTTTAGATAACCAATTCAGTTTAAAGCTAAATGACGGCCACTTTTTGTCACACAGTAATGTGACGTGGTTCTGACTTAAAATATGCAACAAAGTGCGGGCTGTTCTTGTTGAAGTGCTCTGTATGACATGGGAGAAACATGGATGACACTGCGGAAAATTCTGGTAGAACAAATGAGAAATAACAAATTCTTTAAAATGAAGGGCTTTTGCATAACGTTCAATGGAGCTTCAATGCGGGGATTCAATAATGTTTGTGCAGCTGAATATGTTCATTCAAATGGTATTCTACTTAACAGGTGTCGGTGTTGATGTGTGCCCTATGTTAAACGTAGCTGGCTCAACCTGCATTTTAGAAATGCCGGCCGCAATGCAATCCAGGGGTCTGTCAGTATTATTTGATGGTCGCATATTGCTGTCATCCGTAAAGCCATGAACATCGTGACTTTAATCATAGGGCCCTTTTTTTTCTTTCTTTAAAATCCATTTCATCAAAATGCAAAGTGTAAACTCCATCTCGTTTATCCCAAGCCCTAGCGCTCGGTGAAAGAGACTCGACATGGTTTTTTGTTAACTTCAGCCAACTATCGTCTTGAAGTGAATACTGGATCGGCAAAGTAGTGATTGCTGCCAGAAACCTGTATGAAACTGCTTGCCTTTACTCTTCGGCTTTGATATTCACCCACACGTTTAAACACCCCATCTATGGCACATGGACGGTTGGCACCTAGGAGCCTTGCTGGAAACTTCTGTGGTTGCTTCTGTAACCAGTGATGGCTTACTGTTAGCATGATTAGCCTGCAATTTTGGAGTGTTGCAGGCCATTCCTAGAACGCTGCCGAGAAGTGTAACAGATGAATATGCGTAGCAATAAAGCAAGCCTTTTTGCAAGCCCCTAAAACAATGCCTATTCATTGGGCCGACCCCAGTAAACCCTGATTGTAATATGTGCAGTGCATGGCATTGGGATCAGTATTGTTATAGCGGGTCAGGCTACCCTGTCACTAGGTGTCACGTGAGTGCAGCTCTCCAGCCAGTCTGTACCCTGATTCCGCCAATAAAGGATGTAACAAGTATCCAGTTAACACAGTCCATTCATCACAATTCATTCACACAACTTGCTAAAACAGCAACAACCTAACTAAGACCCCTAGTTTAACTTTTATACTGTATGTTCAGGGAATCCAGAACGAAAAACAGAGGGGGTCAAGGGTGCGGTCGCCTAACCCAGAACATTTGTTTTGAAAATGCAGTACCACTCCCCCCCTCACACCATCCAGTTTTTAGACCGTTCTCGACTCTATGGTTCACGGGCCCTGGATTGGTTGGCTGAGCTCTGCCGAGTCGACTGACGGTCGGCAGTCGGCCAGAAAAGCTTTGCGCATGTCGTCTGCAGCGGCATCCTGCTACATGTGCCTCCGTGCTGTTGGTTCGTCACTCCGGAATGTACAGGAGCCGTTTTCATGAAAGGTATTTGTCGAAGGCGAAGGCTTTGCTATTTTTCTTATGCAACTGACAGGCCAACAGGTAGCCGTTGTCGTGGAAAGCTTATATTATTTTTTACGGGTAGGACGAATCGACGAAGCAACCAACTGCTAAACGGAAACGAGGGAAAAAAAGCAAGAAAAAGAAGATATACTCGCCTAAAATATTTGATTTTTATCAGCAGGTACTTTTAGTCTACATAAATATTATTTGGCTTTTGCGCTGCTCCGTAGGCGGATTTGGTTATTTGTGGTTGAATCAATCTGGTAACCCTGAGCCATGACCAACGTGCTGAAGAACAGGACAAAACCTAGGCAGGCAGATACGAACAGGGGTGGCGAAGCTACGGGCCACAGCTGAGAATGTGCACATAGTGCTGTGCACAGTGCCGGCAGTCAAGGGACAGGGCCCGTATGTAGCCCACCAAGTACTGAGGGCTAATGAGATGATCTGGGAGGTAGGGAAGGCCCTCAGGTGCGATGTCATGGATGTGAACAGGGTGATACATGGGGATAGGAACTACCTCCCCTTCACGCCTGATGGCATCCATTACACCGCACCAGCGGGATGGCAGCTTGGGCTGCGGATGGGGCGAAGGGCGCTAGCTTTTTTACAGGCGAGCAGATGGCCCCTGCATACCGAGAAGTAGGAGACAAAGATGGAGGGAGGAAGGGCAGGACGAAGGCACGGAGGAGGAAAAAGAAACAACCCGTAAATTTGGCCTTCATTAATATGCAAGGGGGTAGAAGTAGAATTAAATGGGATGAAATTCAGGAGCAGCTGCAAACTGGAAATTTTGTAGTATATGGTGTAGCAGAAACCCACCTTAGAGACAGTGAAGAACCTCCACACATTGAAGGATACTCATGGCTGGGGTGCAATAGAAAAGGGAAGGACCGAAAAGGAGGTGGCCTGGGGGCGCTAATCAAAGGCCAAGATTGGAAAAGGATAACAGAAAGCTGCAGAGAACATATATGGCTCCAGGGTAGAGTGGGAAACCTAGATACAGTACTAGGGCTTGTTTACCTAAAAACAGGAAATGACTCGAATGAGGAAAATTCAGAACATTTCAGATGTTTAGCTAAAGACATAGAGGAATTTGGCTAGAATAAGGAAGTGATAATCTTAGGGGATATGAATGCCCATATGGAATTTTTTGATGGAGCTACCGATACGACAGGCAAAATGTTAGGAACATTTTGTGAAGCCCAGGATCTCACAATAGTTAATTCAGAAATAAAGTGTGAGGGAAAAATAACATGGGAAAGAAATAACTCTCATTCCACAATCGACTATTGTCTGATGTCCCACAAGCTGTATGACAGGTTAGTAGGTATGGAAATTGATGAAGAAGGGGCGAAGAGCTTAGGAAGCGATCACAAAAGAATTAAACTCCAATTTGGCGGGACAGCGGCCGCAACAAAAATGCAGGTATGTGAAAGCAACCAGAAACTCAATGATATGCAGTTGGAAAAAGGGTCAAAGCGCATTGAAGACATAGTAAACCAACAACCAAATAGAGAATGGACATACGATGACCTAGTAGAAGTATTTAAAAGAGAGCTAAAAAAGGGCAAGATTAGAAGAGGAAAGAGAAAATATAAACCAAAAAGCTGGTGGGATGCTGAAGTTAAAGCAGCCATAACGAGGCGTCAAGAGGCATCCAGAGAGCACAGATTAGCAAAGAAGAGGGAAGCCACACCAAGGGAAGTAGAATCCAAATGGGAGGAGTACCTTGAGAGAAAAACGGAGGCGTCAACCTTAATCCAAATCAAAATAGGAAAAGCTGGGGTCCAGTGGATGATGGACATAAGTAAAAAAGATAAAAATGCTGCAAAGAGGTTTTGGAACCACATAAGGCTACAAGCAAAAAAGACGGAAGGGGTCCAACACTCACTGACCACAGAGGAAGGAAGAAGAGTGGAGGGAGAGGAAGCACAGGAATATGTTAGGCGCACAATAGAAACAGCCTTTGCCAGTCTGGAAGTGAAAGCCGCAGAAGAAATGGAGAATAATGAGGACCACAGGGACGAGGAGCAAGAATATAAGGAGATGACAGCAAGACAATGGGAAAGAATAGAACGGAAGGTCCCCTTGGGAACAGCGACAGGACCAGATAGCATACCCATGGGATTGATTACCAGATTAGGACAAAAAAGCAAAGTAAAATTGCGACAGTTGATTGAACAAACAATAAAGGGCGGTCAAGTACCAAAAGATTGGAAATTAAGCAGGATGAGACTAATATACAAAGGCAAGGGAAGCAGAGATAACATAAAGTCCTATCGGCCAATCACAGTTACATCAGTTATATACAGGGTAGCAATGCAGTTAGTAAAAGTAATGATGGAGGAATGGGCAGAAGGAGGGAATATCATCGGAGAACTACAAAATGGTTTCCGCAAGGACAGAAGACTAGAGGATAATTTATTTGTGGTTACCCAGTGTATAGAAACAGCAGCTGCAAGTCAGAGACCATTATGGATAGCGTTTTTAGATATTAAAGGGGCATACGACAGTGTAGATCAGAAAAAACTGTGGGACCAGTTGAAGGAATATGGCCTGAATAAAAACCTGGTTCAGTTCATACAAGAAGTGTATGCAGGTAATGAGGCAGTGATAGTATGGGAGACGGAAACAACAAAACCAGCAAAAATAAAAAGGGGGCTTAGGCAAGGGTGCCCACTGTCACCGCTGCTTTTCATGATATACATGAGCCAAATGGAAAGGCGCCTGGAGGAAAGTAATAAGGGATTCGATGCAAGCTATATGCAGGGAGGACAGAAAGTAACACAAGTTCTACCAGGATTGATGTACGCGGATGACATTGTACTGCTGGCAGATAAGAGGGATGGGTTGCAGGAGCTGCTTAAGATCTGTGGAGAAGAGGGCGAAAAGCTGGGACTGCAATTTAGCAGTGAAAAATCAGGAATAATGGTATTTAATGATGAAAGGGGGGACGTGCTGGAAATACAAGGCACCAAGGTTGAACATGTGGAGAGCTATAAATACCTGGGCATAAGGATCAACGAAGGAAAAAATTACCTAGAAAAGCATGAAGGAATTACGATAGACAAAGGGAAAAGGAGTTCGGATATTATGAAACACAGGGCCCTCTGGAATTATAACAGGTATGAGGTTGTTAGAGGGGTATGGAAGGGTGTTATGGTACCAGGACTCACTTTTGGAAATGCAGTCCTGTGCATGAAATCAGAAGTACAGTCAGGCCTTGAAATCAGACAGAGAAAGGTAGGTAGATTGGCATTGGGAGCACATGGAGGTTAGAGAGGCAATTAGCAAACTAAAATATGATCAGAGACTAACCGAAATGGAGGAATCAAGGTGGGCACGAAAAATGTACAAGCACCTCTTCATGAAAAGCCTGAATACGAAATGGACTAACAGAACCCGAAAGCTCAGATTTAAGTACCTAGAGTTTGGAGATACACCGCAGCAAAACAGCAGCATTGAAAAGCAGGTAAAGGAGGCAGAAAGGAAAATGTGGGAGGAAAGAATGCAAGGAAAATCAGCATTGGGTATGTATAGAACTCGAAAACAGGATATAAAGAAAGAAAGTTTATTCGACAACTCACGAGGGAGCTCATTGCTGTTTGAGGCTAGAACAGGGGCCCTCAGAACAAAAACGTACAGAAAAAAATTTCAGGAAGTAGATATATTATGCGCGGCGTGCGGAACTGAGGAGGAAACAACGGAACATGTTGTTCTAAGGTGCCAAAAACTTCATCCTGCCCTTCCCGCGGAAAAAGCGGCAGATCTGGAGAGAGCACTGGGATTTGCTGGGGAAGATGGACGAATGGATGAGGAACGCGTTCTGATAACAAAAGAGAGGTTAGATGATTGGTGGTAAAAGTCAAGAGAATAAAAAGAGGAAAAAAAGGGAGGGGGGCAGATACGGGCGAATTAGAAGCTAAAAATGGGAAAGATATAAATATATTTCTTTTAATTTTTTGGCTAGGCGGCGCAAGCTGCCGCCCGATTCAAAGGGCAGAGCCACTATCATCCATCCATCCATCCTATCCGTTGCACGTTTTTGGCAAAGGCGGGATTTAGCGGCAATGTAGCCGGAGTTTGATTTCTGCATGGTTCTTTTGAGTCATGCCCTAAAAACTTCGCCTGAGTGGTCCGAAGCTACATGAAAACTTTGTCGTGTCGCTTAAGCAGCATGCCAAGTGGACTATGTATGTGTTTTCTATTCGTTGGTTCCTTCACCATGCCTTCACGGTCCGTCCATTGACCCATAGAATTAACTCTATGCATTGACCTTGGTCCGTCAGTCACGTGTGCTGCGCTCTACAGTGCGCATGGCAGTGTGTTTCCGTCAGTACGCAGTACAAGAGAGGCTGACTGACAGCCGTATCCTAATGTGGCATTCTAACCGCAAGGAAGCAGCACGACGAGAAGATTGGAAAGAGTTCGAGCGACACCCTAAGATCGGGTAAGCATGTCGTACGTTCTACAGTGGACCAACGTTGCACGTTTTTGACAAGGGCGGGAATTGGCGGGAATGTAGCCGTAGTAGTTGACTGCATGGTTCTTTTTAGTCATGCCCTAAAAACTTCGCTTGAGTAGTCCGAAGCTACATGAAAGCGTCGTTGTGTCGCTTAAACAGCATAACTTTCACGACCTATTGGCCTCGAGATCGAGCAGAGTCGCCACCTTGCGGCTCAGCGGCAGGGTTGCCAGGTACTCACAGCGTGACCCGCCAAATTTTTTGCTCGATGTAGCCCAAAAATAGCCAAACGTCGAACCATAAAAATAGCCCAAATATCCAAAACAGAAAACTTCATAGTTACAGTACACAGTTTATTTCAAACATTTATTAACATGTCTGCTGTGAAGTTTTGAATTCACTTCCAAATGAATGTAAAAAAAGAGTATCCAAACATCACTCACTGTACATTGCGGCGGTATTGAAGCGCTCCAAAAAAATATCTGACGGCACAAAGTCTTTGCAGCATTTACCATTTTTCAGCAGTGCAAATTTCACATGCAAAATATTTTCCAAGGTTTCCAAAGACATTCTGTTCCGCAAGTCGGTTTTTGTTAGAGTGACATGGCTAAACACTCGTTCCACAGCAGCATTGGATACAGGCAGCGTGAGTAGAGAAATGGCTAGCTCCGACAGCAACGGAAATAGGCTGACTCCAGCACTGTTTTTGGAACGCAGAACGTTTTTCCAAAATACTGTCACGGAGTCGTCTCGGAGTTCACTAAGCTTACATTGCAAAAGGCAGTATTCGGATTCCATTGCAGAAACAACTGATGGATCTATGAATTTTGCAAAGGCCTTGTAGAATGCATCAAAAGAAAACTTGGCAATATTGTTGCAGTGCAAGAGGTGAAGTTCACTTAATACCTTAAAATTTGTTGGAAGGCGCTTTAATGTGCTTTTGATGCAAGCGACCAAAAAGTTTCGGCAACGCTCAAGAATGGCGATTTTCTTGTCGTCGCCGAGGGAAGACTTCTCTAAGGAGTCGCGAAAGACGCTTCCCAGCTGACAGGCTCGAACATGCATCAAATGGCTTTCCCAAGCTGAATCGGGAGATGCATGATCGGGAAGTATGATCCGCCTAAGCAAACACTTCACAAACGAGCTTAAGTCTTCGAAAAGTTTTGATGGATCAGGGTCCTCACTCTGAAATACTTTGTTGAGTTTGTCAAATTCGTTAACAATGGGGCTCAAGAACTGCACATACAAAAAGTTCTGGTCATCATTGTACATCTCACTCAACATTTTAGCTAAGTAACAACGCTCAGCTGTTTTTGCGACATCGAAGTGCGCCTTCAGTTCCAGCCACTGGTCAAGAATTGCACGGAGAGCACCAGCAATGCTAAGCCAACGCGTCGCACACACACCAACCAACTTTTTGGGGGTTGATCCAGAGTTAATCGCAGCATAAATGCTTTTATAAAACTCTTGACGCTTTGGAGAGTGGGAAACCAGTTAAAGGTTTCCCGAACAAGGTAGTCAATCTGTGTGGGTAGTACATCCACTGCCTCGTTACAAGCAAGGTGAAGGGAGTGACATACGCATTTTACCAACACGATGTTTGGGTTAACTTCCCTCATTCTTGTGTACAGACTATTGTGCTGCCCGCACATCACACTGGCTCCATCAGTTCCTATACCCACACAGTCACTGACAGAGAGATTAGACTTGTCGAGGAAGTTTTTCAACTCACAGAAAAGTCCTCCAGATGATGCGTCCAGAACTGGAACTAGTCCAAGGAACGCAGTTACAATTGCGCTGCTCTCGCTCGAGTAGAACCTTGCCACAATGGCAAGCTCTTTTGCCGAAGACACGTCTGTGCTTTCGTCCAGGATCAACGAAAATTTTCTTCCCTTCAGCTCATCCAAAAGCATCTGTTTGAAGGTTGGTCCAAGTACCTTGTTCACTAACGCCGTACACTTGGTTCTTCCCATGGATAGCGACGACGCAGTGGTCGAATCTCTGAAACAGTCGCTGATGAGCGGCGTCAGGTGGTCAGCGGTAGCAAGCGAACCATGTACGGCGACATACGCCGCCAAACGCAGCTCCGCAATCTTCGCTTCATGTCTGTTGCTGGCGGCCCTTGGCTGCGAGGTGACAAATCTATCCATTTGCCTTTGTTCGGGTGCAGTCGACGACTGCATGCTTCTAGCATGCTTTTCGGTTTTTCTATGTGCCTTCAGATCTTGCACGTGTGCACGTAGCTCTGTTTTGCAGGCTGTGCAAAAGGCCATATCCCCTGAGGGTGAGCGCGTAAGCCAATCTGTAATCAAAAAGAAAAATTTGTCACGCGCTAATGATCGAGACTGGCATGGTCACATGGAATGCACTCCGAAAAGCGGAACATAATTTTTGGACTGGTACAAACAAGCACTAAAACATTAAAGATGGTCAACGTACCTTTGAATGCAGGATCTTTTTCCCATTCTTTTCTGTACGTCCGCGCGTACTTCGCCCATTTGCCCATAGTGGCGTCGAGAAGCACGTTTCACTATATGCGGACTGTTAAACCTCCACCGCTGTGCTCAAAGTTCTTGCTGCGGAATCAGTGGTTGCCAGTGGTGCAGGGGAAATTAAAACTGCGGGGGTGATAGATGGCCGAATGTAAGATGGACAGGACTGCCTTGAATTGTCACCAGTACTTGCTTTTCGTGTGTTTGAATGGGGGGTATGTTGACGGTTTCAGCGAACGAACCGAATGCACAACTTGCGGAATTCTTTTCTAATCGAAAAGTCTCGTTCACTCCCAGTCTTTGGTGAAATGAAAAGAAGCAGGCACCTCTTAAGGGGGCACTCACAATAAGTCGCGAACGTTTCGCAGGGCGGAAGTGCGACGAATGGTATTCAGTCATGCTCGAGAACCAATTGGCTGCTGGACAATCCTCATTCTTTATTTCACATAGAAAGGGTATTCAAACAATTTTCCCATCCGACCCCCTTTCCCCTAGTGATCTTGAAGGGTTTACTTAGAAAGGAGCTAGACTTCCGTCTGCTCGTTTCTTCGAATAATGAGTGGCGCATCTTGGAACGAGAAATTTCTGTTGGAAAACAAGCCTTACAGAGAAGCTGAGTTCTGCAAATTGTCCATTCAATAGACCACTTTAACACCATCGGCAACGCCGGGAAGCAGGAAAGGGAAGGAAAAGAGCTTCGAGCTTTTGTCCAGGCACACCTCACTACCAACCCCGTCATGTGCGAAGTCCCCCATTCACTCATCTGTACCCTAATCCCCTATGCCGAACATTCATCGAACCACAGGCTGCGTCTTTCTGACAGTCGAAATATATACTTCGTCTCACAAGAATTTTGCAGCACTGTGAGGCAGGGAAGCCCTGGCCCATTTAGGATCTCGTGCATTAGAATAGGCAATTGTGCTCGGCGCACTATAATAGATAATTTGTGCTCCTACTATTACCCCCACCAATTCGCAGGGCGAGAGATGCACAGAAGCAAATTACCTATTGTGCACATGATCTGGGTTGGACAAGGTTACCTCTGCCTTTCGCAGTGCTGCAAACAGCTTGTGAGACCAAAGTGTGGGCCTAGAATGTACACTGGCAGTATCTTCTAGGAAAGAAAAGTGCGCTGGTTGCTATTACTGTACACACAGCATCGCGGCCCACTGCTAAACCTTTCTGGAGAAAAGGCTTTTGAAATGGTTTGGACCTTTCAAGCGAAAATGCACAATAGCCCAAAGATAGCCAAATAGCCAACCAACAATATTTCCCGCCAACCACAACATAAAGTAGCCCAATTTGGCTATTTATAGCCCAACCTGGCAACCCTGCTCAGCGGCGAAACCTACTCAGTGTGGATGCGTTTTCGCGTCGCGTGCCAGCCCGCAGTGATTTACGCGCGCGCATGCGGCGTGTACAGGAGTGGTTTTGTTTGTTTCGCAGTTCCTGTGAGCTTTTACTTACCTATATGCCTCTTGCAAACTAAATATGAACAGTCTATATCCCCACGCTTCATTAAAAAATATATATACTTGTCCGTATCGAGCATGTCATGCTTGGATAAGGACATCATCCATCGCGGTCTTCGGCGCTTGAGATCCTTTGATATATGCGATGTCTCAAACGAAGTGGTACTGTCGTTACCGCCGTGTCAAAGCAAAACAGGTCGTTGCTGTCAATAAAAGTTAATGCAAACGTTCAGAAATCGCATATTCCCGGTTCTGTTTGGAATACCGCAGCTACTAAAACATATGCCACCGCAGACTGCTTCATATAGCAGAATGCAGTTTGAACAGACCACTCTATGCCTACTATAGCGTCTGTATGCACGATAGAGTTGTGTGAGTACTTTTTTTTTTTTTTTTTTTTTGCTGTTAAACCTCTGTTGCGGTGTCTCAATGGTAAGGGTGCTCGACTGCTGATTTCGAGAACGGGGGATTCAATCACAGCCGTTTCGAAAGGCGTTCCTCTGCTGTGGGATTTGACTGCACAATAAACAATCCCACGGGGTAAATGTGGTGTTAATAACGAAAAAAAAAAAAAAAAACGGCACCAAAACCAGCCTCTGCAATCATCCGTCATAGCCGACGCCACTTTCATGCGTTAAACCTGGGCCAATATGCATTTCTTTTCTTTTTTTGTTGTTGTTGAAGGCTTCTGTGAATCCGTAAAAGTTTTAGTGAGCACATTTTGCTTAGAGAAATGCTCGAATGTTTGGGAAACATATTCCCTGCACCTAATTGTTACCCTAAATATTACATAATACACTTAGATCAATGTACTTTACTGGTAGCCTATTATAATCATTATAATCCCTTTTCGTCCAACTGCTGTCTTCCGACAAAACTCGTCATTTCTGACAAGGGGAGTAAAACAGCTTCATGCGGGCTTAAATATCAGTGTTTAGTTCGGGAATAAATACATTTTTACAAGGGGAGTAAAACAGCTTCATGCGGGCTTAAATATCAGTGTTTAGTTCGGGAATAAATACATTTTTATAGTCGCATAATAAGATGACCTCCATTTCTTTCGGAATAGTTTTATATCCGGCATCTGTTTTGGAAGCAAATCTAATATTTTACTTCACATAAGATTTAGTGACTGCTAAATAATTAGTGATAAAGAAATTTTCAGCCTGTAAAATTGCTTCCCAGAACATGACAGTGCCCATGCGCAGTTTATAACGATGTCTTCGCAGCGAGTAATTCGTAGCTTGCACTTTAACGTTACTGAAAATTAATCGCTGATTATTGTAAATTCTGTCAAGTGTGTAAAAGTTCTCTCACACGGTGAAATTTATTCGCATTGCAAAACAAAATAATTACACTACTAATTTACTAATTTAACATCACACACATCAGAAACCCCTTATACTTTCCTCGGTTACAGGAAATCATTTAAAGTTAGTGGCACATGCATTAATACACAATCACATTCTATGACAGTGGCCGCAAAAAGCATCTCGGCAAATTCAATCCACTCAGTGCTGTACACGTGAACAATCAGCTTTCCTGTGCGGCGAGGTTTCCTGTATAGTGTCGGCGTGATCTCACTTTTGGGGAATACTGGTGCGTGGTTGTCTGGGCCAGAGTTGATGTGCACTCAGTCTAAAGCAACTCGCCATGCAGTGCGCTGCCAATGCTACATTTAACCTGCTTAATCCTCGAGTCAAGTACGATATAGTGAACCAGGCTTTCTCGATTCAATCTAAATTACTGCAGGTCAGAGCACGAACGTTGTATCTACGTCGGCTTGACACTAAATTCGCCGGTCTCACTCGCATGAGACACATGCAAACTGTTTAAAAGTCGATAAGAAAAACAAAGCTGTCATTAGGCAGGCCTAAGCATTAGGCGCGTGAGCGCGGTACAGCGCAAGAAACGTGCAAAGTAAATCTAGAAGACTGGTAGGTTGCATGCTTTGTTTTCCTCAAATCCGCTCTTCTTCTGCTACATTGGCGAAATCCTTGGATTTTCTTCTGCAATATTGCAGAAATACTGCAGAGGACACGTTTTCATCTCCAACAAACCCGCCGTAAACTCGGAAGCAGACCTACGCAGCGTGCGTTTCGGCGAGCGCCGCCGGCTGCCGATCCACACTACCGGAGTGACGGTGGCGCCACCTCTAGGTCGATCTCGCGGCGAATAGGGGGCGCCACCGCAATTCCAATATGGCTGCAAAATGATGATTGGGTGCGAGGTGCGGTGTGGCGACAGCTAAGGTGGGAGGAGTCGCTTTGTCTGCTGTGATAAGTGCGTCGTTTACGGACATGGCTTTCCCATTTGTGAACTCGTTATCGTTAGGGTGTATAATAGCCCACATTGGGAGCGCAGAAACTAGACTGCGCTGCCTTGTTGAAGGTGAAGAGGTATTGAACGCCGGCCACGTTATCTGCTGCGGCATAAAAGCTTCTTCGGCCACGACTGTTACAGTCCAAGGACTCTGTGTACAGACATCACATCCACGCCAGAAGCCGCACGAACTCTGGTTTGAATTGTGCACACAAAACACAATGCAGGTAAGCATGCATTTTTTTTTTTCTTACTATAACTGTCGAGTGTAATGTGCTCGCTGCCGCCGTTATGTGATCGCCGCGAAAAGTTGCGCGCTCGGCAGCAGAATAGCAGATTATCCCGAATCACGAACGCCTCTAACTAATGCCACGTTTGGCGGTGGAGTGCCTTCTTTTCGCTCTATTATAACACATGCCGAAAGTCGAGCTAGCAGAAATGTTGGTTGTTACCAGTTGATCCCGCCGGTTCATGTGCTACATTTTGCATTACTGCCTAATT
>JAJIZL010023690.1:17172-38754 GCA_023969395.1 Amblyomma maculatum
GTTGATCCCGCCGGTTCATGTGCTACATTTTGCATTACTGCCTAATTAACATATTCTACATTCGTTTGCTGCTGTCTGCGTATTCAACGACTAAGCGCGAGATTGCCATTTCTGCTCAGACTGCGTTGGCCCATTTCAGGAGGGGCAAATGCGAAAACGCATATTTGCTGCGCGATACGAGTGCAGCCAGTCAGTGTTGATGCAATCCTTATGGAGCATGTTATATCTAAATATCTTATGTCATTTCTGGAAAAAAATAACATCCTGTCTCCCTTTCAACATGGTTTTAGAAGAGGCTTATCTACGGTTACTCAGCTCGTCACTACAGTGCATGAATTCGCTTCATCCATTGACAATGCTGGACAGGTTGACGTCATTTTTTTAGATTTCAGCAAGGCGTTTGATCGCGTCATGCACAATAAGCTCATCTTTAAACTTCAACATCTTGGTCTTCCAACAGCACTTGTCAGGTGGATTAAAACCTATCTTTCCAACAGAAAACAGTTCGTCGATGTTAAAAAATCTCATTCAGGTATTTTACCCGTTACCTCTGGTGTGCCTCAGGGCAGCGTACTTGGGCCTCTTTTATTCCTTATTTATATCAATGATTTGGTTAACTCCGTAAATACGTCCGAAGTCAGTATTAGACTATTCGCAGATGACTGCATTCTGTTTAAGAAAATTAGCAGCACTACCGACCAAAAATGCTTGCAGTCAAATCTTAATAATGTCCTAGAGTGGTGCACCCTTTGGTCCATGAAAATAAATAGCGACAAATCGGTTCTTCAGGTTACTAACAAGAAAGCGCCATACAGTTTTAATTACGCAATAAACAATCTTCCACTGCTACAGGTGAGCGAATACAAATATCTTGGAGTCACCATTACAAATCGCCTTTCATGGTCCAGCCACATTAATAGCATTTGCTCGTCTGCTTCAAGGAACCTCGGCCTTCTAAGACACAAATTAAAACACGCTCCCTCTGAACTTAAACAACTTGCCTTCAACACACTAATTCGTCCGAAACTTGAGTATGCTTCCGTCGTATGGGATCCGCACTTAAAAAAGGATATAAGGAAACTTGAAATGATCCAAAGAAAAGCAGTCCGTTTCATTTTTAACGCTTACCATAGCTCTATCTCGCCATCCGTTCTGATGTCTACGAAGAACATATCCACTCTAGAAAGAAGGAGAGCACTTGCAAGGCTTAAATTTCTGTACTCATTTTACTCTAGTCAATTTAATATTAATGCTGCTCCCTATATATCCCCCCGTTCTACACGACAGACACGCAATAGCCACAACCATAACCTTACCCCGTACTTTGCACGCACAAATACGTTGAAAAACTCATTTTTTCCCCGAACAATCACAACATGGAACTCACTGCCAGCAAATGTCTTTTCGGCTCAGGATGCCGCTGCTTTTGAAAAGAGTGTCTTATTGTATGTGTAAACTTAACAATATCATTGCCCTCTGTTTGGTTTTCTTCTTTTATTGTTGCCGGAACGCTGGATTTGCGTAGTGTTTGATTTTATTTTTGCTTTTTGAATGTTGCCCCTCTGCTTGGTCTCTATGACTGCAGTATGTGTAAATAAAATAAATAAATAAAATAAAATAAGCCCTCTACTACGGCGTCTTATAAGACTGAAAGATTCGGGACCAAAAAAAAACGCGTACAGAAACTGGTACATTCTGATGTACAGAATGCGTGCATCAGAGCCAGCATGCAAGTCATTCGGTTGTGACTACTGAACGCATTATCAGATCATTTTTATTTTGAAGAAATCTGCCTGGATTTGTGTTGCTTGAATTCTGCTTGTAGAAATCCTGAGTGCATATCCTCTACTATGCATGCTTCTGTGAAAGTAATCATTCTCAGACTGGCCACAGTGAATTAAATGCAGAACATGGTGCAGCCAGCACTCATGATGTACTCAATTGAAAGAAAGAAGACACTTTATTTTGGCAAATGGGCATGTGCAGAGACAATGGTCTAAATTTCCTGAAAACCTCCTTCGAGTAATGTACAAATGAATGATCATGTTTGTTCTTTCCAGGGTCACTGTACGTGCAAAGCAGGCAAGTCGACGAGATGCAAGCACATGATTGCTCTGCTGCTGTTTGTTCACAGGTAAAAGTACAAAACTCAGACTGTATGTTCATAGTGTAAAAGAACATGAAGTTATATTTAAACGTCTGTATGATGCTACACTGGAATAAAAATAATTTCAGTGACTGCAACATTCAAATTATGTCACTAATACAGTTCATTCCTCGAGTGCTCTGCTGTGCTTATATTATCTGCCATAGTTTCCATTCAGTCATAACTTTAAACTGAATATCTCAGTTTGTTAATGACAGCTTTTCTGAATACTAGCAAATTCAGCTGGCACTTCAAGATATGTGGATTATCATATATCATGTCATGCTTCAGCATTCATGTGTCTTGTGAAAAGGTATAGAACTTGGAAGTAATTTTTCTTCACAGGACTGGCATCCAAAACCTGGAAACGCTCACAGGAACCGATGTGACTCAAGCGTGGGGCAAGCTCAAGGAGACGCCTTTGTATGGGCCGAAAAAGAAGACCTCTGCCATGTGCGCTCACAGCCTAGATTGCGCTTGGAGGAAGCTAAGCTTCAAGATATTAGGAAGAAGCTTATTGCTGCTGCACCAAATAGCACTCTTGCCCTCCACCAGAAAGGCCGAGGCAACGTATTGAGAGATACTACTAGTCAAGAACAACAAAGTTTTTCATGTGAGGACTCTGGCTT
Source organism: Amblyomma maculatum (assembly GCA_023969395.1). Classification (NCBI taxonomy): domain Eukaryota; kingdom Metazoa; phylum Arthropoda; class Arachnida; order Ixodida; family Ixodidae; genus Amblyomma; species Amblyomma maculatum. Next base: position 19,948 of record JAJIZL010023690.1, read on the forward strand.
GGAGCCAATGCTCTTGATGGAGCACTTGGCTTCAATTAAGAATGCTGAGGAATATGAGCGTTTGCTCTTCCACGGTGTTGCTTTTAAAGATGTCACAAAACTAACCATTTACAAAGCCACCATGGATGACCTGCCAAACAATGAGGTTACATTTTACAAGAATTTTGTCACTGTGACCCTGAACGAAGCGCTTGATATTTGCACAAGTACAGCAATGCAAGATAATTCAAAATGGATGAGGGAGAGAATGCTGCGCATCACAGGAAGCAAATGCCACTCATTGTACAGATTTGCTCCTAGCGAGGAACGTGACTGGGACCAAAAGATTGCAACAATGTTATGCTCTAACTTCAAAGGTAACGACGCAACACGTTATGGAAAGGCTTGCGAAAAGCCAGCACTTGAAGAATATGCTCTGAAATCTAGCGGTACTGTAGCTACCTTAGGTTTAGTTATAAACCCTGTGCTACCATGGTTGGGGTACAGCCCGAATGGGGTTGTTTTCGTTAATTGCAAGCCAGAGATTCTATTGGAAGTAAAAAGTCCAGTGCTTGGAAAGGCCAGCAAGGCTGTTGACCTCATCAAGGAAAAGAAGGTTCCGTACATCATCAGCGGGAAAGAAAACCACAGCCTACGGCCAACGCATGCCTACTATTCACAAGTTCAGCTTGGACTATTCCTTTTAGGACTTGAGGAGGCTCATTTTATTGTTTACAGTAAGATAGAGTCATTAGTCATCCCTGTCAAAAAGTATGCTACATTCATTGATGGACTCATCAGACGACTCCAGTACGTGTACTTTGCCCACTATATGCCCCACCTTGCAAAGCGCAGAGAGTAAAGACTCAGTGGTGTCACGAGGGGGGTGATGACAATGCTCAACTAAAATGCCTTAAACCCTATTCCATACACTTCACTGAAGTTTGGAGCATACCACATTGCCGAACAAAGTATGGGTATCAGATGCTTTGATTTAGGATTCCCAAATTATTAAACAGTTTGCAGTTGTCTTTGGATTAACAGGTGCTTTAAAATGTATCACTATGTTATCTCTCAAGTTCAAGTTCTCTTGTATTACTCCTATGTTTGATCAACCATGTGTGCATACAATTTTAATGCGCCATTATTCCTTGCTAATTTCTTCAACCGTATTTCTAGATGCATTGTTCCGTCTGTGTATTTTCTCCATTTAGATAAATTTTGAGTGCTTATTGATCATGTTTCTGCTTTTCTACGATTTAGTTTGTTGCATAAGTATCTCCCAGTGCTTTTTCTTATATATATCGCGAATGTTTTTTGCAGTACCCATGAGATGTGTAATTTGCTGTGTCAGTCGTCCCTCACTACTTTGCCGCAACATATTTGCTGTCACAGCCGCTTCACCAGAGTGCATAGCCCAAGTCAAGCCTTTAATCTGGCTTTTTGGCTACTTATCCCTTTCAGCACTGTAATGTTGTTTGAAAAATATTGAATGAATAAAATGAAAAGTTAGCTGTGTAGAAGGCTTTCACCTATGCATGTGGCGTGTTAAAGGCTCTGCTTGGGATCCAACTACAGCGCGTGGTCTCATACTGGGCAATCAGCTGTCTTAAGGTGCTTGCTCAGTGAATTTCCTCTCAACCTACCCATGCTAGTGTTTCTGCATTTTTTGGAAATATGTTCTTTTGATATGATGTTTTGCTGAATTATCAGTCGTTGGGCACAATCGCTGCGTCTAAGATTCAATAAGAAAAGAAATGCCACTTCACTCACACTGCGTTGTTGGATGCAGAGCGACCTTGACTTCAAAGGAAATCATAAGGACAGACAAGGTAGAAAGGAAGTTGCGATCATGTGCTTCGAAGGCGAAGATGAGGGGGGGGGAGGGGGCTATGCCTTCACATGGGGTGCGGATGACCCTAGCGACGCCACTGTATAGACCACATGTTTCAAAGAAAGCCATATTCCTTTTTCTGTTCTCTTCTTAATTGCATACCTTGCATTAAAACAGACGTAACTAGGAATATTTAAGTACCCTAAGGACCTTCCCCATTACACATTTGATATGGGGTGAGTGGATAATAATTTTCAAACAAAACAATATGCTTACATAAATGCATAAGGATCCATGGTACAACAATGCAATTAAATGAAAAGATGAAAAAAAGCAAACACATTATCAAACTGACACAATATTATACATGATGGGCATGGAGCTACAGTGCAGTAAAACATGTAGTTAGCAATAGGAATATACTACACATTACAAGCAGCAAGTTCAAACACACTACAATGCTGGGTTAGATTCAAGAAATGCTAGTATGTTGCTAGCAAGTATGCTGGGTGTACTGCTAAGCCTAGAGACTGTATTGGGTTGACTGCTCCCCACGTCTGTTTAAGCGGGTAATAGTACTGTTCTCAACTATAGTGACTCCTGTTCAGCCCCACGAAACCAAACTCAAGCCAGCCAGGCATGAAAGGTGCAATGCAGCCCAAAGGTTTTTTGCGCATGACAAAGATGTCTGCTGATTTAATGTGTGCTTTGTTCAATCGAGGCAAAAAAAAAATAATCCAAGAAGTAAACATTGATAAATATCAGCTATATTAAAAAAAAAGTGACAAGTCATATTTGGCTACAACTTTATTGGCCTTATGTGCTTAGGCATACTGTTAGACACCGTTCAAACAGCTGTGCACCAAATTCTGCACTCTGGGATGTATAGAATACATGTTTAATTGCGCATAGTTGTCTACCAACATGCATTTGTGTGCTATGTTTAAAAAGCAAATACGAAGGGTTCCAACTTGGTCCACTGACGTAAAGCTGAAGTGCGACATATGCAGTAAAAGAAGTACATTAAATAATACAGTATCTAACTTCTCAGTGGACACCTTCACCGAGAGGGACATATGTCGTCAGTTCGAATGTCGGTCGCAAATTGCCCTCCAACTTGACTGGAAGATGGATGCTAAATGGGAAACAGATTGATATGACACCAACGCTGCACAAAGAACAGCTGCAGTACAATTTTGATACAAAATCACATGCACATTTTCTCCGTTTTTTTTTCTATTCTGGCTATGGCGGTGGCTTTTCGACTGAACGGACTGTATAAGCTTCATGTAAAAATGGACTTACACACGTGTAGCAAATGTGTATGTATTAGGATACCAACACTTTGTAGTGATTTGAAGTTAAGATTCACAGTGATGTCTCTAAAAAATCAAGGATTACGCAGTCTGGAATCTCTTTTCTGCCAGTATTGGTGCAGACATTAACAATACCAGTAATTACAATCATTGCTTCATCAGCAACAGCCAGCATCTCCCAAGGCATGGGACCTTTTAATACTCTAAAAAGCTTTAAGCGCTGTATGGCACGCTCAACATGAACTCTCGCCCTTGCTATCTGCACTGTCTTGGCAGCATCTTCTGCAGAAAACTGAGCCTGGTTACGGAGAAAAGGTGGCTGAATGACGCCAATGCCCAATGCAGAACATTTGTCCTCAATATTGAATCCTTTATCTACCATTATGTCATCTTTAAATGGCTCTAGTTTTCCAAGAATATCGGAGTCTTCGACACAGGCTTTATTAGAGGCACGTCCCCCAAAAGTGTCGCCTACAAAGGAGATTAGGCCACCTGGAGACACACCTATCATTACTTTCAATGTGTTTTTGCCTTTGTAATGAGAGTATGTAAGGATTCGGCACGAGGCACAGTGTGATTTTTCTATTTCCACCTCTGTGCTGTCTAGCACTATTCTTACATCTTTATAAGCAGCAAAACAATGCGGCTCATTCTCACTAATTTCTTCCTTGCTTGGCCATGGAATGGCCGCCTCAAGCACAACAGCCATGGTGCGCAACGTCCCGTAGAAATACCTATGCACAGTGGCCTCCGAAGTACCTAACAAAACTGCAAGGCATTTAAAAGACAGGAAAGTCTTCAGCCGCACCAGAACGAGTATAACTCTCTCCAGCACACTTTTCTCAGTTTGCATAGTGTCTTCTTTAGCAACTTGTTCAGATATGGTGAGTAGAAGGTGAAAGCTTTCTACACAAACGCCCTTACAGCACTGTCTGTCAAAAAGAGATCAAGAAAACCTTTTTTCATTGGAACAGAACTGGTGTCTACTTGGACACCTGTGGAACGTAGCCCAGTAGAGTTTTGGTTGAGCTGCAGCAGTGCTTGAACAGCCACATTTTCTAGCCCTGCAAGTTCAGTACGTCTTGCATCCAGGCAGACGAGACTCTCAGCTGTATGCTGCACAGCTAAGAGATCCGCTGTTCCTGCTTGAACACTGTTTGTAGCCTCTGATGCATCCTGCATGAAAAGGGAAGCTAATCGTAAATGCTTGTTTCATGCATGCTGGACAGAACCAAATTTCTATGAAAGTTTACAGTAATAATAGTCCACACCAGATGCAAGTAACTTAATATGGCACAAACATCTGGCAGTACATGAAAGTCTGCCTAATCTAATTCTAACCTACATCTATGTCTCGCTTATGCAGGTTGTTTGCAGCTTGATTTGTTAAGCTGCTCACACAGTTCATCAACCAGTTAGCTATCACCTTCACTAACAGTCAGTAACAAGACAACTTATACTTACACATGCTGCACTGGTGTCTGTGCAATCCTGGGATGTTGCCACTGATGACATTGGCATGCAGCAAGAGCCACTTCCACTCGGTGGTTTGGTGCCAAGGCCTGCAAATTCATTCAGTTGAGCAACAACTTGTAACAAAAGGGAACTCACCGTTTTTTATCTAGCTAAACAAACGCACCTGGTAAGTAAAGAATGAGGCATTTTAGATTGAAGCAAAAGGTATACATTTTAGGCATAAGTTGGCACACAATGCAAGGGGCATCTCCTTGTAGAAGCACTCACTTTTTGCTGCAGCTCTCCCAGAGGCTTGTAGTGCTCGTTCATGCGATGCCTGTTTTGTCCCTTCATTGTCGCGGTCATGAGTCCGTACGGGCAGGCGTCTCGAAGGGATGGCAGTCTTCTTGAGACGCCTTTTGGAGGGAGTCCATGTGTCTGGTTATCAGAGATAAAGAAATGGCTAAACGCGCGCACTCTAATTACGCTAGCAGACCATGCACACTTTTGTTGGCATGAATATCGAGAGGCAAAAGCATGCTAGGATAACGCTCCCTAGGAGCAGAATGTCTGGGCCGTTTCGCATGTCTTTTTTTTTTTTTTTAAGACATGCTCAAGTATAAAAACCGCGATGTATAATTTAAAGCTCAGCAGAAATGCAGCCAATTAACAACGCAGTTGTCCGTATCCAATTCTATTTCAGTGAAACAACCTGTCTGTCTTCTGCATACACAGCGCCTGCTTAGTGTTCATATTTGCTGGCAAATTTTAAAAACGAAGCAAAAATAAAAAGTACATTTAAACAAATCTTCAAACGCATGCAAGCGATACGCTGCAGCAAACACGCTATTAACGTTCGTACATTGTTACTCAGGTATGGTCTCCGTTTAGGAAGGCCGCAAACGTTGCAAAATGCATGCTTACCTATGGTGCCCCAGAAGAAATCTTCCGGCGCGAAATGTTGGCTGCAGACTGTCATGGCTTGCGTGACGGTTTTTCCAATCCGAAGCTTCGCTGCCCACGTTTTCTTCATGCGCACGTCCGAAGGAAACGCGTGGAGGCTTACCTCGCCCCTCACAGTGCGATTCGTGCACTGGGGCACCGAGCACATCCTATTGCTTTTGTATTTAAGTTCGCCCATTTTGGCGCACTGCTGTTGGCAAGAATTCAAAGCATGCAGGCGTACACATGGGACGAAGAACGCGGGAATTGCACCACGCGACGAGCCCTTGCTACACGAACGCCGCGTCTGCCAGCGATTTGATCATCGGTTTATCGTTTCGAGCGTTCACCGCGCGGCGGCGGCACCGTCTGTGAAAGTTGCGAATTATTCGTTGGTTCCTTCACGGTCCGTAAGACAGTCACGTGTGCTGCACTCTACAGCGCGTTTCTCGCCGCTGCGATACTTAGTCGCTAGAAAGCGAGTTCATGTAGACACCAACCAGGACGAGTAATGGTGACCTCGCTCACTCAATGCTTACTCGACCCGGTGGTGTTGAGTCCATGTATACAGGGCTTCTGTCTGTACGCAATACAAGAGAGGCTGACAGCCGCCTCCTAATGGGCCATACTAGCCCCTAGGAAGCAGCACGACGAGAAGATTGGAAAGAGTTCGAGCGGCACCCAAACATCGGATAAGCATGTCGTCAGGCGGTCTGAGAAGCACGCGAATGCAAAGGGATGCTAGTAGTTCCGTCTCGACTTGACCCCGGCTTCTGGAGTCCACTAGCAGTATTTTACTTAGTCTCAACCTTCATAGTAGCTGGCTTCTTTTTGTGGTAGACGTAGCCGGTATAACAAGCAAAACTGTTTATTTATACATCAGGATCTGATGTATGAATAAATACTGCTCTCGCCTTTTTGTGAACACGAAAACCAGTTATAACACTCCCGCACAAGGAACTCAGTGTTGGCAGGAAGAGCAGCGGTTGCTTCACGGCAGGCTAAGGAGGGAATGACAAGTACACTTTTAAAGAATAAGTTTTGGGTTTTCCTCCTTTAGCAGAGAATATAACGAGTGATGCCGTCCGCACATGACACTAGCACCGTCCGTACCAATGCCAACACATTTTGTTAGGTCCAGTTTGCATAACTGAAGAAATGATTTCAGTTCCAGAAACATGCCGTTAGCAGATGCATCAGTGATAGGAATTAGTCCCAAGAACCTTGTTTGGAAATCATCTGCTTTCACAGAAAAGTACCGAACGTCAACACCGATCTCCTTTACGCATGAAATGTCCGTGCTCTCATCGATGATTAGGGAGTAGGGCTGCTCTCCGATGTCTTCGAGTAGCATCTCACGGAAGGTTGGTACAAGAACCTTTGTTACCAGCGCCGTACATTTGGTTCATCGTAGTGTTAATCCGACCGCAACATTTGATTCCGGGAACGCACTTGCCAACAGCGGAGCCAAGTGATCTGCAGTACACAGCGAGCTATGCACAGTGACATGTGCTGCCAGACGCAGCTCTGCAACATTTAGCTGATTTGATGTTGGCTTCGAAGGCCCGGGCTTGAAGTGCAAGTCGATAGGCCTGGTTACAGCAGCAAACTTCATCGATTTCATGTTCTGAATGTGCTTCTGCCTAGTAATGTGGACCTTTGAGTCTTGCACGTGCGGTCTTAGCTTGCACTTGCATGCTTTGCAGTATGCCATGTCGATGGTGTCTTCGTTGCCCTCATCTCGCGAAGGCATGATCCAGCCATAGCCTCCTTTATACTCTCTGTGCCCGTCAGCTCAACGCGATAACAATAGCGCGGCACCGTCGCGGATGTTGCGCGACGCCGCCGTTCTCACTGCTGGGGGCGCCACTGAAAGAGGGTCAGGGAGCAGACAGCGGGGGGAGTACCGCGTCGTTGCTATTTGCCACAAGCGGAACGTTTGCAATTAAATCTGTGTTACACCTTTCTATTCTACTTGAAAGGCGGATTTATCTACGAGTAATGGCCATTTAACGCATTTTGTTGCCGAGACGTGAAAATTTCAACATTGCATGCAATTTGCGCACTGCACATAACACAAGATTTATCAACAGTGTTCTGCTTTTTCTGCAGTTGCAGCTCGAATAAATGAAGAATAATAATACACTCATATAAAACAAAATTCAGCAGCACAGGTACCAGCGTTTATTTACAGGTTTAAAAAAAAAGCTGCTGAGAAAGCTAGAAATAATAAATGGTTCAAATTGCACTCATCTAAAACAAAACTGAGGAGCATGCATAGCAGTATTTATTGACAGGTTTCAAGTCAAAAACAGCTGCTCTACAGTTTCATGCATTTCCGCGAAAGAGGCTTCTGGCTGAATGGCTTGTACAAGTCATGTTTGTCCGTTATTGTACTTGCATAGTTGATTAGCAGTGGCCTGATGAACCTGGTGGTCATGAGTTCAGCCAAAGTTTCACGGTGCCCTCTGTCATTTACAGGACACTTCAGGAGGTGTGATTTGCAGATAGCTGGCACTGCTGCCTCTGTCAGGGTCTTCAGTGGCTTTTGAAGTTGTGGTTTCACTTTCAAAGCTGCTTCCACAAACAGTCGCAGTGTTTCTAAAATGTATAGCAGCTGATCTGAGGGATAAAGTAGTCCCCCTCTGTCCTGCAGCCGAGTAAACTGCTGAAGTGGCTGATTAGTAGGCGGCTTTGTAGTGAGCGCACAACACTTATCACAATCTATATGCTCACTTACAATGCGAGCTATGTAGCCGCCTATATAAACTGTTGCAGACAACTGCAAAGTGGGGAGAGCTGCAGGGACACTCTGCACATTCAAACGCCTTAATACGTGCACAGCTGATGCTGGCAGCTCGTCAGTGCTCTCAGATGCCTTTGGCATTGCAGCCGTAAGTGCTTTGCTGTGCTCTTCATCTTCACAACGTAGCACATTGCTGTATTCTGAGGCAGCTGCGATACCAGTCTTCAAGATTTTTTGTAATCCTGACAGTACTGAGCGCACATCCAGTTGGTCATTGCAGCCCAGTGACCGCCTCAAAGTTCCAAATAAAGACTCAATAAGGTCGCTGCTGAATTTCCTAGTGAGAACAAAGAAGAACTGCTCCTCAACTAATAAGTAGCGAATGCAGGCAGCAGTCGAGTATGTTGTCAGCAGGAGAGCTTCATATGTCTCAGTTGTTAGAAAGCCACGTGCATAAGTGGCACTTTTCTTTAATTTATCCATGTACAGTGGAAATGTCACCTCGAGCCATTCAAGCCTCTCATCGTTTGCATCATCGAAGTGCCTGACATCAGGGCACCTTTTCTCAATATGTTGCTGCTTGTTGCTCGTGTCATGCAGCAGAAACCAACGATAGACATTTTTCATGAACACTACCGTTGGTCCAGCATAACCAAACGATGGATGGCAACTGTGTCCTGCTTGTTCTTTTAAAAACTCGAGGGCAGATGTAACGTCAGGTGAAAGCACCTCCACGGCTCGCCTCACGTTCATTTTCTCAATGTTGTTGGGAAACACATGTTTCCTAGTTAAATTTCTCACTGGCTTCACTATCCATTCCTTCTGCATTTCATATAACTTCTTCAAGTGAGATGATGATACCTCTCCCTTCCTCCGAGGTCCCGAGCAAGAAACTGCGAGCGAATGTTCTTCAGTATGTGGCAGTAGTCGAAGCTTAAAAAAAGCAGCCTTTCTGGATCACATGGATGCTCTATCCTGTAGGTCAGGAATCCCCCGCAGAGTTCTTTCATCGCACTGACGTTTACTTTGTGATTGTCACTGACAAGACGCACCACCTTGAAGCCGGCCTCCTCAACCTTGTCCAGGACAAAGAGCATCAGTTTTGACAGTTGCTTGCCGTTGAGGCCTTTTGTAAAAAAATATGACACAGGTATCCTGTATGAGGTGGACAGCCCATTAATAACAAAACAAAGCAAAGAATTTGCCAGTACAGATTTGCTGTCAGGGTCATTGGCTACACCCATGTCTACATGGCCAACAAAACAATCTTGTTGCTTATTATATTGCAACTTTGCTTTAATCCTCATTTCGTCCACAATCAGGGAACAAACTCTGGACTGTGGAGAGTTAAGCTTCTCCAGCTCAGATTTTAGTCGAGCTTCTACAAGGCCACTAAAACCTGTCTCTCCAGAGGTATTCCCAATGAAGTTTTGAAGCGTGTTCCTGCTTGGCAGCTTCAGAAGTCTTTCCTTCCTGATGTGCTCATACGCCTTGGTAGAAAGGTGCCTAAGCACAATGCAATGACGTACTACATCTTCCGACCACGTTGGCATTTTTCGCTTGTAGTTCACAATTTGGTTTAATCGGAATATTGCAGCAATGTCCTTCTGATTTGCCTGTTCCTTAATATATGTAATATCGCCAAATCCAGAGTCTTCATTAAGTCTTTTGAGCTCTCTTTTGTAATAGTCTACTGTGGTGCAGAGCCTCTCTGTTTGCTTCTTCAGATCTCTTTCCTTCCTCTTCCATTTTATTCTTTCCACGGCCAGGCTGGCAGGTCTGAGGTCAGCTTGTGTTGTTTTGTCAGCAAGAATTGGTGCTTCATGTTGCTTTGCGCTAATGCAGCTTGAATGCTCTTGTGACACATCAAAAAGGTTGTCGCTTGGCATTGGGGAGCCCTCAGGTATATGACTAACTAATGTTTTGTCAGGAAGAATCGGTGCTTCAAGTTGATTTGCACTAATGCAGCTTTGCTCTTGTGCCACGTCAAAAAAGTTGTCACTTGGCATTGGGGAGCACCTAGATAACACTTCAGGAATTGTATTTTCGTTATTCCTCTTGCGTTTTTTCGTGGGCTCATCTTGGCTGTGCTGGCTCTCCAAAGCTGATCTTTTCCTGATGGTTTCACTATTTCTTTCTTTCAAGGTACGGGGTTGCATGTACGTCGGGTAGTCGGCAAACACAGAGGGCACAATGCCCTTTTTCAGACAGCGCCGTTTGCCCTCTAAGAAGTCCGAGTCTGTGAAATGTTTACTACAGACCTTCGAATAGCTCGAGGTACAGTTCGGGACCCAGCCATCTCTTCTTATCTTTTTAATCCACTGCTCGCGTAGCGAAGCTTCGGCAGGAATCTCGTGGAAGGAGACGCCGGGTTCCTTCTTTTTCCCGTCTGATCGGCGCAGTGGCACACAGCAGTATGCCATCGGGATCTGTAAATTGAATATTCCGACTCTTAGCAAAATATTCTAAGTTTCTGCACTTCGTGCACAAAATAACTTGCTAATCACACTTGACAAACAAATGAAACTGAAATACATATTACAGTATTCGATTTCGCGGACATGGTAACGTATGCTTACAACTCTAACGTATGTAACGTTGAACACACAGTCGCTTAATTAAATAGCTGATAATGCGATGCGCCGCAAAGAAAACTTGCATAGAAACACGTGCATCATGCTGCGCACACGTGCTTACCAAAAAAACAAACAATTGGATATGAAAATTCACGCGCAAAGTTATCGAAACTGCAATACTGATGCACATGGCTCTTCCGAATGATAATATCAGTCTTTATCGAGTCTTAATGAAGCAAAGTATGAGTTATTACTTCATTTAGTTCACCAAAAAAACACGGCCCGATCGCTGAACGATAAAGCAATTGCTATCACTCAGGTGTCTGTAATATGAACAACAAAAACAGCAACTTACAGGTTGTTCCAGCGGCGTAGTCCTGCTACGTCCAAATGCAGTAAGAGTAGCACCAAAACCTAGATGCAACAAGCAATGCTGGTGCACGAAATGAAAACAGCACGACGGAAGAACGTACGCCAAATGCGACTTGCTGCAACGCTACGCACGATACGCGAGCGGCAGGGCACCCTCTGTCGCCATCGCCATCTGTCGGCAGCTAGCCGCGTAACCTCTCGATGGTGGAGGAGGATGGGAGGAGGGGCAACGACGGCCACGGAGCGCGCCGTTGCCAGGCACAGAGGAGTATAAAGGAGGCTATGATCCAGCCTATTGAAAAAAAAAAAAGTAAATTGTGAATTTATGCTCTAAATCTTTTGCAGGCAGTAAAATCAGCTAATCGCAGGTGCTTACCTTTGAAACAATGGCGCCCGTTTTCGCTCTGCGGGGCCAGCGCCTCCTTTATTTAACTATGCCTGTCAGTTCCGGCGGAACACAATGGGACCGCCGCGGACGCCTCTGTCCACGCGCCGCTTGCTGCCAGCTGCCACTATGACGCCGCTCAGAACGCTGCTGGAAGAGACGCGCCGCGCACGATTAGCTCTCCTTATGTTGATAGTTGAGTACGATGCGCAACATTTTATATAGTTTGTAAAATAATCTAACGAAGAACTGCTAAAGTGCTCATATCGAGTATAATTCAAGTGATATAGCAATATTATGGCTTGCCATAGCCGCCGCGTCAGTAGCAAGCAGTTTCGTTTGCTCGTTCAGGTGTTTTGTTGCAGACTCACTGGGAGAGACCGAAACGTAAGGCCGCGGCCTCCTCTGTTGTAAGGCACAATAATCGCCATTAACGGTACTCCTCCTCGATTTTGTGATTTGCCACGCTTTTGTAAATGCTGAGCATGCTGTCCACCTAGAGCGAATATTTCACAACTGCTCTAAATAAAAGTTTCTCTCCCATGGCCTAAATTTTCTGACAAGTCAACCACATGGGGCAGTTAACAATCACTATTTATTGCCATCTCAACATGTCAAGAATGCAACAATTCACATGATTTGCTACAATTTTAGCAGCTTCCTTGATAACGGCTTCTTTGCATGCATCTTGGCAACTGAATTCTTGTCAGTAATATTGAAAGCATGATTAGTCAGCAGCGGCTTGATGAATTTGCGGCACAGAATTTCAAGAAACATCTTCCTGTGGCCTGGTTCTTCATTCGTGCACATCAAGATGGGGACATCTATAAGCACGTCAACAGCATGTTGCACACTTGTTTCCAGAGGTTTGGATATAGACTTCCTGTAGAACAACATAATGTCTACAAACCACTTGAGACCTATTAACACAGAAACCAACTCCTTGGTTGGATACTTCAGTCCGCCACGGTCTTGGTAAGCAATCAGCCCATCAACAGGGGCGTTGCCCTTTGGTTTTTCCACGAGCTGAATGAAGCTCTCGCAGCTTAGCCTTTCTGACAGGACTCTGGCCAGATATCCGCCAATCAGGGCAATACTAGCCACTTCGGGGTTGGGGAGCCATGATGTAGTGCAAACGTCCTGCAATCTGTTTTTTGCTGCTGATGGGAAAAAAATCCTTGCTTTTAGCACGGCCTTTCTGAGTGTCTGCACTGGAAACTGCTACATCAGTACAGAATGAGTTCGAGCTGTTGACGTTGCTTCGAACTGATGCAGATACAATGCCAGTCTTCAACATCTTCTCAAGTCCACAGAGTACACTCTTCACATCCATGGCATCATTACACCCTGCTGCCCTTAGAAGGAATCCGAAGATTGCTTCAATAGGATCACTCGAGAACTTCAGAGTGAAAACAAAGATGAACTTTTTTTTCCTTTAAAAGAAAACGAATGCACTCTACATTCTATTTTGTTGTCAGGACCAGTGTCTGGTACATCTCATTGGTAAAAAAAATTGTCAGGTCGGCTGTTTTTTCTCAGCCTTTCGACGTAGTAAAGGAAATTGGCTTCTAGCCACTGCAACCTCACGTCAACATCACTGAAATGCCGGCTGTCAGGGTTGTTCCTGTGGATGTGCTGCTGTGTGTTGCTGACATCCGTCATCGTAAACCATTTGTGCATCATTCATATAAATTCCACAGTTGGGCCCACTGACCTGAACTCCAAATCACAGGTGTGACCAGCTTCGTCCTTCAGATACTGCAGCGCAGCTGTAACTGGCGGAGAGAAGATTTGCACTGTGTCTCACACTCATCTTCTCAATATTTGTTGGATAGAGATGTTTCCGTGTTAAGTATCTTATTGGCTTCACAGTCGACCCTCGCTGCATCCTGTACAATTCTTTCAAAGGCGCTGCCGAAATTTCCTTTTCACCACCTATGTCCTTTGCAAGAAATTGTGATCTGACATTCTTAATAATGTGCGATTGTTCAAAGGCAAGGTAAAGGCGTCTTGAAGGATCCGCTGGATGTGGAGCAGATATTTTGGCTGTTCCCTTGCTAGAATGTCCATGGCGGCGACGTTTGTTTTGTGGTTGTCGGTGACAAGACGAACTATTTCAAAACCGAGTTCCTCTGTCTTCCTGACGACGTGAACAATGGTCTGCACCAACTCTGGTCCCGTGCAAGCTTTAATAAAAAAGTACCCAATAGGTATCTTGAAGCGTGTTGACAGGCCACAGAGCAAGAAACAAAGCAATGAATTTGCTAACTGATCACTGTTATCTGGTATCAGATGCTCCAGATCAACGTTCATATTGACATCGCCAACAAAAGCATCTCATTTATTATATTCAAGCTTTTGCTTGATGTGCATTTCATCAACCACCAAACTGCACACTTTTGCTTTGGTGTTGTTAGGCTCTGAAGCTCTGTCTTGAGCCAGCAGCGAACCAGAGGGCTGAAGCCAATTTCTCCAGTAGCCGATCCAATATACTTTTGCAAGGTGTTTCTGCAAGGCAGACGCAGGAGATGTTCAGACCGCACATACTCATAAGCTTTAGTAGAGAGATTCCTCAGAATCATGCAGTATCTCACGGTAGTCTCAGACCATGTTGGCCTCTTCCTACCATAGTTTAAAACCTCATCCACAACGAATACAGCCTTTGTTTTATTTTGGTGCGCATCGGCGACAACACCAACAAAGGCACTCACATTACAGTCCTCCTTCAGCTTGTGGAGTTCTTTGTACCTATCAACCGTCTGTTGCAACCTGACGGATCTGTAACCAAAGGGCTCTTTCTTTGGCTCTCTGTTTTCGGCGATCTACAAAGTTGCTTGAACTTGTGGCCCTGTCTGTCTGCGTTGAAAATGTTTGTTTCGCAAATGCTGCTGTTCTGTCAGTTAATGCTTCGATGCGCACCGCCGTCGCTACCGCGCATACTGTGTCACTCAAGTTGCAGCTGCGTTCGAGCATGTTGGGCTGTTGATTGGCGACGGTACAAAGGCTGGTCGCGGGACAGCAACTGATGCGGCGCCAGGGCAGCTAGGGTCTTCATTATCGTCGATGGACATGTGTCATCGAAGCTGGCAGCAGTTGCTACTTTCCGTATTTTGCAAGCATGGCCGCATTCAAGCTGTAGAGCGCGCTTTCAACTACTTGCATCACTGCGTACCTTTGAAAGTGCAGGCTTCATGTACGAGGGGTCGCACGGGTACATGCTGGGCACCGCTCCCTTGTTCAGCTGCCGAATTTTAGTATTCTCCCTGAAATCGGAGGCAAGGAAATGCTTACTGCACACGACTGAGTAATTCGACGTGGTGTTGGGCTCCCAGTTCTTACGCGAGATCACCTTTAACCACGGCTGACGCAGCTCAAGGTCTGCAGAAAACTCGTGGAAAGATACACCCGCGTCTTTCTTCCTTGCGCTTGAAGTGCACATTGGCACTCAACAGTAGCTCATGATGGACACTTTCCGTACACAAAACAGAAGCAAATAAAACTTCACGGCATCTTCCTGCGCACGTTGACACCTGCGATTAAAAAACTGCTTTGTTTACCTCACGCGAACGCATCTCGCATACCAATGCACATCCGGGACGCTAATGTCAGCCGGCAGTGCCACGAGTGGCAAGCGCTTGCAAATAGGAAAGAGAGGTAGGAAAGGGTGTGATTTGGCACGAGGGGCTCTTTTGACAGGCATAGTTAAATAAAGGAGGCGCTGGCTTGGCGCGGTCGCCCATGCCGGGGTCTCCCGGCGGTCCGCCTGGTTAGCTTGGGGCTCTGTCGTCAGTGGCACCCACAACACCCCCCCTATCTTGAAAGGTTTGATCTCACGGGTCCAGGTGTTCTGGTCGCTTGCAAACACGTCCACTTCTTGTGGTGCTCGTGTCCTGCAACGGTTGCAGGTGTCTTGCTGTACGTCTTGCTTGTCCTCTGTCAGTTTCTACAACGTAGGACCTTGGTTCTGATGTTGGCTGTGTTACCACGCCGTGTGATGCAGCTGCAGCGAGGATGCGCACCACTGTGCCTGTGGTAAGCGCTCTCGGCTCTGTACCTTGTGCCGGATGTCGTATGATCTTTTTGCACGAGCTCTGTAGGCTTCATAATTTTGTCTGAATTCGCTGTCGTCCCACTTCAGGGTTAGCAGCTTCGAAGTGGTTGGTACAGTGGTGTTCAGATGACGACCCATTAAAGGCCCACTGTCCATCCTCCGGTCGAAAATATTTTCTTCCCCGGTGACTGTGAGACTTCGCCCCTAGAACGCAAGGACGCAAAATGTTTTTGAATAGAGTAACTAATAACGCAGTTACAGCCACAGCAATCACCCGATTCTGTCATGCTTCTCCTTCCGTTCCCTCGCAAAGGTTTCTCACTCTCCTGCCCGAGGTCGTCTAGCCTCCGCAAGACAAATTCCGCTTCCTCCTCCGCGTTTGGCGGGAGGTAGTGCGTGGCACTCCGCGAGCGCGGAAAAAAAAAATACGGCCGAGGGAGCGCGCGCCGCTGGATTCAGTCTGGCCGTGGCGAGGGAAAAGCGCGCAGCGAGCGGTAGATACTCATCCTTCTCCCGTCAGTCAGCGAGACGTACCAATGGACGTCGTTCGTGGTTACGTACGTCATTACTGTGGCTTGACAGACCAGCACAGGAAACGGGGACGCTGGCTTCCCGAAGGAGAGCATGAGAGAGCTTTGAATTGTATTTTCGACGCTTGGCGCGCGTGTCACTGTAGCATTTTGCAGACTATCTCCGGTACCTGATCGAAACACTGGGCTCCTTTGCTTAAAATGGTCTTCCCTGGACAGTGGCCCTTCATTCTCTTGCCCTCGCTCGGCACCTCGTTGTGCCTAAGTGGCCTGCATGGAGTTTTTCCAGAACCTCTACTCTGATGTCTGGCGGGATGATTATTCTGTCGCCTTTGAATAGCAGGCCATCAACGAGTGAAATCTCGCTAGCCACCTCGACGTACCTTTTCAGGTCAGGTGACAGCCCATGCACAGTTGGCCATGATGTAGTGCTGAAAGTAGCCACCCTGGAAAGTGTTTCGTCTGACTGGATGCTTGCCTTGATTCTGTCCAGCATTTGGTTTGGAGCAGGGAGCTGTTCAAGTGCTAATTCTTTAAACTCGCGCACTGCACTCTCGAGAATTCTTTCTTTGTCTGCTGGTTTCCCAGATGGTTTCCGGGACAGTAGGTCGGCTGTGTACAGCTTTTTGCCAGGAGTGTGGGACATGGTGTAGTCGTACTCCAAAAGGCGCATCCTGAAACGTTGAAGGCGAGGACTCAGCGTGTCAAGTCGTTTGATCGTCAGCAGCGGTATTAACGGCTTGTGGTCCGTTTCCACGTGAAAGGTTGATCCCAGCAAGTATTTGCGGAAATGTTCGCAAGCCCATGTGATTGCCAGAGCCTCCTTTTCGATTTGGGCATATCTTTGTTCTGTATCCGTAAGGGAGCGTGATGCATATGCCACAGGTAGCTTTTTGTGCGACTGCTGTAGAAGTACAGCCCCAAGACAGTATGAGGAAGCATCCACAGACACTGTGTGAGGCGACTGAGCATCGTAGTGAGTGAGAATCTGGGTCCTGCTTAAAGCTTGCTTGAGTTTGTCAAAACTCTGCTGCTGAGCTGGGCCCCAGTGCCAGTCGGCGTCTTGGTGGAGCAAGTCTCTGAGAGGCTTCGTAAAGTCTGCTAGCTCTGGAAGAAATTTCGCTAGGTGGTTTGCAGAGCCCAACAAAGACCTGACTTCTGACACATCACATGGTGGGTCGAGCTGGACTATGGCCCTGACCTTTTCCGGGTCGGCGCTGACTCCTGTTGAGTTTACGACGTGTCCTAAGAATGTTACTTCTGTTTGTCGAAAGGAGCACTTGTCGATGTCGAGGGTAACACCTGCATCTTCCAGCTTCCTCAGCACCAGCAGTAGGTTGGTGTCGTGTTCCTCAGTTGACTTCCCTGAGACAATGATGTCATCTTGTAGACAACTCACACCATCTAGTCCTTCGAGCACACGGAGCATTTCTCGTTGGTAGAACTCTGGTGCTGTGGAGATTCCGAAGGGAAGCCTCAGGAACTGGAACCTGCCAACTGGTGTGATGAAGGTTGCATATTCGCGAGAGTCCTTGGACAGTGGTACCTGCCAGTACCCTGCTCGTGCATCTAGGCAGCTGAAAACTGTTGCACCTGCTAATCTTGCAAGACACTCGTCCACCGTAGGCATGAGCACGCGTTTGCATATTATTTGTTGGTTGAGTTGACCATGGTCCACGCAGATGCGCAGCTCATTGTTCTTTTTTCGTGCGACAACCATTGGGGAAAACACCACTCGGTTGCTCGCTTGATTTTCTGGATGACTCCCAAGTCTTCCATCCTTTCTAGTTCTTTTTTCACAAGTGGAAGCAGTGGAAGAGGCACGTGCCTAGGATAATTGACTGCGTATGGCGCAGCATCCTTTTTGTCTTTGATGCGGTACTCAGTCTTCATGACTCCAAGCCCAGACATTAGCTTTGGGTATGACGCCAACAAGTTGGGGACATCAATTGATTGTGCGAGGGTTTCGTCTAGCTCAAGAGGGCACTGTAGAATCCCAAGTGATTCTATAGCTGGTCGACTGAGCAGCGGTTCTTTTAATCCTTTGATGATGAAGAGTGCTTCTTGGACTTCAGTTTTGCGCCAGGTGACTGTTGCATCGATGTAGCCAACAGTGGCTATCGCTGTCTGGCCTGGGCCTATCAACAGCTGTTGCGTTGACCTGATGGGCCCCGTGACGGTACTGTCGTACTGGTCGTGTACGATTGCAGTCACATCTGCACCGGTGTCGACCTTGAAGGTAAAAGGCAAGTTGTTCACGGTAGCAGTAATCCTCCACGGCGTGTTCACTCCCACTTTGATTTCGCCTAGATATAGCTCTCCAAGATCTTTTGGTCGTTGTCGGATACTTGAGGTCTCGTCCTTCGGCTTAGACATGCAGACGCGGGCGTAGTGGCCTTTTTTCCCACACTGGTTGCACGTCTTGTCTATCGCGGGACACTGTGTCTTCGTGTGGTCACGCACACCACCACACCACTTGCGGCGTTCGTCTCCCATCTTGTGTGTACGTTGAGAGTGCGACTTGAAAGGCACCTTCGCTTTGTGCCGGCGAGTTTTGACGTTTGTCTGGCCGCGAACTTCTCCCATGTCGAGAGCTGGCTGTTCGATGGAGCGAATTTCCT